>JAJOZX010001637.1:400000-836998 GCA_023014485.1 Bathynomus jamesi
TATTGAATGAATATATTTAGAATGGTGTTGCTTTCCCCTTTTCCATTATGTAAAGGTGATACATTTCTGGCATTCCATTGATGAACTTTGTCATTTGTTCTCGAGAACAATCACCGTGGTGTCTATTTACTTTTGTCAACTCTCTGTATATAGCACAAAATTTTTTAAAAAATGCTTAAAATTTTCTGGTATTTGAGGAGTGAAAAATGATTTAAATGGAATTAGTTCGTAACGATTACTAAAGTTGAAGTGGAAAATAAAGTATTCGCTGGAGTGTGTAGAAGCGCCTTTTCCGTTGATGTGTTCATGCAGAAAAGGTTTTGACATATGTGTAGCTTTGTTATGGTCTTCAGAACATTTTCGACATGAAGAAAAATATTTCATTCCATTTAGCTTCCACATCAAACGGCAAAAATGTTGAACGAAAATGAAATTCGAACTTCGCAGCATCCGATTTCGCTCTGAGCTACAGCTTTCACTCACAATATTTTTGGAAAACGTGTTAGGAGGCTTACAGTAGCTCAGATGTTGGCGAAAAATAACTATTTCTTCGCATGCAACGTTTCGTTGTTGATTTTACTACATTTAGATTGTGATAGAGTTTACGAAAGTCTGCTAAATTCTGGGCTTTGAAAAATTATATATTCAATTTATAACTCGTAAAATGGATGACACTTAATTTATACTTTCTTAATTATTGTCACGTGATATAATTTTACTCGTATTACAACTTGACAACAGTAAAAAGTTGAAATATTTAATATTATATTTCTAGGTTAAATTCAGTGCAATTAATGTTTGGATTATCCAAACAGCAATGTTATAATTTGTTGTTTTTAACGAGATTCTATGATAAATTTTTCTTCATTCGTCAACTTTAATTGTCAAAAGAGGATCTATCATATTGAGTACTTGGATGCGTTCGTGTAATTATTTACACGAGTATATAACCAGTGTTGTTGATGTACGGTTGCGTTTGTAATTTGAAAAACAAAAAAGGTACAGACTTTGTGATCTCAAAGAGGAAATAAAATTTGGAGTTTTTACTTAAAATGATAACGGAAGATCAATTGAAAAATCCATACCCAGGATGTTGGGCAGAGGAAATGGCAGATATGTGTAAATTATATAAAGTAACATTTGAGGACTTGAAAATGATGAAAAAAGGTGAATTAAAGAAGTGTACGACAAAAGATTAATGAATATTTACAGGAAGAACTAATAAAGAGGAAAACTAAAATGAAAAAACTAAGATTCATTGATGAATTTAAAAGAAAATCATATATTGAAAATATGAAAGAAAAGGATATGAAGATTATAATGGAAATCCGATTAAGAAAACTATAAAGGAAAATATAAGGACATGAAGTGTGAAGTATGCAAGAGAGAGAATGATTTGACAGAACACTTGTTTCATTGTGAAAAACTAAGAAACAGGGGGGATATGATGGGAGTAGAGAATATAAAAAAACCCTGAAATTATCAAAAATTATATTGTAAAAATAATGGAAATTAGAAGAAGACTCTGTTGACAGTAAAGGTTTAAGTACATAATAGGAGATACAGTGTTGGAGGCTCTGCACCGGAACCGTGTGCTGATCCACAGGATCAAGTGAGCAATTTCTGGAACCTGAACTGGAACTTGCTTCTCATTAATTATGCCTCCGAATTTTTTGTATACCTTAAGTGTTTATAATGAAAACGCTGTAATGCAACCGAAGTCACGAACGGGTGAAAAAAAAAAATATATATATATATATTACATTTTTTACAATATATATGTTGTTTATGAATTGCGAAGCTCAAATTTCAACAATTTGAAGGTTAAATTCCATTATGTGCTCAAAGGTTTAAGCTTGTAGTTTCTACCTAACAAACTAGCTTAGAAAAAGACCTTAGTTTTGCTTCATCTCGAACTGTCCATTCTAACAAATGTCGAGCTTGTTGCCCCACTTTAGACCCACAGCTTAACGTGGAATTTGAATCACAACCCATTTATTTATGGAAGGAGGAACAAATGTGGAAGCCGAGCACCTCCTGCCCCTACCAGGAATCAAACTCGGATCCAATTGATTCATAGTTAATGATGCTAATTCTCTCTCTCTCTCTCTCTCTCTCTCTCTCTCTCTCTCTCTCTCTCTCTCTCTCTCTCTCTCTCTCTCTCTCTCTCTCTCGAGGCAGTAAGCTCGATCTACAGCGGGCGGACTTTGTTGGCCTCCGGGATAGCGTAGGTAAGATGGGGTTAGAAGTCAGCGGCGATGTTAAGGGAATGTGGAGTACATTCGGGACCAGTTTATGGTGCTGCAGTCTGCTGCCATACCCTCAAAACCGGTCACCCCTGCTTCAGCGCAGACTAAGTGGTTCAGTCGGGACAACGCTTCGGCTATCCGAAATAGGAAAGCTGCGTACGAACACTAATCGTTCCCATGAGAACACTGAGGCATATGTCCGCCTGTGCAGGGAAGTGAAGGCGAAGGGTAGGCTAGCCAAACGTAACGAAGAACTACGGGTGGCAAGCCTCTGCAAGGGAAACCCTAAGGAGTAGTTCAGTTATGTTAATAGTAGAAAGCCCATTAGAAGCATGATACTGTAGGCCCGTTAAAGGACCCCAGCGGCGCGCTGCGGACCTCCGACACGGACATCGCTAATATGCTGAACGAGTACTTTGCGGGAGTGTTCACAGGGAGGACACCCGCGTCATCCCCGAGCCAGGCGTCAGGCACGAAGGTGCTGGCCTGGATAGTGTTCGGTGTACCGCTACAGACGTGTCTGATAGAATAGACAAACTGAATGCGTTTAAGGCTCCTGGGCAAGACTAGTTCCTCCCCAGAGTGTTGTGGAAGTGCGCGACCAGGTGGCTCCCCACCTGGCTACAGTCTTCAACAAATCGTTGGAGACGGGCCAGGTGCCTGGTGACTGGAGGGAAGCCAACGTGACCCCTATCTTTAAGAAAGATTGGTGGCGGGGGCGACATAGCACGCCCGTTTTTTGTTTTTGGGCTATCCTGAAGATGTGCTATCCTGAAGAACCATGTTAACTTGACTTTAAAATCATGGTCAGAGACAAGGTGGGAAAGCAGGGAGAAGAGTATTGAGCCAGTAAGGTACCAAGCAGCATCAGTGAGAGAGGCACTCATTGAGGTAAGGAGTCAAACCACTGACCCTATGGTAAAGATTGAGGCCCAGTCTTTGGCAGAGGAGATAGGGTCATACCAGTTTTCAATCTGCACTATGGTATGGTATGACATCCTAAGCCACATACAGCAAGTCAGCAAACTAATCCAGTCTCCTTCAATGCAGTTGGATGTGGCTGTCAATCTGTTAAGGAAGACTGAAACAACTCTCAGCACTTACAGAACAACAGGCTTTGTGGCTGCACAAACCTCAGCCATGGACATGTGCGAAAACATGAATGTGGAGGCTGTTCTCCAGCAAAAGAGGCTGAGGTCCACAAAGCGGCACTTCTCCTACGAGTCCCCTGATGAGCCCATCAATGACGCACTTAATTTGGAGGTGACCTTTTTCAATGTGGTGGTGGATGCTGCTATCTCATCACTTCAGGAAAGATTGCAGACCTTGGGAGAAGTGAGAGACAAGTTTGGAGTGCTCTCAAACTTCCAAAACTTGTCAAATGAGGAGATGACAGAGCAATCAGAAACCCTCAGCAACACTTTAAGCTGTCGAGGACATTCTGATCTAGATAGTAGGGAGTTGGCACAGGAATTAAAGAATTTGCCTGAATGTACGAGCATGGCAGCACTTCAGCTGCTGACGTTTATCCGTGAAAAGCAGCTGAGAGAGATCTATTCCAACCTCTGGGTCGCCCTCAGGGTTGCTGTCACCCTTCCAATGACAGTGGCTGGAGCGGAGAAGAGCTTTTCCAAGCTCAAGCTCATCAAAACTTACCTGAGATCCACTATGATGCAAGACCGCCTCAGTGGTCTTGCTGTCATCAGCATTAATCATGCGGTTTGTAAGCAGATTTCCTATGATGACATCTTTGATGAATTTGCATCAAGGAAGACCGGGAGGATCAGGTTTTAATAGGAAAACAACTAGACCTAAAACTTCCAAACCAAATTTAAAATTCAGTTATTTGCTAGCTCGCAATCTTATTCCTTTATTAAGCTACATTGTGTGATTTATCAGTGTTTTTTATTTATCTATTTTGTGTGCAGTATACATTGGAATATTTATTTTGTTTGCAATATATTTGGGAATCTTTATTGAGTGTTCAGTTATTATTCATACAAGATTTCTTTGTAGTTTTTGTTTCAAGACAACTTGTTCTTACTTGAAGCTAAGAACAATAAATGAAGGAGGTGCTTTGTGTTTTAAAGACAATGTGTTCAGTGTGTTTTATTGCGGCAGAGGTTATGCACCGGTGGGGGGGAGTGTACTGTTGACAGAGGAAGGGCACCTTTGCATGATCTCGCCTGGGGCGCCAAAAACGCCAGGACCGCCACTGTAGACAGCATAGGTCGTGTCTCACAAACCTGCTCGAGTTTTTCCACGTCATGTGAAGTGAGTACGATAAGAGTGGGGCGATTGATATACTTTATCTCGACTTTGAGAAAGCCTTTGATAAGGTACCTCACTGCCGGATAATGGCCAAAATCCGCGCGTTGGGTATCGGTGGGGAAGTAGGTAGCTGGATTGGAAACTGGGTGAAGAATAGGCGGCAGAGGGTTGTAATTAAAGGGGCTAGCTCGGGTTGGGCCTCGGTCACTAGCGGGGTTCCTCAGGGTTCGTTTTGGGGCCACTGTTGTTTATCATTTACATAAATGATATCGACGCTGGCATCGTCAGTAGGATCGCCAAATTCGCTGATGACACCAAGCTTGGGGCCAATGTTGGGACGCCCGAAACGATCGAGCAAATGCGTGCGGACCTACAGTACGTAGGATAGGAGAGTGGTCCGAAAAATGGCAAATGCCGTTTAACTTAGGTAAATGCAAGGTCATGCACATTGGCTACACCAATCCCAAGTCGGACTACTCCATGTTGGGGAGTAATATCGAGGCCACTGATTTGGAAAAGGACTTGGGTGTACTAATTAGCAGCGACCCTTAAGTTTACCAAACAGTGCGTAGAGGTGGAAAAGAAAGCCCAGAAGCTGTTGGGTTCTATGAGGAGGCAATTTCGATTTCGGAACAAGGAGATTGTGCTCTCTCTGTATAAATCCCTGGTTCGGCCGCACCTGGAGTATGCTGTGCAGTTCTGGTCGCCCACCCTCAGGAAACATATTCACAGGCTGGAGCGAGTCCAGCGAGGGCTAGGGATGTACCGGTATCGGTGATATCGGTAGATTTTTATCGATATCGGTATCGGCCGATATTTCAAAAGTACGATTTTTCCAAAATTATGAATGAAAGACTATTTAGAGGATGAAATTTCCAATATTTTATTGTTTTATCACTATATATATATATATATATATATATATATATATATATATATATATATATATATATAATAATATATACAGGGTGTCTCATAAGTCCGGCATCATAGGAGAAATTCATATTTTTCTATTTCTACAAACCGTAATTCATATTTTTCTCTTTCTACAGGCCATAATGTCTGTGAGCAAGGAAGAATGAATCCAGATCATTCTACTCATAGATTTTTATCTCTGGTGCCACTTGAAAGCGCTGGTATAAGCAGAGAAAATTAGGAGTGTTGAACATTTGCGTCAGCGCATTATTGGGGCATGTAACACCATTACTCCTGACATCATTCACCGTGTGCTTGCTGACTGGGTATCACGTCTGAATTTGTGTATTGAAAACAATGGTGGACATATTGAGCACGTTCTGTAAATAAAAGCTTTTGTTTTGCCTTTTTTTATTATTTTCTCTATGATGCCGGACTTATGGGACACCCTGTATAATATATATTATTATATATAAAAATTATTATATACAAAAATTATGCTATTAATACACACATCTGTAAATTGGTCAGGATATGGACATAGATATGGACAAGTGTAAATCCTTTGGGAAATAGGTGTAAAGCCTAGAGAACCAAAAAACTATCTTGTAGTCATAGCTCACAATATTAACCCAGCTAACTGGTTAAAAACACATTTACTAAGCTTGCCATCTTTAATGAAAAGGATTATTGCTTTGTTGCCAAATTTTCAACACGGAAAATAAATTATGAATGTTACAAAAATATGACAAACTAATAAACCCTAGCTGAATATCGGTATCGGTTATTGGCCGATACTGTTTTTAATTATCGGTATCGGTTATCGGCTAAAAAGCGATATCGATACATCCCTTGCGAGGGCCACTAATTTAATCCCTTCCGTTAGGCATATGGGCTACAATCGACGCTTACGCACCCTGAATTTGTTTTCGCTGGAAACTCGGAGGCTGCGCGGTCAACTCGTCGAGATTTTCAAGCTCTTAACGGGTTCGACGATGTCAATTTTAGAAGCATGTTTAGTTTAAATAATAACTCAACTCGCAACAATGGTTGGAAGTTGGATTTGAAACGGTTTAGCACTAGTGTGTGTGGGAATTACTTTACCTATAAGATCTGTGACACGTGGAACAAGCTACCTTCAGAAGTTGTGAACAATGTGGATCTGTTCAAGAAAAGGTTAGACCGAATCTTGCACACTATTTGAGGGTGTAGGAATTTTTCCCTGGCACCCATTGCCATTAGTACCACCTCGATATGGGCCGTAAGGCCTTTTGAGGTAGTACTTGTCCTTGTAACTCTCTCTCTCTCTCTCTCTCTCTCTCTCTCTCTCTCTCTCTCTCTCTCAATATATATATATATTATGAGGGAGGAAAATTGAAATAGTATTCTTGTGAAAATCGAATTAGAATTGAAATTGAATTTATTTCGTTATCGAAATTTAAAAAAAAAATTTAAAAAACAAAATTTTGTATTTGATCGTATAGTTTAATTATTAAATATCAATTTTGGCATTTGCTTAATTTTGAATTTTAGTGCGTGTGTGTGATCTTTTGGCGACATTTTTATTCATAAAAAACTTAGAAACACCCCAAATCCCTTGCTCTATAGATATACACCGGGGTTATATACAGGGGTGAGGGATTAAGCCTTTCACTCAGATCTTACGCCAGTTTATACGGGGTTCATTAGCGGTGGGTAAACGCATCTTCATTCTTCATACGACGTTGAGATATAGCCAAAAAGCCTACCAATATCCAGTGGTGGGTACGGTTCCGCTAACCGCTAATTAGCGGAGCTAACTTTTCCGTTAGCGGATTAGCGTTTCCGCTAACTTTGAGAACCGTTAGCGGACCAATTAGCTTCCGCTAAATTTAGTTCCGCTAACTTTAAGTCCGCTAACCCTAAAATAATACATGTTTGTTCCAGTCTGTTCTGAGCGTGTCTGCAACAGTCAGTCTGGCACGCTATTGGCTGACTACGTGTAAACACAAGACGTGATTGGTCGACGCAGCAGCAGCTGAGCAGCGTTGTGTAATTCTGCAGTTCAGTTCACTTACGACGTTACAGTCTTACAGTGTCAGCGGCAGCGTACGTTATCATAAGCATATTTTCGTCAGTTTACCGAATCTACAAGTTTTTGCAATGGAAAGTGAAGACGTTTTGGTTCCGCCTGAGGATGTTGGGCCTGTTGATGGCCAGGTCCGCCAGGACCAGCCCAACCAGGAGTCTCAGAACCCGTGGCCCCACCTGGAGGACTACTTTGTCTTTATGTCAAGGGATAAGAGAAACGCCAACCTCTTGTACTTCTGGTGCGTCTTGTGCCAGCCCAAGAAGACCACCATCAAGGGACACGCGTCGAGCCTCTACAACTTGAAGTCGCATGTCAAGAGGAACCACCCAGCGCATGCCATCCAGTTTGAGGAGAGGATCAAGGCCGGCTCTTCCCGTGGGAAACAGCCCTGAGGGAGACCATTGAGGAGGGCAGCAGCACCAGCTGCGCCACCAGCAATGAGGATGAGGAAGATGACTTCTTCAGCAGCATCACTCAGCCACAGGTGAGCAGGAGCCACAGGTCACTGAAGGTCAAGGCACAGATCTTGGTGAAGACCTGGCTGGAGGCCGGCTCGAAGGAGGTCCTGACTGACGTCGCCTTCTTGGGTGAGCAAGTGTTGATCGACCTGTTCATCAAGTACAACACAGCCATCCCATCCAGTGCTGCAGTTGAGCGCCTGTTCTCCATAGGCAAGGACATCTTGCGCGCCAAGAGAGCCACCCTGTCAGATGCCAACTTTGAGAGGCTGATGTTCATGAAGGGCAACCAGCATCACGTCGAGGCGATGGAGAAGGAGCAGGAGGCCAAGCCAGAGTGAATGCATTATTAGATTATTAAGGTTATTTTTTGTGTATTTTTATTTCTTAATATTTTTGAATCGTTTAATACTTTTTGCACTGTAAATAAACTGTATGTTGAATGTAAACTAATGTTTAATTTCATTTGTTCATTTAATTATTTATGTACACCTTGATCATCATCTGATCTTGGCATGCTATACCTTTTTGGAAAGCTCTACGTCTAAGCTGCAACATATTAAAATTTCAGCTCTCTTTAAGGGTTTTAGAGCCAAAAAACCAAACCGAAGCTAAATTCATATAATAAAAGTTAGCGGTAATCGTTAGCTTCCGCTAAATTTTTTAGCGGTTTATCGGTTTAGCGTTATCGAAGCTAACTTTTCGGTTAGCTGTGCCCACCACTGCCAATATCCAGTCTGTCCACGCTCGCATTATAACGTGTAAATAATTTCATACAAACTATTTTGAACAGAAATTTGTAAGTCAGTGAGACCTTAACATTTACTTTAAACTCACGAACCACTTAGATTTCAAGTGCAGCTTCACAGACTTGGTCTCCCTGGCTTTGAGTGCGAAGCTCAAAATTCTGATAATTGTGGTATTTTTGTAAATTTATGGACTGCCTGGGTTGTGTTCGATTTCACCAAAGAATATGAAATTTTGTACGAGGTGGTCTAACTAGATATGGGTAGACTTTGGTATATAATCGCGGTGTTAGCTATAATAGTCGCTTTTTTTAGTATTTATTTCCGAGTTAAGTTGTCTGAGAGACGTAAACTCAAATGTACCTTTTTTTTCACTTTAGATTTGTGCATGTGAGGATTACATGAATCGAGTCGGATTACAAGTCGAGCTTGTAAAAGTCGATTTCACTCCAATTCGACATTAAGCAGGTATGTAAACTTGTACAATTCATATTTCAAATAATTTATATATGCAGTGTGTATATATATATATATATATGAAAAGAAGGATCAACACAACGGCAAACATTTTCATTTATTTGTACATCAGACGTTTCGACAAATCTTTTGTCATCATCAGTGAGTTAAGTCTTAAAACCTTAAAACAAAATTGAAAAGTGAAAGTTACATCAATACAATATTAAGACCATTAAAATTAAAACCTTAAAGCAAAATGAAAATTGCATCAATACAAAATTAAAAACATTTAAATTTCATCACTATAAAAAAATTAATAAATTAAATTTCATCACTATAAAACTAAAATTAAATTACCTCAATAGGTAAATACACAATGTTTACATCCACCTCCATACTTGGCAAAGTCTAAGAGGACACTAGGTGGTCAGAGGATTAGAAAGGGTATATCTGTGAAACACGGTTGGTTGTCAAAAGAGTCGTAATTTGTAGGATGAGCTATTATTATTAAGGGAGGGTTTGTTTCTATAGATGTACAAAGATTCTAAAATTCGGAGTTCTGTAAGGTTATTGGATCTAGTTAAAATTTCAAACTGAGTTTTGTGAAGGGGATGGTCGTTTTTCATCACTGTGTTTCTAATTGCGGATTGTGGAGGGCTACTGAGGGGACGGTTGGTACGGACTGACAAGCCCAAATGTTGAGAAAGGCGCACCTCCAGTTGGAGTTGAGTGCTGCCAATATACGCAGCCTTACAGCTGTCGCACGTGTATTTGTAAACAACATTGGGGCATACAGTTTTGGGGAATTCATCTTTGAACTTTAAAAAATTTGATAATTTAAGTGGGTTGACGAAGGCGAATCTAAAATTTATTTGGGGATAACTAGACTTGAGTAGTTTGGACAATTCACCTCGAATACGCAATGATAAATAACCATAAAAAGGTAATTTAATATATCTGGTTTCTTTTTGTACTGTAGTTACGGGAGTTTAGTATCAAAAGTGTTATTTAAAATTTCTTTAATTGGTTATCGAATAGATGAGAAGGGTAGTAATTGTTAATAAATTACTGTTTTAAAAATTTAAATTCTTCGTTTAACGAAAAGTAATCCGAACAAATACGGTAACTTCTTGTTAATAATGTTACTATAGCACTAATCTTATATTTATAAAACATACAACTTAAATAATTGGTTCCCAAGCCAGTAAAAGTTTGTTTCCGAAATAGTGAAGTATGGAACTTATTATGGGCCCGTTTAACTAAAACATCC
This sequence comes from Bathynomus jamesi, assembly GCA_023014485.1. Lineage (NCBI taxonomy): Eukaryota > Metazoa > Arthropoda > Malacostraca > Isopoda > Cirolanidae > Bathynomus > Bathynomus jamesi. Next base: position 410,437 of record JAJOZX010001637.1, read on the forward strand.
AGGAAAGGTAAACTATTATTTGTTTCGTTTTCACACGTGTACTTAATGTTACTATGTTGTTTATTAAGATAATCAAGAAAAAGTTTTACGTGTGAAGGATGGTTAAATATTAAGAAAGTGTCATCCACGTATAGTGATGAAATTTAAATGTTTTTAATTTTGTATTGATGCAATTTTCATTTTGCTTTAAGGTTTTAATTTTAATGGTCTTAATATTGTATTGATGTAACTTTCACTTTTCAATTTTGTTTTAAGGTTTTAAGACTTAACTCACTGATGATGACAAAAGATTTGTCGAAACGTCTGATGTACAAATAAATGAAAATGTTTGCCGTTGTGTTGATCCTTCTTTTCATCTGTAAGCTCCGGTTCCCTAAGGAGAAGTCAATAGCTTTGATATATATATATATATATATATATATATATATAATAATATATATAATTTTAAATGAAAAGAACTAACCTGCTTTAACCTACCTAACGTGAATTAAACTGACCCGCATAAAGTCGAACCTTTCAATCTTATGTAGGTTTAGACTTTTGGGGAAGTGTCAAGTTCATGGAGGTCAACTTTGTTCCTTCACATCACTGGCTTCCAAACTTTCTCGTGGCGCGACCCTTTGCCTGGAAATACTGTACTGCCTTCGCCGCGATCCTACATTAAAAAAATTCTGAGAAATTGTAATAAGAAAATATGAATAGTTATTTATTTATTTTATTATCATGTAAATGTAGTAAAATATAAAGTATTGCTAATTACTCCGTAAATTTTACAGAAAATAAATTTTTTTAAGAGTGTTTGCGAGCCCCTCTAGGTCTCAACTCTGTGGTCTCAACCCACACATTGGGAAACCCTGCTCAACAGCATTTACATATTTAAACTCTTTCATCTTAAGCCAATGGGGCTGATCGAGGCGCTGGGGACTTTTCAAAAGACAAAATTTTTTGATCGACGGGACAAATTCTAGTCTTCTCAACGAAAATGGTTGGGTCTGTACTAACAAAGACGGCGAAACAAAATGATTCACTCCAGCCTAACCAAATCTAATTTGATCTATTCTGACCTAATTTAACCTAACTTTACCCGACTTAACCAAAGCTAACCTAACCCAACTTAACTATACTGAACCTACATTTACGATTAGAGATTTGTTGGACAGTAAAAACTGAATATTTTTTCGACAACATTTCTAAGTTCTAATCAGTTTTTATTCCGTATTTTAAAGCGAAATACTCCCAGTAATTTCCCAGTAGCGTAATTTGCGTACAAACTTTCTCTGCAACATGTCTTCTGAAACGTTTGAAAAATATTTTGCTTTAAGATGCACACAACAGTGTGTAATTTGGTTTCCTTACTTTAGTCTTTCATTACACTTGTAACTAATTGGTAATAAATGATGATAATGTTTTGGGTTGTTTAAACTTCTTCGTAACGACAAAGATCACGTGATGAAGGGGACTTACAGCTTTACGTGGTCATCTGTATCTTCTCCGAGCCGGTACTTCATCTTAACAGGATGGTCACCCATCCAACCAGTGAACAGACCCAACGTCGCTTAGCCTCGCTGATGTAACGGAAAGCGGTATTGCGACATGGCTACGATGTAGCCCTAGTAAATAAATATTAACATCATTATTAACCAGGGTTGGCAAGAAACCCACTTTTTTTGAAAAAGCCCAACCCAGGTGGGTTTTTTTCGGGTTTTTTCACCTAAAACCCGAAAAACCCCGGGTAAAATTGGGTTTTTTCATATGTCCATTTTTTTGTCATTGCTGGCTTTAATATCATATATGGTAGTTCATATTAGACCTACCTATTCTTATTTTTATAATAATACTGTACTGTACCGTACACTATTAATATAACATTTGTCTTGTTTTTAGCAAAAAGGTTGCCTTCCAGGCAATTAAGCATAAAAAGTTATTTTTTTCTCAGATTGAGCTTCACAGCAAAATTTGGAAAACATGGACCAATTTGAACTAAATTTGGTGTGGTAAATTATCCTATTTGTTAGGCTATACTTCCTATGGAAGACAGGCCCCTGTCTTCTGCTGGAAGTAGGTGAATTACAGCTCCCAAAGGGAACTTAATTCAGCTAGTTATATCTATTTAATTCATATTCCTGAATATTTTTTCTTTTATTTCACAGTTAAATAAAACAAACTGGCAACAGCATATTTATCTTTACTGCTAGCAAACAGAATTAGTCTGTTTGAAGTTATAACTGCATTAAATAATGCCAAAGACCTTTGGATCAGGAAGAAAATCAGGGCATGAATGGAGTGAAGTCAATATTATTGATGGGACTAGTAAAGTTAGATGCAAACATTGCAATAATGAAATAAGTAATAAAATAGAGCGAATAAAAATGCATTTAATGAAATGTTTGAAACACATGGAAATGAAATCAAGAAACAAGACTGACAATACTGCCAGTACATCATCTTTATACTGCCATGACATAGACCTCTCAGATGATCCAGACTCATCCTCACCACCACTGACACAATTACAGATGAAAAAAAGAAAAATTCAAAAGAAAATAAGCGATTTTGGCATGACAACAACAACTTTGCAGAAAAATGTCATTGATAACAAAATAGCCAAATTCTTTTATGCAAATAATATTCCATTTCTATGTGCAGAGTCTAAGTTTTTTATTGAAATGATAGAGACTCTAAGACCAGGCTACACTCCACCTTCCCGTCGAAATTTGTCTGGTCCACTTTTAAATACAATCCATGAAGTAGAAAATTCCTTGAAGATGCAGTTGACTGAAGAATCAGGATGTATAACACCCTGATTGGCTGATGTCTACACACTATAACCTATATGACAATTTTTAAAAATAATTGCATATGCACTTCTTAAGTTTCATGAAAAAACCCACAAGTGGGTAAAATAGTGGGTTTTTTCAAGTGTTTTTTTTTAAAAAAAAAAACCATGTGGGTTTTTTCGGGCTGGGCCCACTAGTGCCAACCCTGTTATTAACCCTGGTCAAAAACCTTCAATTTACTTAGGCTGTTGGAACCATGTGGTCTGTATGACCCCAGACCTAAAATCTTACAAAATGGTGCTATTAATAAAGTTTGTAATGAAACGTTGTATTTGCCGTTTTAGAACTTTTAACCAATAATATCATCTCTTTCAATGTTTTGACGCTCATAATGGTTCCTGGTCAGGGTTAACGTTAACTGTCTCCAGTTTATTTCTGAAAATGAGTTAAAAAGTTGGACATTCTGTAATACTGTTTGAAAATTGGCTCTATATGGGTGGATCATGGATGTAATGAAAGTCAAAATTGTAAAACAAAATGGATGTTATGAAGTCGAACAGAAAACTTTATCAGTTTTTATCTCAGAGGGCTACGTCACCACCGCCTCCCATCAGATCAGCGAGGTTAAGCGACGTTGGGTCTGATTAGTATTTGTATGGGTGACCGTCTTTTGTGATCAAATGATGTAGCGACCCGCAGATGGTTCGAGTCCCAAGTAAAGCTGTAAGTCCCCTCCGTCTCGCAAACGGCCCTTAAACATTAGAATTTTATCTCCAATTATACTTATTACCTCCCATCTCGAAAACCTTGGACTTTGATTTTTTTCTCTCTTCTTCCTCTACGGTCCTTGGCCCCTCCTTCCTGCATTAAAAAAAAAAAAATTTGGACCTGATCTCTCCAGATCTTTAAGAAAAGAATGATCTATTGTAATTTAAGTAATCTGCTCTACTTTATTAAGAAATGAGAAGTTTAATTATTGCAAAGTAGGAAGAAACATAGTTTGAAATTTGTTTCTTCTTAAAAAGTACGATTGTTTTCAAAACTTTCAATAGATTCTTTTGTTGATCTTTTGTTAACCCATTTTTTTTTGGTTGTTCTCTCTCATTCTGTTTAGTGTAGATAAATAATAGTATAGATAAATAGTAAAAATAAATAACAGATAGTACAAAATAATTATAGGTAAATAATAGATACTATAGGTAAATAATAGATAGTATAGATAAATAATGTAGTGTGGTCATATTCAGGATGTTTTACTGAAGTTTATATTTTAAACTTGCATTTACGTAACATCCATCGTGGATATCCATGCCTGGACAGCAAAGGGGCCCGGCAGGGCCCAATTAAGAAAATGTTTTAAAAAAAAAATTTTGTCTATTAATTTTGATCCGATCTCCGTGTAATGAGTTTATTTCAGTGAAAATATGCAAAAATATGCATAACTTTTCTAAAATCAGGGGGCAGGAGTCAGAGGTAAGGGAGTCCGCGTGCGATTGTGTACCGAGCTCAAGAAAGTGATGTTTCGACCCTGGTTATTTTCACCCAAATTTGGTTAGGTTTCTCCCCATCCCTGGAATCAAATAAGCTCCGAGCCAATAATAGTGAAAATTACTGTGCATCAGTTGGATAATTTCAGTGTGGCAACTTTGAGGGGAACATCGACTCGTGTGTGTGTGTTATATATATATATATATATATATTATATATATATATATATATATATACACAATGTTAAAGCAGAAATTGCTTTTAAATGGAGTTAACTTTAATATAAAACCTGAACTTGAAGTTAGTTAAAACTCAAGTTATGTCAAATGAAATTACCTTCGTTGACTGTAGTAAAAGTTTGTGTAATTTTTGGAGTCATTATTGTTGTTTTTGACAGTATTTGTATATATGAATCAAGTAGTTGACAGTCGCAATGCGCAAATGGTGAGCACACATTTTACTTCGTTTTGTGATAGTTTAAAATTTCAAGTTGGATATTTTGAAATAAAAGTTTGCGAACTTAGGTAAATTATTGTTATTTGCAACTACCGCTTTATTATGAATTATTCTTAATTTTCATACCCACTCTTCTACCCATGTCGTTATATACCCACGTTATATTTTTGAGATTGTTTAACTTCCTTCATAACAACTATAAAAGTCACGTGACGGAAGGGACCTACATCTTTACGTGAGATCTGAACCAGTATTCTATCGAAGAAGAACCATGCAGAGAATCCCTGAAATCCAAAGTCAGGGTCTAAACTCCAACCCAGGAGCTTCAGATTAAGAACCGGCGTTTTACCACTAGAATATATTGGCGGTTATATTCATGAACTCTCTTCATAGTTAATATGACATTTTGCATTTTTTTTTTACTTTGTAGAGTTTTTATGACATGTTTTGATCACCATTTCAACAGAATTTATAAAATTAAAACCATTTTATTAAATTGTATTGGAACCTTTTTTACCTAATAGACAATACGACACTGGCCGTACGTAGTTCAGTGAGTAACCTCGTTTCCCTATAAACGAAGTAAACACACTGAAGTACGGATTCGACTCCCGGAAGTGTCGGATGATAATAATACAGGGTAGCATTCGTTGGTCTGAACGCTGTGCCAGTTTCTGGTCCTCCTGTGATTATTATTAATATATAATACATTCGCTAGGCACATATGAATATTATATGTAAGAACAAATTTGTTTTTATATCATTACCGGACTCGTGCAAAACCGGTTTTCTCTCGACTTTTACCGCGCAATGGACAACGTTTAGTTGCGTTTTACACCCATCGTCCGCCAGAGGACGGTGAGACCGGTGAGCCAGGAAGTAGCGCCACCAGCCGGGAAAAATAAGTCCCCTTTAAAAGGAGAACTGGGTTCCGTCGAATGCATTATGCACAGCGGGCTCGTTACTATCACCCCTCCCCATTTTCCAAAGTGGCTCGGGACAGCCTTAATTTGTTGGGTTGCATTGCACAGTAGGGTGGAGCGAAAAATACTTTTTTTCTAGTATGAAGTTCTAATAGTGATTAAAAGTTGCATTTAGTGGACGAAATATGTCTGCCAAAATATGAGTTCATTTGTTTAAAATTTGCAGCTGCCACCAGGGGGCTAAAGTTAACACAATTTTGTGTAAAAAGGAAAAAAATGCTTCTATTTTAGGTTTGTCAAACTATTATAAAATTTTATCTTAGAATTATCTAATAGTTTGATTAAGATTCTTAAATGATAGGAATTCGTTTTGTAAAAATGCCTTTTCATATGCTTAATATCTTCAGCTGCCACAAGAGAGCTGAAGTTAACACAATTTAGAGTAACTGAGTCATGTTGAGACTACACTGAATGTTGTGGGGGAGGGTTTGGGGAGGGTTGTGGGGGAGGGTTTTGGTGTGAAGGAATTTCTTTCTGTGAGTCATTAGAACAGTGTGTTAACACTTGTCTTCTTAGGTAGTAGGCCTAGTCGCTCAGTTGATCGGAGAGTTTTTTAATATGATCGGAATATTATAAAACTTTATTTTAAAGTGATTTATATAGAGATAATATTGATTTTATTATAAAATGCTTGTTATAATGTATTATATAATTTTAGTTTATTTATATAAATATTATATATTTATATAATATATTATATAATATATAATATTATATATACTTATAAAATATATTATATATATTAATTATATAATGTTTTGATGTTACAGGATATTTTGTGATTGTGAATTTTTCTTAAAAATATTATGGCATCAAATACTAAATATAAACATTTCACTAGAGAACATATGAAGTGTGCCATATTTGAAGTACCTTGTGAGATGAGTGATATGCAACTACCAACTATAACTGCATTATGAAAGATTACCTGTTCACAAAACATTTAGTGAAGGAGCAGATGAATAACAAGGAGCCGTCATTTTCTGAAATAGCAGAGGCAGTTTCCAAAAAGGTAGAAAATATTTGGAAGAAGGCTCTTTGCCAATAGTTTCACATACACGCGTTTTACAGATGATGCGAGTGTACCATGATAAATACAGGTCCTTATTAAAGCCATACAAGTCACGCAAGGATCAGCCTAAGTACAAAAATCAGCTTGAAGAATTTGAAAACTCTTCAAAATGCACTTTGTTTGACATCTGCACCTGCAAATGTAAGGAGTTTAGGAGATGCTCATGTGAAAAGAGTAAGAAAGTCCCTCCAAAAGAGCAGGATTTTTTAAATGACCAACGAACACGCAGAATAATGGTGATAGGAAGCATTGACATAGCACACACAAGACGATTACAAGCAAGAGAACATCGAAAGGAAATGGAAAAAGCACGTCTGGAATCCTCACAAACAACTAGTGCTGCTATAACCAATACGTCCAACTTACAAATCGAAACAGAGACAAGTGAACTTCAACAACTAGAAGAGATATCTGAAGATAATGAGGAAGATACAACCTCGACTCAATATGTAATATCAGAACAACAGATGCGTGAGCCACTGCCTTCATTAGCAATTACTTGTGATAGATTTAAAATGTCGGACAGAGCTGGGCTGCTATTGCTTCTGCAGTATTGGCAGATCTTAAAATTGTTACTCCCGAAGACAAAGGGAATATTATAGACAGAAGTAAGCTAAGATGTGAAAGACAAAAACAGAGAAAGGAACTACAACAGATAGGAGAGCCAAAAACCATGCGGGGATTATACTTTGATGGCAGAAAGGATAAAACAATGATTCAAGTCCAGGAGAGTGATGGCTCTAACCACCAAAGAACCAAACGCGAAGAGCATATCAGCATAATATCTGAACCACACTCTCTGTACTTTGCACATGTGACACCTTCCAGTGGCAAAGCTAAATACATTTGCACAGCGCTAGTGAATTGCTTGAAAGAAAGGAATGTTGATATAGGGAACATCGTTGCAGTTGGCTGTGATTCGACAGTGGTTAACACTGGTAGTATTGGAGGCACAATAAGATTACTGGAAGAAGCCTTTAATAAGCCATTGCAGTGGCTGATATGCCTTTTACACCTTAATGAACTTCCATTGCACCATCTGTTTCATCACTTGGATGGTACCACTACTGGACCAAGAGCATTTTCAGGAGAAATTGGCCGAGCACTTTCAGACTGTGAAAAGCTTCCCATAGTTAACTTCAAACCCATTGAAATTCAAGAGGACATGTGTGAAGTTGATGTAGATGACATAAGTACTGACCAGAAATACCTTCTTGAAATTCACAAGGCTATATCAAGTGGAACATTCTCAGAGTCTTAGTCATAAGAGTCCAGACAATATATCACATTCAAGGTGGCTCACCACAGCAAACAGGACTCTGCGGTTATATGCAAGCACAGAGAATCCTTCAGGCAATTTACAAGAATTAGCTACTTTCATTGTTAGGGTATACGCACCAATGTGGTTTCAGATAAAGCGTAAACCATTATGCCAATATGGTGCTAAACATATGTGGCATATGATTGCAAGAAGCCGGTATCTCCGTGAAGAGCTTAGGAGAGTACATGACTCAGTCATTCAGCGAAATGCATATTACGCAAATCAAGAAAAACATTCTCATTGCAATGATAGCTGATGAAAGGGAGCATGTGCGTCAGTTGGGATTTAGGCGTATCATAAAAGCAAGGGCATGCATTCAAGAAACAGATGTTATCAGGTATTTTAAGGTGCCAGAAATAAATTTTTATGCCAAAGACTATACAGATCTCATTATGTGGCAAGATTTTCAGATAGCAGAACCACCGATAACCAAAGGAGTTTCTCTTGATGATATTGAATCATGCATCAAACATGGTACTACTCTTCATTCAGAATTATTTCAGTTTCCATGTCATACACAAGCCGTAGAGAGATGCGTCAAGCTCGTTACAGACGCTGCTGGATCAGTCTGCGGACCTACAAACAGAGACGGTTGGATTCGTGCTACATTAGAATCAAAGAAAAAACAGCCAAAATTTGACACAAAAGCAAATTACTAAATAGTCTTCAGCAAGAACCCTTTCTAGAGGGAGGTTGGTTGGGGAAAGGGTGGTAACTCTGCTAAGGCACGAAATAACGTTTCTTAACTGTCTCAAGCCAGTATAAAGGAGGAGACACATCCTAATTTATTACTGTTCCCTTTTTCAAGTAAATACAGAATCATACTTAATTGTCATTTTTAAGTTAAATTCAGCCCTCTTGTGGCAGCTGAAGGTATTAAGCATATGAAAAGGCATTTTTACAAAACGAATTCTTATCATTTAAGAATCTTAATCAAACTATTAGATAATTCTAAGATAAAATTTTATAATAGTTTGATAAACCTAAAATAGGAGCATTTTTTTCCTTTTTACCAAAATTGTGTTAACTTTAGCCCCCTGGTGGCAGCTGAAAATATTAAACAAATGAACTCATATTTTGGCAGGTATATATCGTCCACTAAATGCAACTTTTAATCACTATTAGAACTTCATACTAGAAAAAAGGTATTTTTCGCTCCACCCTATTGCACAGTCTATTACGAAAATTGTGTCGCTTGTAATTTTTTTTTCATGATCTCGCCTACATTAAAGCGGTTTTTTTATTTATACTGTTAGATGAAGGATTATTAAAATGTCATCCATGATTTAGTGTAACCACAGATTACAAAACGATAAACAGATACGACACTAAATGGGATTAGGTGTTTCCTAGCAACCATATAGGACATTAAATAGGATTAGGTTTTGCATAGCAACCGAACGTTGCTAGGGACGTTTCTAAGAAATTATGCAGAAATGAAATTTATGATGCTTGTACAATGCTTGTTATTCATAACTAAAGATTCGTTGCAAATAACCTGACTATTTTTTAAAAAAGTCCTTAGCGACGGCTGGTTGGTAAGCAATTTAGTTTTTATGGAAGTGAGCTATCTGGTTAGAAGTTAATCTGTAGTGTTGTTCAACGATTGTAGATGAGAGTTATAGTTTTGTTTAGTAGTTAGTATAGTTAGTTTGAATCTCGTGCGGGTGTACACACACACACACACACACACACACACACACACACACACACACACACGTGCGCATCTCCGCATAAACGAGATACCGACTTTTTTAAAATCGAGATATCTAAAACACTGATTAACCAAACGTAACTTTAGTGCCATCGAACCGAGAAGTGCGTGACAAGTATTTGGAGCGCAAATTGAGGGTTCGAAGGGTTGTTTCTGTTAAGTCATTAAATAGTGAAGTACTCGCTAGTCTAACCTAACGAAAGTTTAACCTAACCACGACCCTCATATCTATTTTCCAACAATAAAAATGCTTCTGGATTGTTTTTTTGTAATTTTTTTAATATTCCGAGTTACTAAAGTGTTACATCGCAAAGAAATTAATTACCCCATGTCGTCTGTAAATTATCACACACTTAACCTCACTTATTGCCCAGTTACACACACACACACACACACACACACACACACACACACACAAAGTCTCTCTCTCTCTCTCTGTATATATATATATATATATATATATATATATATATATATTATATAGAGTAGTGATGTAGCGGTTGTCATTTTTCATAGCTGCGGTTGCGGAGCTTACAAATAGATAATAATTATTGGTTTTGTTTAACCTCCTTCGCAACATCTAAGGTCATATGACGGAGGGGACCTACAGCTTTACGTGGAATCCGAACCACGGGTCGCTACATACTGTAGTCTGGACGCAGCGGACGGTCTCCCATCCAACCCAATGTCGCTTAACTTCGCTGATCAATGGGAAGCGGTGTTACGACATTGGCTGTGACGTAGCCCCTCTTACAAATAGAGCTCGTTGCGGTTATGTACCCTACAACATCATATTACCTAAGAATAAACCACAATAAAATATCGCGTTTTAGCCACACTTTTCACAATCTACAACATAATGACTATAATCTAAACTGTAAAAAGTGTTTCCAGGATGCGGGACGAGGACCCAACGCGTTTTGCATCCCACCAACCACTTTCCCCAACCACCGCTCATTCGAAAGTGGTATATATATATATATATATATATATATATATATATATATATATATATATATACAGGGTGATTCAAAAGTCAGGTTACATAGGGAAATATTGTATTATGTAATGATACAGGGGAATAGTCACATCACATGTTCGATATGGCCACCGTTAACGGCAATGCACTTGTGCAGCCAGCTAGGAATATCACATAAATGCGCGCCTCCTTCGATAACATCTCATAAGTCATTTACCTGCAAAGAAACAGAAAAGCCCTATGTAACCTGACTTGAATCACCCTGTGTCACACACACACACACACACACACACACACACACACACTATTTAATTCTTATATTTAAATTGAATTGCTGGGAGAGTGTATTTCAAAAATAAAAGTTTTTCGGGTCAATCCCAGAATAGGCACCTGATGTACAGTGCTTACAATAAGTCTCGCGCATCTGTCTCGTCCCAAGCTAGTCTGTTAGGTATAAAATGGGCGGTCCTTATGGCAGCGGAGGTGTGTTCGGATTGGTGCACATAATTGCTCTAATCCCATCAATGACGTCCATTATTACGTCACTTCTGCTACATTTTAGTGTTTAAAATACAAATGATTAAGAAGCAGAATGACCAAGTTTCGGGATGTTGGGATGGTTATGGAGCAATCCTAGTCATAATATTAGCTGGGCATTACATTATACCGTCTCAATATATACTGCAGACTATAGAGAACGACTAATTCGGCAAATATCCCAAATCATGTCATGATACCTAAGTTATTTTGACGCAGGTCTAAATTATTTGCTCAAATGCAATGATTGATATTAAGTAATTGTTGGGAATTGTTGTCAGTATTGTTGTTTGTGATACATATCCTACGTGAAGAATCTAATGACAAAATTCCTCAGTGAACCTCTCACGCGCTCGCATTTCGAGGAAGTCACGGTCGTCTCACTAATAGATAGTTTATCCATTGTTTTAAGTGGTAACTTATTCCATCTTATGAAAGTCATTAGTCTAAACTCTGATTCACGGCCCACCAGTCTTGCTTTAGAGAAATTTGCATTTGACTTGTTCATCGTAATTATTACGTAATATAGTATACTGTATATAGTAGTATATAAGAGTTTATTGGTAGCATATCATATGACAATTCCCATAAACATGTGATGGCCTCGATGTTGCCAGTTTTTATTTGTTTCCTGAAACTATTACCTTCTCATAGTTTGTTTCAACAATGCATATATTATCATCTCCACGAGCGTAGACATTGCAAGTAAAGATTCTAACTAAGGATAAGTAAAGTTCTTTCATGGTCACAATATATACTTTTATAGATGTCAAACATAAAAATATAATAAAATTCTATATTAACATAAATATACTGTATATTCGATACACATTTACGTCATGGCTTTAACATCAGTATTTCCTATAGCTTCCTCCAGCATCAATAATTTCTTGCAATCGTTGCGGCATAGAAGAGGCCAGATTGTAGGGAATGTTTGGTGTTCGACGTAAGCTCTCCCAACTATTCCTCGTGTGAGCTAAAAGTGCTTCAAATGTTCTTTCATTGCATTGCTCCCATTCGTTAATCATTATTGCCCAAAGGTTTTCAATCGGATTCATATCAGGAGAACGTGGTGGCAGAATTAGATTAATAATCACTGACTCCCTTTCCTCCTCCCTTCGTAATTCCCCACCCAACCTCGTTTCCTTCGACATAGCAACGCTTACCTCCATCCTCATTCCACTCCCTTCATTAAACCTATTACCGCTTTCACTGTCCCTTCCTTCCATCCTTCACCCACGCTTCTCAAACTAGGGGTCGCGTAAATATTATTGGGGGTCGCAGAAACATTTGAAAATATTATTTTTTTCATAAATATACAGTGTTAGTACTTATTGCTTTTATGACATTGAGTGAAGGGTCGCGAAAAAATTTGTCTGATCCAAAGGGGTCGCAAGTGAAAAAAGTTTGAGAAGCCCTGTCTTACACTATAGGAATGGAATTGAATCCTACCAGAGTTAAAAAGTCGCAAAATATGATAGATTAGTTTGTATTAAGAGGTTACTAAAAGAAAAGGATTTGGGATAGAGCGGAAGGCAGAGAGTATATTTTCTCGAGTTTCGGTTATTATTAACGTTATATGGATACATTGCCATGCGGTGAGAGAGAGAGAGAGAGAGAGAGAGAGAGAGAGAGAGAGAGAGAGAGAGAGAGAGAGAGAGAGAGAGAGAGAGAGAGAGAGAGAGCTTTTAAATCACACCTTTTAAATGGTTTGTGGGTAAGGACTTCACGTATGTTATTTTAGTCCAGGGTAGTTTATGCGGAGGTGTTAACGTAACTTGCACTTGGGACTGTTAATTGTAAGACAACTACCATAGCTGGGACTGAGACACGTTATCCCCTGCATACTCTATATATATCTATATACAGTATGTCTCTATATATAAACAGATAGAGTGATCGACACAATGATAATGTGGACGTCATTGATAGGGTTAGAGCAATTATATGCACCAATCCGAACACACCTCCGCTGCCATAAGGACCGCCCATTTTATACCTAACAGACTAGCTTGGGACGAGACAGAGGCGCGAGACTTATTGTAAGCACTGTACCTCAATCCCAGATGAAGCACCTGCGTTCAACCTCAATCCCAGAATAGGCACGTTGCAAGGAATTAAATAAAAAAAAACTGATGATTACAAAATTTATTGTTTATACAAAGTTTATTACAAATGTAATAAAGGCAAAGTTATAAAAGGTTTAAAGTGGTTTAATGAATAAAGAAAAATTTTAGATTTTAAATTCCTGCAATATGAACCCGAATAGCAAAACTAACCAAAAAAGCAGAAGATATAGCAAAAGATTAGGTTAGGTTAGAGTTGATTTTTTCAAATATTGATAAAAACAATGAAATTATATCTCTAAAAACTGTTTATATTTTTTTCTCCTCAATCCCAGATTAAGCACCTGTGTTTTGCCTCAATCCCAGATTAAGCATCTAAAAATGATTTCAGGTGCCTATTCTGGGATTGATCCAGTTTTTCAGCTTTGTTCCCCTTCAGCCTATTCCTTTTTTCATCGTAGATGATCCCTGCTTCACTAAATAAATGTTCACTAGGAACACTTGAGGGAGGACATCCAAGGTATGTCCGAGCCAGTTTGCGCAAATTTTTGAATTTCTTTTGATTTGATCTCCACCAAGCCAAAGCATCATCATCTTGTCCAATCCTTTTCTCTCTGATATTTCTCGATCATTTTTTGCGAGTCTGCTTGACTCAGTTTCAGTCTCGTCATCACTACTGGAAGCCAATAGAGCACTCATTGAGTCCATTATTGTTATTGATTTACTCGTAGAAGCTGATGCCTGGCCTAAATCAATCAGTGGTTTCTTTGCCGGTGGTTCACTGGCTGTCTCCGAGTTCGATGATGTTTGAGTCTTGTCCATTTCATCACAAAGATAACTCAATTTTTCCTGAACACCTTTTGTTACATGTGAAGCGGAAAAAATTTTGCTTTGTACCTTGGATCCAAATAGGTAGCCAAAGAATACATGCCATTTGCTTCTAGGCCATCAAATCTCCTTACTAGCTCTGTGCGCATTATCCTTCATTGTTTTGATTCCACGATCAGCTTCAGAATCACCACTTCCAGGTTGCAGCACATTTTTAAAGGTAACGACGAGGGGAATAGCCTCAGATATGGAAGAGGTGGAACTATTCAATCTTTTTGTGATATCATTGAATGGTTCCAGCACAGCCACGCAGTTTGATAAGATAGTGAAGTCGACGTTAGTGAGTTGTTGCATTTTGAAGTTAGCAGCGCTATATAGACTCAGTGGTTCCTTCAACTTCAGTGTTCGCTGCATCATGTGATAAGTGCTGTTCCACCTTGTGGCGGCGACATGAATGACTGCAAGTTCAGGCTGATCTAAGCGTTTCTGATTTTTTTTTAACTCATCCTGCGCCATCGTAGAAAGGTTGAAATGAGTAGCGATGAATCGAAGTTTAGCTAACAAGTCACCGAGAGATTTTTGTGAGGATAATCCACTTTTGATTACAAGTTGCAGTTTATGAACAGTGCAATCGATATTATGGACGCCAGTGAGAAACAAAGCTTTTATCATGTTTATCATGGATGGATGAATGGGCAATATCCCACTTCTGAAGCATCTGCTCAAATTTTTCTGACAAGTATTCTCCAGTGTGGCGATCTTCAGGTGGCATTACGCTGAGCACCAAATTGGTTCTCTTGAAGTCTTGATTCACTGCATGGCATGTCAAAGAGAGTAAAGACATTTTAGCAGACGTGTCTGACCATGCATCCCTTGTCAATGATATTTTCAAATCTTTTAGAGGCTCAAGATTTTTTAACACTTTCTTTGAAACGGTCATAGATATCGTTGTACACAAGATCAATGTAGAACTGACGCTGTTTCACTTTATACTGTGGAGCTGTTTCAGCCATGTGTCATGAAACCTAAGTCCCCAACGTGGCTGAATGGCAAGTCATCCATTATCATTATTTCGGCTATGCGATAGTCCAGTAATTTTGATTTGGAATGATTCGCATCCTAAATTTTTACTTTTACGAAGCAACTTTCAATCTCGTCTGATTCTTTCCTTTCACTGCACACTTCATTTCCTGTAGGGGTGTAAGAGACACTTTTGAGTCCTTTTTCTTCTTTGACTCTTCATTAGCTTCATTTTCACTAGATATCAATTCATTATATTCCTTCTTGTGCATTGAACGCAGATGGTTTTTCAAGTTAGTGGTACTTGTGCCCTTTCGTGAATAGTTCTTATTACATATGACACACTTCCCTACATCGTTTGACACTCTCGAGAAGTACTTCCACACTGCACTCGTAGATCGCTCCATGGGTTGAAGCACGTAACGTTGCAAAGGTAGCGACAGAGAGCTAGCGCAACACAACCACCCTCACTCGTGTCTGAGCAGATACTGAAACTGGTGATTTAGTTTAGTTTGTAACTTGGTAGTGAAGGTTGCTTAATTTCTAATAAAAACAATGAGTGTTTATCTTTTTTTATCAAGTAATTATACATCATTGCTTTATTAAATATAATTTAAAAAATGCTTTTCTAGCCACCTAGCGTTGATAAATATAAGTTATTACATAATGCATCTATCCATCCAGTCCAAGTAGCAATTCTAGACATGTCGCAATTAGGGCGTAACAAACTTTTACTTTTTTTACATCCTTGAGTGAAGGCATGAGGCATGACAGGAACATCGTTTGGCGACGTTTATAGCATTTATAGTATTTGGTTGCCCTAGTAAGAAGGTATTCTCAAACAACCGCAATAACCGCACTGATAAATGTGGTTGCGGAGCTGAGAATATGTGCGGTTGCGGACAACCGCTACATCACTAATATATACTAATGTAAGGTTTGCTAGAAACTGTTATTTTCAAAAATATTTTCAAGCAGTCGTTCAGACTTTCAAATATAATATTCATTTAAAAATACTGCACACAATTTAATTCAACAGAAAAGTCGGCAAAAATCAACATCATCAACAACAACAACAACAACAACAACAACCAAAAAAAAGAGGCCTGGATTCAGTGCCAGTGATGAGGTTGAACCTTTGAAAAATCTGATTCATATATGAAATATAAATATAAAATGTATTTTTTTAATTATTTACTTTTCATTTTGGTGAGTTGAGGCGTTTTAAGATTTGATTTTATTTTTTAAATAAAAAGGAAGATAAAAATCCTGCAATAAAAACGAGAAATATTGGTATTTTTTTTAAAGAAATAGTCCATTGTTATAATAACATTCGTAGCTATATCCTTTTACGAATTAAAGAGGAACAAGAGGGATACGATCTCAATATTCATTTTACGAATCGAAAAAAAAAAATGTATGTATATGGTGTACCAACCCCTACCAACCAATTCCATGTAGCTCATTTTAAGTCAATTAAAAACACTCAAAGATTGCGCCAATTAGCTATTTTCAATTGCGCTAACTTGCAGTGGTTCTCAACCTAGTGGTAAATTACCCAACTTGGGTAATGATAACTATTTTGTGGGTAATGACATGCGATCCAGACATTATAAAAAATAATATTGTAATAATCCAGAAGTTATAAAAAAGTAATATCTAATGATTGGGGTAATGAAGCTGGATTAGAATTAGTTTTAGGTAACCATACAAAAAAGGTTGAGAACCACTGAGCTAAAGAGACATTGAGAGAGATACATTTTACGAAGTGAATAAAACTTATAGGGAAAGAGGCATTTTGAATTGTTTATAAATATACGAAGGTTTATCCTGACATTTATAAAAGTATTTGTATCTTCGTTGAACAATATTTTCACTCGATTTAGACAACGAATTTGCAGCATATAAGATTCTACAGAGGGCTGACAAAAGTAAATAGACACCACGTTGATTGTCCTTGAGAACAAATGGCAAAGCTCATCGATGGAATACCAAAACGCGTGTCATCTTTACGTAATGTAAAAGGGAAAGCAACACGATTCTAAATATATTGATTTAATAAATCTATTATTATTATTTATTGAATTTTATTATCAAATCAGAAACTATAGAAAAAACCGAAGGTGTCTATTTATTTTTGTCAACTATCTGTAGATTTGATTTTCCACTTTCATAATTGAAAAGGCTCTCATCGATGTTAGTTTGCCTTTTGATGGCTTCCTTTCTCAAAATTTGTCTACTTCGATCTTCTTCATCGCTTCGTACGACGACGTAAATTTCCGTTTGAATTATATTCCAAACCACAATTGCTGGAAAAGTGTTCGTGAGCTCGATAAAATGAGAAATTAAATTCTGAATCGATTTGCTTCACAAGCACTTATAGTCCTTGATTACTCGACCCACCTGTCTGTCTTTGTATCTGAAAGATATATAGACACTTCTTCACTACAATTATTAACGAAATTACGCTCTAAATTTTGTTGTTGTTGTTAGGCCTCTAAGACAAGTTATTTTAGGTTTGTCGTAATCAGTATCCTTATATTGCGACTCCAGGATGGTGATTTTACCCGTATCACGACTTCCCTAAATGTGATGAACATATTTTAATTTTAATGTCACGAAGTGTTTTAGTAGATACTTTATGAACGAGAGAGTTGACAAAGGTAGACAGACACCTTTGGTTTTTCCATAGTTTTTTTTTATTTGATAATAGAAGTCAATAAATAATAATAGATTTATTGAATCTATATTTAAAATCGTGTTGATTTCCCCTTTATATTATGTAAAGCTGACGGGCGTTCTGGCATTCTGTTGAGGAACTTTGCCATTTGTTCTTAAGGACAATCATCGTGGTGTCTATTTACTTTTGTCAGTCGTCTGTACAATATCTTTAAACATCCGCATCCGTCTCGGTGCCCTCATTTGGACCAAGGACATTAAGTCGATCAACCAACCAAACATTCCGCCTACACAGTTCTTAAAATAAACACTGCATTTTCTCAGACATGCAACATAGAAATAATTTCTTAAAGCACAATTGCGATTAGATGGTAAAATTGATAATGATGAGAGGTCTCTCTTCTTAGGAAAAAAATTACACAACAAAATGTTTCCACAATATTGTGTGTACTATAGTCAATATACAGGGTGTCCCATAAGTTCGGTCTCGTAGGAAAATTTATTTTAATTTAAATTTACGAAAGTAATACATTAGAACTAAAACAAATGTTCAAATTTATAGCTCGTTTCGGGACCTCTCTTTTGTTACAGGTAGAATAACACGCAATGGCTAATATGCGAGTGAGTTGTACTCTTCAGGAAAACAAAAAAAAATCCCAAAACAAGACATCAGTTTGAACATTTGCTGTAGTTTTAATGTATTACTTTTGTAAATTTAATTTAAAATAAATGTTCCTATGAGACCGGACTTATGGGACACCCTGTATAAATGTATACATAGAATACCTACACCTTTACGTGGAATCCAAACCAACTGCGGGTTGCTAAATCATCTAAATGCTGAGGATGATTATCGTTAATGGGAGTCGTTTTTAATTTTTATTCGATAATCTCTGACGATACATCTCCAGATTATATCTTCACCATCTTTCAACGCATAAGGCTTTCTCTATACTTAAAATCATTCATCTTATACTATTAATTTCTATGTTCGCTTTTATGTCTTCCGTGTTGGCCGAGCTGCACCAAAAAAAAAAAAAAATCTTCACCCACTAAGAAATTAAATCGTTGTAGGACACTTTGAAGAATTAGTTAGTTGCTGTCGTCATCAATTATATGGTTCCACTTAGTTGGTTGTTCTCATAAAAACGGCATTAAGGCGAATTATGTATTTTTTTTAATGCAGGAAGGAGGGGCTAAGGGCGAATGTCCACAAAAACGCCCCCCCCCCCGCATAGATGAAGAAAAGAGCCAAAATCAAGGTCTCTTTAACTTTGAAAAGACTGTGTAGTATGTAAGATGCATGTGTGCAGGCCCGGATCAAGGATTTATATCAGGGGGGCAAGCAAATCCATTTCAAAGATTAATAAGCCATTGACAAAAAAAAAATGTATATCTATTCTTTAATCTTGTATACTGAAGTGAACACATACTCGTAAACAGTTGACAAACGTATGAAATACAGCACATTGTTACATATACCTAGAGGCTAGAACTAAATCACACCAAACAAATGCAAGGTACATTCACATATAGGTACAGTACTTTGCAGATAGGTACATCTCTAAGAATGTCGCGTTAAAAAATGCGTGAATGCTTGCACACAATTAGGAATTATAAAATCCACCATATTTACCCAATCGATTACAAACGGCAAAATATGTGCGAATTTAATACATAAGTATACGAGCAAATAATATCCACAGCTGTTTATGCGTCACAATTACAGCTTTAAGAATATATAAATAAAACTCAACATAAATTTACAGCAAAAATTAATTATTTACACAGAAATTCAATTTTGTGCCATCGCTACCTATATACAACCAACAACCAATGCTATACGACGTAACGGCCAGTCACCCTCACTCACTCAATCTAATCCTGAAGAACATCAACCAATTCCATGCGACGTGGATGCCTTCTCGCGAATTTGTCTAAAATAATAATATAATCCAGATCAATTTCCTGGTGAATCACTAATAGAGCTGAACCATTTAGTCTATTTTCGCCCATTGTTGATCTCGTGTAGGTCTTGAGCGTGTGTAAGTGACTGAATGAATACTCGCACTCACAAGATGTAACTGGTATGGTAGCAAGAAGACTGAACATCGCTGTGACATTTGAGAACAAAGTGGCCGGTGTATGCTTGAGTGTTTCCACAACAGAACGTGGTTTTGGAAGTGTCCAAGCAGTCCACTTTCCAGCATTGTAATTCGGCTTGTAGTTGCAAAGGTGCCGGAATATCAGGAGGGACCATGGCTCCCTGGGATCCCCCCTAAATCTGGGTCTGTATATAAGTAGTGAGAGAAATGCGTGTTTGAGAGCATGGTGGACTGCTCACAGGGTAGATGAGACACGGAAAAAGATTGGGTAAGCAGGACAGTGACAGGAGAAACCGGAGTTCCAGCACTCCGTCTCCCAGTCCCCACCCCGGAGTACTTCCCTGGTCGATTGGTGTCTACAGTCTCCTCTTTCAACACAAAGGATGCGTCCATTTTGGATCACACGGGTAAATATGTAAAAATGTATAATATAAATATATAAATCAGAAACATAAGAATTCCTCAAAATTAGTTTTACTGGTTTTGTATAAAAGTACCCCAGAATCTTTGGTAGAAACGTTTTACCTCTTTTATTAATGAACATTTTTATACAGTAAGCAACCTGTTATCCGACATCCAGATAACCGACTCGTCCAGTTATCCGACTTTTCCAGTATAAGCCAAGATTGGTTCATCTTCGACTATCCAACTTTTGTCCTTCATGAGTCGGTCTCCAGGGGAGCTGTATTCGCTGTCTGCGCATGCTCAGATCGCTTTTTGTTGGATAGTGATCGTCCTTTTACATTGTAACTCTAACCGAAATTAACTGAAAACAGTATACAGTATAACAGTAGTGCGTAATTCTAACGAAACTAAAAGATGAACAAGAAAGAAGAAGCTGTTGGATAAGCAGTAACACTCGTTTAAAAACATTTCATACAGGTATCCTACTTTTTCAGATGTCCAACTATTTCCAGGTTCTATTAGGGTCAGATAACGGGTTGTTTGCTGTAACTACTAATGGCTATGGATTAGAAACTTGTACTTATCGTTTTAGCAGAATTAACTACACTATTTATCTTAATTTAACTCAGTTTTAATGATATTGGAAGTATTCTCAAGTTGGATAGAAGTTCTCAAACAAGTTGATTAGAAAGTGTATAGATTTCGTTTAGATAAGAAAAGTAGACGTGATATCAAGAACAATGATAACACTATCCTTTATACCTCATCATGTATATATGTATGTATGCATGTATAAAGCTGCATTTTAACTCATGGAAAAGTCAAAGGCGATGGCGGTATCAAGCAGAAAGCCCAACATACCCAAAAGCACGTGAATGTAAATTTATTTTTAATGTTATTTAAAGTTATACAGCGGCGTCACAAACTTAAGACGCATTCGACTATTTTTTTTTAATTTTAAACTTGAGAACTTAATTGTAACATTAGAACTTGATTTGAAATTCGAATTAGGTAGAGCCAAAGAATTAATTTTACTTTAGCTTTTATTTAAAAGTAAAAAAAAAAAGAAAGAAACAAGACTTTCATCTTCTTAATTGTGATCATAAATTTAAATAGTTTACGATAAAAAAAAGTACAGTGGCTTGTTGATGGTAGACCCACTATAATAGCGAGTTGAAAATGAAATATTTAAACGGGGTCACCAATGTGGTCTTTCAACTAAATAAACAATATATTTAATAAAGGAGACAAAAAGGGTTTTGTCGTTTTGGTTTAATTTAATGGCCAAATAAATAAATTATTTGTTCATAGTGAATAATGGTTATTTATACAGAATTTTGCAGTATTATAAATATTGACGATTTACAGAGTGATTTTATACGAGCAAGCATTAAATAACGCAGTGATGTTATGGACAATACTTATGACGACCAAGTACAGCATTTAACGTACAACAGTAATGAGCCTCCTTGCAGTATTTACAATAACAGAAATATGAGAGTTCGATTTAACGGTAATGAACACCTGTTTAGCTTAGTTCGAATAGGCAGAGTTTGTGGGAGTTGTAGGCTCGGTAATATGAATAGCCTGTCACGACGTAGTGAAAACACTGTAGGTTAAGTGAGTTGGTGGCCCATGCGAGGTTTACAGATCTAGGTTTCGATGATGAAGATAGTCTATGAAAACGGGAGAGCTTATGAGCCGGTTCGACAACGAAGACTTGGAACCAAAAATACTGTGGCCAAGAGAGTTGGTGGTCTATGTGAAGTTTACGACCTGGGTTTTGGTGACGAAGATAGGCTATGAAAACGCGAGAGCCTATGAGCCTGCTGGACGGTGCAGACTTGAAGCCAGGTTGAATTTTGCAGGAATGATGATGATGATGATGATTACGACGGCGAACGAAATAATTGTCGGCCTGCAACGGTGATGCACTCGATGTAGGATCAATCTGAGATTCGAAGGTCAGAAGGACGGATGCCCTTTTTCGAGTGAAGCAGAGGACCGTACGAGTGAAGTCGAATTAGTTTGGGATCGCCGTCGAGGGGAAGCGGAGTTTCAATGACGAAGGTCTGAGAACGGAGAGCGAGTGGGGTGAATTGAAACGGACACGTGCTTTTATACCCGTTCTGAATGCGTGATTGTTTGGCGCAAACTTTTCGGGAAACAAAATGAAATATGCATTTTTGTGTGGGCTTCTGCCCGCGTGTTTGAATTTAACCATTTGTTTACTCCTACAAGTCGCAAGGAAGGAGGCGAGGGAAAAGGGATTCCCGGTATGCTTCCACGAAAGTTTCGAATTTTGTTATTTCACCTCGTGTTATCCTTAATAGAAAGTATTCTCGTATGATAATTTTCTTTCTGTGACCCCAATTTGTTTCCTTCGTTTGTTTAATTAATTTTCTAATTTCGGGTGAAGTATATTTTCATTTTAATATAATTTCGCAGAAGTTAATTTCGTGTGTGTGTTTGAATATACAGTGTGTATATATATATATATATAATATATATGGGATGAATTTCACAATTAAACACGTGAAATGAATGAATGCTGCAAACCCACAAGGAAAAAGAAAAACGATTCCAAGGCCTTGGAATCGTTTTTCTTTTTCCTTGTGGGTTTGCAGCATATATATATATATATATATATATATATATATATATATATATACATATATATATATATATATATAATTTATGCAAGAAGCAGGGGCCAAGGGCGAATGCCCGCAAAAACGCTCCATCCCCCAATAGAAGAACAGAGCCAGAATCAAGGTCCAGGGTTTTCGAGGTGCCTGAACACTCTGCGTTTGAAAAATTGGAGGTCATAGACAGGGGAAAGATGTATTAAGGAAGATTGTTCCATAGTTCGCCGGTTGAGTAGATGAAAGACTGAAAATACTGATTAACCCTTGCTGCGTTAGAGAGTTGGACAGAAAAGGAATGAGAATGTGTTGAAAGTTGGATGCTGTGTTTTCTCCTTAAAGGAGTAGGCATGCAGTTAGAGAGTTCAGAAGAGCAGTGCCCGTTATAATAGCGATAGTAAAGAGAGAGTGAGGCAACGTCGCGGCGAAGAGAGGGATTGAAGATAGTCAGTCAGTAAGAGGCGCGGAATTGATGAGACGAAAAGCCTTTGATTCCACCTGGTGAAGTACGGCCGTGCGCGTTGAGCCACCCGACACATGAGAAGCGTACTCCATACACGGGTGGACAAGACCCTGTACAGAAAGAACTGAACGGGTGAAGAAACTGAGGAGCCGGTACAACACACCTAACCTGTTAGAAGCTGTTTTGGAGAGAAAGTATATGTGATCTTTCCAGAAAAGATCACGAGAAAAGGAAACGCCAAGAATGTTAAGAGAAGAGGAAAGATCGAGTTGGGTATTGTTGAAAGTAAGGAAACAGTCGTGTGGAAGATTGTGACGAGTAGACAGATGGAGGAACTGAATTTTTGAAGCACTGAAAGCCACGAGGTTTTCTCTCCCCTAATCAGAGATAGCAGAAAGATCAGAGGTTAGGTGTCCTATAGCCGTCCTACACGAAGCATGGTGTGATTGTTGAGAGAGACGCCTTTGGGAAGCGGATGGATAAATGAAGAGTAGAATCATCAGCATTAGAGTGAGTAGGACAGGAAGTGCGACTTAAAAGATCATTGATAAATAAAAGGAAAAGAGTGGGTGACGGAACAGAACCCTGAGGAACACCAATGTTTATAGCTTTAGGAGAAGAACGATGTCCATCTACAACCACAGTTATAGATCGTCCATTATATATATATATATATATATATATATATATATATATATATTAGTGGTGGACCGGATATTCGCATCCGCGTATGCGGATATCTGCGTCATTTTTAACATCCGCACTTCTGACTGCGGATGTTATGCGGATATTACCTCTAATAAATTATGCAGTTTACAATTACATTAGTTTATAAAGTAGCTTATAAGGCCCAGTCATGCACATTTCACGTAAAGTATTAATTATTAATGAACAAACAAATATATAAACCTCAAAATATAAATACGTGGTAACACAGAAAATTGATTGAAACTTGTTTCATTGAATTTTCTGTGGCTGAAACTCTTGAGAAAGTTATTTTTATCATAATGAGAATATTAATTTTAATTCTTATGCATTGCCTGCCATAATAGTAATAACACGAAATTTGTAAAATTGTCATATATTCATAATTCTATATTATATTGATATATTAACTAAATATCCGCATCCGCTGATATTGAAATTAAAGATCCGCATCCGCAGATGTTGAAAAACTGACATCCGGTCCACCACTAATGTATATATATATATATATACACAGACAGGGTGGCCCAAACGATACCTACCAAGTTTAAGCCTTTATTTCACCAAAACTATTGAGAGTACAAAGATAGTTCAAACACCATTCAAATCAGCATCGCAAGCCATTTATATGACAATGTGTTCGATGTGCTGTCCCTCCACTTCGACAATTTTTCGCAACCTCATCCCAAAATTCGATACCACGCTGTGTCGAACCTTTGTCGGAATGTCGACGATTTGACGTTCAGTCGATGATTTCAGCTCCTCTACAGTCTTTGGGTTGCTCTGGTAAACTCTATCTTTGAGGTATCCCACAAAAAGAAGTCACACGGGTTGAGATCAGGCGAATAAGCAGGCCAATCAATGCCGCTTCCGTAGTGCTTCCGATAGTCCAAACCAATGACATTCTCTTCAAACTGATGTTAAATAAATGACGTGAGTAGTATGGTGTGTCAGCAAATTTTCATCGAATTCTATTCATTTGTTTCGGAGAAAATGTAAGTTAATGTTGGTAGGTACGTTTGGGCTACCCTGTGTGTACACACACACACACACACACCACACACACACACTATTTTCCTTTCATTTACTTTTGATACCTCAGCATTTACCCCCTTCCCCAGCCCCCAAGCCTTGCACCAGTTCGTGCGCCCCTTTGTGGGAGGGGAGGTGTGTTTTGATGGTGGTATAGTATAACAGACTTCAATAATTTTGAGTTTCGACAAACGCTCTTGTTGAGTTATTTCAATTTTCCTTGTAATTTAAATGTTTTTAAATCTCTCTCTCTCTCTCTCTCTCTCTCTCTCTCTCTCTCTCTCAGTTAATCCTTTCTGTTAGGTATATCGGCTACAATCGACGCTTACGCGCCCTGAATTTGTTTTCGCTGGAAACTCGGAGGCTGCGCGGTCAACTCATCGAGGTTTTCAAGCTCTTACACGGGTTCAATGATGTCGATTTTAGAAGCATGTTTAGTTTAAATGATAACCCAACTCGCAACAATGGTTGGAAGTTGGATTTGAAACGGTTTAGCACTAGTGTGTGGGAATTATTTTACCTATAAGATCTGTGACACGTGGAACAGGCTACCTTCAGAAGTTGTGAACAATTCTTCTGTGGATCAGTTCAAGAAAAGGTTAGACCAAATCTTGCACACTATTTGAGGGTGTAGGAAATTTTCCGTGACACCCGTTGCCATTGGTACCTCCTCGGTATGGGCCGCAAGTTCTCTCTCTCTCTCTCTCTCTCTCTCTCTCTCTCTCTCTCTCTCATATATATACATACACATACATACATACATATACACACATACACACACACACCTTGTTAGCGGAGTTGTGCTGAATAAAGGATGAGTGTGAACGATGGAACACTGCAGAATAATGACGAAAATACTCGACCAACTTGAGGAGAAATGACGCAGCAATCTCCATTCGTTGGCGCTATTTCATTAAAGAAACGCGAAAATAGTCTCTCGTTTTCATTTTCAAAGTGAAAGAAAATACTGACGATCTAATAGGTCACTTTTCACTTTGGTGTGTACGCGTACATATGCGTATATGTTACAGTGTATATTTAGAATGTTTAAATGAAGTTGGTGTACACAGTCGAAATTTGTTACGAAGATCGTAATTGGCCGAAATTAGCCACGTAGGAAATAACTAACCAGTCTAAAACAACGATCTCACCTAGTGTACTCTGGTTTACGTGAAATTTTATGATAATAATAAGGCTTACCTTAAAATAGTGGGCAATGCATAACCATATATAATATGGCAGAATAGGAAACCCCCCCAAAAAACTAAAAATAAGTTATGCAAAATTAAAATAATTTCCCCTTTGAATTGATGTTCTTTTTAATTAAATAATTTGTTGCTATTTTCCCGGATATTACTCTCCTTAATTTATTATAATAACAAATTTTAATATTAATTAAAACTTAAAATTGCTTTTTCCATAATTACAAAACGTCATCATTAGTTTAGCGTAAACGGCTTTTATATTATAAAATGTCGTGTTTATTAGTCTGACGACGCTTCGTCGACGTCAGATTTTAGGTTAGGTTAAGTTAAGTTAAGTTATTAGTAGTGATGTACCGATTCCAAAATTTAACTGATGCAAGTACAACTTAATATAGAATTATTATTCATGTAGAGTAGGAGATTACAGTAGTTTATAATATTTAGAGATTAGCAAGTTGGAGAAAATGTAAATTTATGGGCAACTTGATTTATTAACTTTGCCTTTTTCATGAATATATAAAATTTTCATGTAATTACACTCTGAAGTGAGTATAAATTATTATAAATAGTGTTTTTGTCTGTTCAATTTCCTATAAATATAGAGTTTGTTTTTAATGGAAATTTTAAAATTTCAAAGTATCGGTGAGAGAATCGGCTAAATTTGGCCGATACCGAAGCCCCCCAAAATGGCCGATTCTGCCGATGAAGATACCGATTAATCGGTCCACCACTAGTTATTAGTGTTTATAAAATTCCATGTCGACGAAATGTTTGTAAGTCGTTTGAAGGGAAGAGTGTGTGTTTTCGCCTTCTACTTTCCCTTTTCTTCCGTTTTCGACGTGTGCCTTTGTACGAGAAGATGTCGTTGGCATCTGTTGGCATTTTGTTTTGTACGGTGCCTCCTGGTGTCATTTTTAGGGTTTGTAGGTTTCAGGTTCGGAGCCCCAAACCTACAGCGAGAACGTTTTATAGGTTATTACGCCACGTTAATTTCGGAACTTTGAGCATCTATGATCGAAGAATGTTTACAGGTGCCACCGGCATTTGAATTTTTCACTCTTCAAGCCACACGGCAGATATTAACAAAGAAGCTACATATCTTTTAATGAGAGGCGGAAGGAACGTGAAGGTCCGACTGTAGACCCAACCCAGATGCCATCTAGCAAAAATATATGAAAATTTCATTATATATATAATTATATATAGTATATTGCTCAGTGTGTCTATGAAGGACCACTCATCCTTGAATATCTTAACAGAAGAATGTCTGAATCAGTTAATAAACCCAAACATACATTTGAACCCATCTCCAATTACGACCTCCAAGATGCAATTTCGACAAGCCAGATGAAGTAGTTCCTTCCACAATTTTCGCTCCAGCAATTAGCATGCGCCACCACATGGGACAGTATTGCTGGCTGTCGTGTCAAATTCCATGACTTAACTCGATGTTTTATTTCCCAGTCCTCTACAATATTCTTGGCAGTAGTAGTTAACGTTTCTCCAGTTCCAGTTCGAAGTTTCTAAACACAGAGTAATTTCTCCTTTCTGTCACCCTTAACGTAAATGGGCAGTTGATCAACCGTTTCATGTCCGGCTGGGATATCGGGCAGAATATTTCCTGCCTAGTGGAGTACGATAGGAACATGGGGATCAACACTGAACCTCAGTTTGACCTGGGATGAAGTCTGGTGCCTGTCCCTGAGACGAAATGTGTGGATGGACATTCTGTTCACTGACATCGAAGACATCATGCCCAAGACTGAGCTGTTGCAGCAATCAAGAAAGTAGTGTCCCAATCGTTCACTTCAGTTCTATGAAGAGCGGAAGCCAACTCCGGGGTAACCATGTTCATTGGTTTTGGTCGCTTTGGTGGATATCCTGGTTCTTCTGGGTCAATGTCTGAGCTCTCAGCAAATCCTGACTCCTAACTGCCGCTGCTTGCTAAAACAAATGCTCCTTCCTAAAATCTCCGTTCCTCTTCACGTATTCTCTGTGCAACGTTCTCCCTCCTCTTTCTCGTGCTTTCTTCCTTCTCTGTTAATTCTTTGTTCACTCCTCCCATATAATCCCCGTCCGGCATCTCAATCTCTCTATACGATTAGGAGTTCTCCATCCTCTTCGATGGCGAAAAGTTTTATAGTATTGGCATGTGCTTGGTCGAAGAGTTTTCAGATTCTTAAAGTCCTTTTCTTTCTTGATTTGTATAAATTCGCTTCTTGTCTTCGTCCCTTTTTGGAGGGTTTTCCACAAGAGAAATAGATGCTCCACTCTGGGAATAACGTTCCTTTGCTGGGTTGAGTTAACGATAGATTGTCATTTAACTATGTTGCGGTTAGATTAATTTAGGTTAGGACACGCGCTGTGAGCATCCCTTAGTGCAAAATTCCGATCTTTCGGTGGCACCCATAAATATTGATCTGAAATTTTGTATGGGTTGTTTTTTGTCGGAATGTATCTAATGGCGGCCGAGCACCTTAAGAATTCAAAAATAAAATTTTCAGCTTTTGCACTGAGTACCAACCTGATATATATATATATACACAAACTCAGAATGGTTCCCTGAGAACAATATATGTTAAACACAGACCGTGCATGGCACAAGGAACTCTTCTGGGAAAATTAAATCCACTATAGTCCGAATAAGTAATGATAAATGACAAATACCATAGTTTTTTTTTTCTCCTTTTTCATGATTTTAGCCCGACGTGGGCAACGGGTCTCTCGCAAAGAGATCCCATAAATATAGCTTCCCTCACCAGCTATCTGCAAAGCAGACAGGATCCAGCTTTGGGACGTGGATCTAGGGTTTAAAGCAAACCTAGATCCCTACACTCAGAACCTCTATATAAGTAAAAGACTCGTTGCATTCACGTCGTGTTGAATAAATCAAAGAAAAAGGGGGTAACTATTGTATTTTTAGCCAAAAAAACCAAAACTTAAACCTCAACCGGGACATTGAGCGTCCACTTTTCAAGGCACGAAACACGTCCGTTTAGTATACACAAACTCAGAATGGTTCCCTGAGAACATATATGTTAAACACAGACCGTGCATGGCACAAGGAACTCTTCTGGGAAGAAAAAAAAGAAAAAAAAACTATGGTATTTGTCATTTATCATTACTTATTCGGACTATAGTGGATTTAATTTTCCCAGAAGAGTTCCTTGTGCCATGCACGGTCTGTGTTTAACATATATTGTTCTCAGGGAACCATTCTGAGTTTGTGTATACTAAACGGACGTGTTTCGTGCCTTGAAAAGTGGACGCTCAATGTCCCGGTTGAGGTTTAAGTTTTGGTTTTTTTGGCTAAAAATACAATAGTTACCCCCTTTTTCTTTGATTTATTCAACACGACGTGAATGCAACGAGTCTTTTACTTATATAGAGGTTCTGAGTGTAGGGATCTAGGTTTGCTTTAAACCCTAGATCCACGTCCCAAAGCTGGATCCTGTCTGCTTTGCAGATAGCTGGTGAGGGAAGCTATATTTATGGGATCTCTTTGCGAGAGACCCGTTGCCCACGTCGGGCTAAAATCATGAAAAAGGAAAAAAAAACTATGGTATTTGTCATTTATCATTACTTATTCGGACTATAGTGGATTTAATTTTCCCAGAAGAGTTCCTTGTGCCATGCACGGTCTGTGTTTAACATATATTGTTCTCAGGAACCATTCTGAGTTTGTGTATACTAAACGGACGTGTTTCGTGCCTTGAAAAGTGGACGCTCAATGTCCCGGTTGAGGTTTAAGTTTTGGTTTTTTTGGCTAAAAATACAATAGTTACCCCCTTTTTCTTTGATTTATTCAACACGACGTGAATGCAACGAGTCTTTTACTTATATAGAGGTTCTGAGTGTAGGGATCTAGGTTTGCTTTAAACCCTAGATCCACGTCCCAAAGCTGGATCCTGTCTGCTTTGCAGATAGCTGGTGAGGGAAGCTATATTTATGGGATCTCTTTGCGAGAGACCCGTTGCCCACGTCGGGCTAAAATCATGAAAAAGGAAAAAAACTATGGTATTTGTCATTTATCATTACTTATTCGGACTATAGTGGATTTAATTTTCCCAGAAGAGTTCCTTGTGCCATGCACGGTCTGTGTTTAACATATATATATATATATACAGTATATCAACCAATTTTTTTTTATTATGTGGAAAGATGAACAGCTGAGTTTTGCTGCACGCCGCCTGCCGTCACCGGGTCTCGATCCCGGGGCCAATGGATTCATAGTCAGCGACGCTGACCACTACACCACCGAGGCGTACTCTCTCTCTCTCATATATATATATATCAGTGTTGGGCACTAAAGCGTTAATCCGATAACAGTTAATTAACGAAGTTAACTTTTTTTAACGGACTATTAACGGAAGTTAATTTCCACTTATCGTTATCGGACCAGTTAACTTCCGATAACTCGATATTTAGTCTGTTAAAGTCCGTTAACACGTTAACTGCGAGGAGTCATTCACGGAAGATCACCGCTCCGCGAATGAATTCAAACCGCCATAACTTGTCTGCCAATTCCGTCCTCTGCCGCAGTGGAACGGCTCTTCTCTCTCGTCAAGGACATCCTGAGGCCCAAGAGGTCAAGACTGGCAGTTGGGCCTAACTTTGAGAAGTTGGTCTTTCTGAAGGGCAACCAGCACATTGTGTCAGTCTTTAATAAATGTGCCTAAAATTTAATTTTACCTTTCAGTTCCCGCCATAATAATTCTCTGGTAAATTAAAATTTAGTTAATGGTTAGTGGTTACAAGGGTTTCAAAACATGTAATCAGTACATTTTTTATTAAAAATAAAAAAAAAGTTATTAAGCAAAAAAGTTGCAAAACTTGATAAAAATAGTTAAATACCTATTTATTGTTGGATTTTGCATAAATAAACATTTTCTATGGGTTTTAAAGTTTTTCCTTGATTTTTTGAATGTTAGTAAAGAAATAGTTATCGTTAATGGATTATCGTTAACTTCCGTTAACTTTGTAGTAAAATTATCGGATTATCGTTATCAAAGTTAAAAATTGGGGTTAACGAATTATCGTTATCGAAGTTAACTTTTTGGTTAACGGTGCCCACCACTGATATATATATAAGAGAGAGAGTACGACTCGCTGACTATGAATCCATTGGCCCCGGGATCGAGACCCGGTGACGGCAGGCGGCGTGCAGCAAAACTCAGCTGTTCATCTTTCCACATAATAAAAAAAAAATTGGTTGGTAGATAAATGGGTACCCTGGGTAGCCTAGTAGTTAAGAAGTTGGGCTGCTGGTGGGGCGTGGTTCGGATTCCACGTTAAATTGTAGGTCTAAGGTGAAGTAACAAGCTTGACCTTCGTCAGAATGAACAATTCGGGCGGAAGCAAAACGAAGGTTATATAGTATGTGTATGATTGAATAAACCTTAAACAAAGCCTATCTGTCCAGTATGTAGTCGGTCCACACTCGCATTATGACGTGTAAATAGTTCCATACAAACGATTTTGAACATCCAAATCTTTACTTTAAGCTCACGAGCCACTAAAATTTTGAGTATAACTTCAAAGATTTGATCTCACTGGGTTTTGGTTTAAAAATTTTGATGGTGGAGGTAATTTTGAAATTTATGGTCTCTGTTTTTTCCAAGATTTCACAAAGACAAATTTTGTAAAAGCCTGGCATGATTAGATATCAGTTTTTAAAATACTATCAGAGTTTTTAAAATTGATTCTGGAATAGGCTAAATTGCTCGTTGAAGGAGCTCGTATAGACTTGGCTAGACTATAGATAAAAATGGTGACAGTTGAGGGAAAAAAGGTTGTGCTGTGTTAACACGAAGTAGTTGAGAACCCATTACAAGGAAACTTAGGAACTTAAAAAAAAATTTGAAGACGCAGGATCACTAAAAATTAACAAAGAAATTAACTAGTAACTGCATTTGAGAGAAATCCGAGAAAATCGCTTATCTGTTCTTCAGAGAAGATAAACACTGATATTAACAGTGCGTAAAGTTTCGAAGGTGAAATTGTACAAAGAGGTTTGAAAAATTCAAGATATTTCAAGGACTTTATGGGTAGAGGATTATGTCGCTGGGCTAGAATTTCTGTGAACGATTTATCACGGAAATCAGAGAGCTTTGATTTTTTTTGGAGACGTTAACAATTTCGGATGAAGTGATTTCTCTCGGTACCAGTGTTAACCGACACAGTTGCCGCATTTGGGAAAATGAAAAGCCAAAGTTATTGGCTCGTCCTTTTTTTAGAGACGGCCGCAAATAAAGAACACTAACTGGAAACGCTGCACAACTTCTGTCTCCCTCAGTTTACGGCCTTAAATCTTATAGGCCAACAATTTTCCAACAAGACAGGGCCCCCTGCCGCTATGCTTTGAATGTTGTAGATTTTTTTTTAACCATACCTTCCCAAGGAAATGAACCTTTACGCCACAAATCGTCAGCAATTGGCAGCACTGAAGGCATAAATTGAAACAGTAGTCCACCTATAACGCAGCAACAAATAAAATGTGTTTCACTTCTTTCAAAATGGGGACGAACGTTATACTTATATCACCCAAGATGGAGGATGTGATAGTTAAACTTTATAATACCGTTTACTATTTTGCTATGTATCGCTTGAGTAAAATTCTAAAATTCTTTCAAAGATATTGCTCAGATTGGAATTGCTGAAAGTAAATTTATTACACACCGTGAAACAAGCACCGCACTTCAAGAGAGACGAGATTCACTCAAATGAACTAGAAACAGCTTAGGAAGAAAACTGTTCTCGTTAAAAGCGAGTAAGACTGACGTAGTAAATAAAATACTTCACAGTGAAGAAGAGGTGCTGAAGGATCAATTGAAATAAATAAATGGATATAAAAAACAAAGAACAAATGGAAGGAAGCGGTAATAAATTCGTAATATGCAGATATATAAAAAGTATGTAGATATGGTTCCATGAGTATGTATGTGTACATCCGAAGCATTTTTTACGGAAAAATTGCAGATATTTTCGCCCAGTTGTATGTAATTTCTCTGTAACAAAGAAAATATGTCCCTCCTTTTGACGTCAAAAAAAAAAAATTACCAAAAGCAATGAACATATACTTTGGTTAACGCCGAGAAGAGGAACAAATCAATAAAAGAACGCTTCGTCAAAAGAATTAAGGAATCGAAATGCACTGCTAAACCTTTTCATCAGAGTGAGTCAGAACTCCAATACAAACGTGTAGAATTTGGTTCCTCATCAACAAAATCAGTTATACATCAAAATACCCTCGACCATACGCAACAAGAAAATGTAGACTGGCATTGGTACCCGACAATAGCCCACAACACATTCAAAACTAGATACTGTACAGCATTCAATTTACAAATCCTACCCCCTCATCCAAAAAAAAAATTAAAAAATAAAATAAATACACAGGAGAGAGATTTAAAATTACTGCTGATTCTTTCTCATTAGCATATATAAATATACAAGGATTATATTGTCAAAGATAGATTACAAGTTACAATTTCTACAACACTTAATAGATTAAACAAATAGAAATAATGTGTTTATCAGACACAAATCTACATAAAGGTCAAATTGGATGTGAAAATTGCATTCAAGACTGAAGTAGAAATAATAAATACAATATAGTTAGAGCAAAAAAGGAGAGGATGTTGTATGTGTGTGTGTGTATATATATATATTATATATA
This sequence comes from Bathynomus jamesi, assembly GCA_023014485.1. Lineage (NCBI taxonomy): Eukaryota > Metazoa > Arthropoda > Malacostraca > Isopoda > Cirolanidae > Bathynomus > Bathynomus jamesi. The sequence continues at coordinate 444,595 of JAJOZX010001637.1, forward strand.
TATATATATATATATATATATATATATATATATATATATTAGGGTGTCTCTTATTGGGTAGTCAAAAATTGAAATGTTGAATTATTTATCTGCGCCCCTAAAATAGTTCCACTTAGTATAGAAACTAAACCTTGAAAGTTTGACACAAATTGGCTCATATTTAGGGGTCGCCCCCGCTAATAAAAATGGTGACCATGGCATAATAGCTCCTGACATATGATTATGCTCATTATACACATAATTCCTTCCTTCTTTTTTAGTTTGATTCGTTTTTATAAGTATAGGCCTTCTTATTTATCATTGATCCTTTTCTAACCTATCCTTGATGTTGTTATAATCCATCCTTTGGTCCTCAATCCTTCCTTATCCCAATCCTTTTTCTCCTATCCAAAATCCTTCCTGGCTCTTTTTTTATATACAATCAGCAATGAAGCATTGCTACCAAAAAACCATTAGTTTATTATATAGAGATAAATTCAAAATGCCAGTGCTATTTACATACTTTAATTACTTTAATTAGCATTATTTCCTTATACAACATTTATTTAATATACAATGATTATACAATATGGTGTATTTTAAGGTGCGACCTCATTGATGGTTATTTTTTGAGAAGAACAGTTTTTGATGGAACTGGGTGACTCTGGCGGTGTTTTGCAACAATTTGGAGCAGGAACTGGAGCTGCTCTTCCCCCACTGTCAATTTCTTATTCAGCTCTTGAACTAAAGCTACTGCACGTTCTGCCCGGTCATTTACAACAGATTGAGCTGCAACAATAGCTCTGGCCCTTAAATATTCACAGTTGGATGTCCAAGTGCTGGGTGCCTTGTTCAGAAATCCTTCTGGCAAATTCAGCTGAGTAAAGAATTCTCTAGTATTTCTTGTAACAAGTTGGTGTAGTCCTTCACCAGAGCAGAAGGTCGATTCAGGAATCCGAGGACGCTTGGGTGGTCTATCAGTGGACTCATCTTCTAATGCCTTTACCATGCGTTTCTTTACATCTGTAGTAATTCGCTCATCAAAGAAAGCAAGACCAACTGCTTCTTCAGACAGGTACCATAAGTGGTTAGAGAGCTTTTTTTTAGTTGCATCAGAAATCTTTTTGTTAGGATAATTAATCAATGACCTCATAAGGAGCCAGTCATTAAATGGGGTTTCAATAGGGAGTGAGGATGTTGTCCAAGCCTTCATATAGATGAGAACAGAAAAAAGGAAAAGATCTCGAATTCCTCGTTCTTCAGTCTTAGTCATCTTGAACTGGTTTCGAAAGAGCCACATCTTGATAGAATAGAGCGCTTTGGACATCCAGCGAGCTCGATGCATGGCACCTGGTGCACGAAACTTGATGCCTTTATTGGGGACACCTCCAAGAAAGATGATGGACAGATCCAAAAGTTCTTGATAGTCATCCCGTAGCATAGGTGCTTGGGATCTAGCAAACTGAATTAGTTCAGTTTTAGACTGGATAATTGCTTCGTTAGTAATCGTGTCTGTTTCACCTGTTTGGAACTGGCTTTGATCAACAGAAGTCCAATTGTCACGAAAACGCTTAAAGATCAATATCTCTGGACCAGTTGATGTAGATCCCAATGTTGCTTCAAATGCAGCTCCCAACAATAAATCTAAAACATGGTGTCTACAAGGCAAGTACAAAACATCATGTCCCAATTTTGCTTCGATGAGAGCACAGGCTCCACTATATTGACCCGTGTTTGAAGCTGTTGTATCGAAACAAATTGCTTTTACTCTCTCTGTAATTCCCCATTCATTCAGGCAGTTAAAGACGGCTTCAGCTTGTGCTTCTCCAGTTGAGTTTGGGATTTTGGGGACACCAAGCAGCTGTTCAACCACCAGGTCCTGACACAAGTACTGGGAGACGATCAATGTGCTTGTGCGAGGTGAGGTCTCCATCATCTTGCCCATCCCAGTGGACTGTCATAGAACATTCTCCATGGAAATGCTCCTTAAGTTCTTTAGCATGACGAGCTCGGTTCTTATTTCGAAGGCGATGAATAGAATGTTGGTTTATGTTGTAATCTGAAGCGTCCAAACCAAAGCTTTTAGCTGCCTCTGCGAGGATAAATGTTGTCTTTCTAGAGGAAATTTGTGTAGGATCCAGGGCAGCAGACATCTGAATAGTCATGATGTTTTTCATGCCTCGTTTTTTCTTAGATTTTGGTAAAGCACAAGCTCCTTTGGGCTCCTCCTCCTCATTCTCACTTTCTCACTTTTCTCATTCTCACGCCACTGATAGAAACACAGATCATGAAACACGTGTCAGGTAAAATTTCCATTGAACTAAATTAAATTCTTTGTGACAAATAGCAACATTGTTTAAAACTTCATAATATGTATATAAGAGCATAAATTCTAATTTTTTCATTAAATTCATTAAATTTTTTTCAAACACTAATAACAAAATCAGTATAAATAATTGTGAAAAATATAAATAACATAGTTTATTATCTGATAATAGCAAAAAAGAAGTATAGTGATACACAGTTGCACACCTTTTACTTATGACAGCAGAACACTGAATGATGACAAATAAACAATTGCAACGTAATCTGGAGCATTCTTGATGAAACATGTTTAAACAGGTTGATCTTGTCTTATCAAGCAATATTTTCAGCTACAAACTTGACAATTATTTCTAATATATTCATTTAATTGAATTCATCATAAATATGATGATTAATTAATTAAAAACATATGTTTAGTATACTTGACAACTGCTAGTAATTTCAAATATTAATTGCATAAATAATAGCTATATTTTATGAACTTTAATAAGCGGGGGCGACCTCTAAAAATTATTCAATCCAAAACAAATTTTATATGTGATGTCTTTTCAACCAATGGAACTGGTTGAGGGGGCGCAATCTAAAAAACTCAACACTTCGAAAATAAGAGACACCCTAATATATATATATATATATATATGATGAATAAAACCACGAAGGAAAGGAAACACAAAACGGTGCTCAAGCGCTTTCGTCTAATGACATCCTCAGGAACACTGAAATACATAAAAGGTTCCGGCCTATATATAGGTTACAGAAATATAAATAAATAACATACATACCACAAACACATATACATATATATATATATATATATATATATATACATACATATCTACACACATACACATATATATACATATATATGCGATAAACGGAGAAGTAAAAATAAAACTTAAAAATTAAGGATTAGAGGATTAACAAAGAGGCAAATCGATTTTTAGCACAAGATCAAATGAGTTATAAAAAAAAAAAATAATACAAATTTATACTGGAGATACGCCCGGGTTTAACACTTGCCTTCTTAGAATCAAGTTTCGATATATATAAAAATAAATTGAAGATTAAAAGTAAATAAAGTAGCTTACAAGTTTACCAAAGATTGAGTGTCCTACCCTTTTTATCTAGGTTTGTTTTAAAGGAATTCAAAACAACAGGATCGAGTTGAAAAAGACCTTTGCTTATGTTGAAGTTATTTGAAAGTTGAATAATGGCAGACTCAAGAATATTTCTATTGACAATATTGCTCGAATGAAATAAAACTGAAGCATTATTCCAATCAATACAGTGGGATAACTCTGACAAATGGACAAAAGAGCACTGGACAACTGTCCTGTTTTGACGGAATATTGATGCTGTTTTATACGTGTGTGCAAATCCTTTCCCGTCTGACCTATGTAAAAGGAATCACATTGTTTACACCCCAATTTTATAGATAATGCCTGAATTATTGGTAGGGCTATTTTTTACTATGATATTTTTCACAATATTGTTATATGAAAATACTACATTATATCCAAAGTTTAAGTACATTAGCAATGCCTAAAAAGCCCGGGAAAAATGGAAGTGCTAAAATATTTTTTGACAAGTACGAGTGTTATTATTGACACGATAGAAAGTTCGTTTTGCCTTGTTGAGACAAGATTCCATAAACGCAGATGGGTAACACAGATCACTTCCAATACCGTTGATTTTTTCCAATTCGGCATCGATGTATTCCGGACTGGCGATCCTAAGGGCGCGGAGAAACATTGATGAAAAGATGGCCTTCTTAGTGGGGGTGTCATGTCCCGAGTAAAAGTGTACGTAGGACAAGTTGTTTGTTGTTTTCCGATAGATACTAAACTTAAAACCTGGGCTTTCCCTATGTACACGCACATCCAAAAATGGGATTGACTTGTCTTGTTCCATTTCTAAAGTAAACTTAATGGAGGGGACTTGATCATTTAACTGAAGGAGGAAGTTATCCAGGTCACGATTCATGGGCCAGATACACAAAATATCGTCGACGTACCGCAACCAAGGGATGCCAACCCCCAGGATTCTCGGAATGTAAGTAATTTCGAAAAACTCCATATAAATATTGGAGAGGAGGGGCGATAAGGGGTTGCCCATGGCCATCCCAAACACTTGTTGATAATACTCGTTATTGAAAGTGAATTTACAGTCTTTAATGCAAAGCTTAATAAGTTCCAAAACAATGTGTGAAGGTAGTGGCAGGTCATACTTATGTAATTCTTGGGAGAGAAAGTGAAGCATATCATCAATCGGCACTTTTGTAAACAATGAACAAACATCAAAACTGATCAATCTATCGTTAGTTTCAGTACGTGCATTATTCAATTTTTCAGTAAGATCCTTGGAATTTTTTACATGTGAATCAGAGATAGTTCCGAGAATGGGGGACAAGACTTTTTATAACTCATTTGATCTTGTGCTAAAAATCGATTTGCCTCTTTGTTAATCCTCTAATCCTTAATTTTTAAGTTTTATTTTTACTTCTCCGTTTATCGCATATATATGTATATATATGTGTATGTGTGTAGATATGTATGTATATATATATATATATGTATATGTTTGTGTGTATGTAAGTTATTTATTTATATTTCTGTAACCTATATATAGGCCGGAACCTTTTACTGTATATATTTCAGTGTTCCTGAGGATGTCATTAGACGAAAGCGCTTGAGCACCGTTTTGTGTTTCCTTTCCTTCGTGGTTTTATTCATCATAAATATTTTTCACGTGTTACTTTCGTGAAATAATTTATATATATATATATATATATATATATATATAATATATATATATATATATATATATATATATATATATATACCGGGTGAACCAAAAGTAGGTGGACAGTAAATGATAACGTTTATTTTGAGAATACATATACAATTATATTTAATTTTTTTGTATACTATAATACAAAATAAATAAAAAAAATTAACTTATACCAATACAATACAAAAGCACTGAAAATTTATCAACGCAGGTGCTCAAATTGCTGTCCATCACAATTTACACAGCTTTGAAGTCTACCTTTCACACTTCGACAAACATTTTTGCACAAGTTTCTTTGTGCATTAATTTCTTGAAATGCATCTCTGATGTAATTTTTCAAATCACCAACACTTCGTGGTTTTCGACTATAAACTTTGTCCTTGAGTACTCCCCAAAAGAAAAAATCCATTGGGGTAAAGTCAGGTGAACGTGCAGGCCATTCAATTGGACCTCTTCGGCCGATCCATTTCTCGGGAAATGTTTCATCAAGATACTCACGGACTGCTCTTGAATAATGTGGAGGGGCCCCATCTTGTTGGAAATAGAGGTCATGTGAATTAGGCTGTTGTTGTAAGTGTCGAACAACTTCATTCATTAGAATTTCGAGATACTTATCACCTGTGACTGTTCCATCAACAAAAATTGGTCCTAAAACACCAGAACTTGAAATACCACCCCAAACAGTGACACCAGGCTGGTTTAGTTGCTGCTCTAATGTTAAATGCATGTTCTCACTATACCAGTAAACACAATTATGTCGGTTAACATGACCTGATAATTTGAAAGAAGCCTCATCGGTCCACACAATGTTATCTAAAATTATTGGATTTCCTTCAATTTCGTTCAGCATGATCTCACTAAATTGCAGCCACCTGTCTGGGTCATCCTCCAATAAACCATGAATTAGCCGTGGACGATAAGCTTTCAACCCAATAGATTTCAGAATTCGTATAATAGAGGTTTGTGAAATGTCCAGTTCTGCTGAGGCTCTTCTGGTGGGCTTTTTGGGACTGAACAAATGCTTCGGCAACAAGTTGCTTATTGTCCTCTGTGCAAACTGTTTTGGGCCGACCAGTTCTTGGGGCATTAAGAATTGAGCCAGTGGCATCAAATTTGTCACGAATGCGGTAAATGGTTTGTCTCTTTGGGGCCTGAGTACCAAATGTTTCAACCCATTTTGTTCTAACAGTTTCAGTATTTTGAGATTTCCAATACTCTTTTAACACCCATTTTCTGGCATCAGTATTTAGATTATTTGCCATTATGGGTTCTCTGAACTATCTGAAAAGAAAAAAGATTAAATTTAAATAAATTTAGTTATAATATTTAATATAATATAACACAAACACCATAATTATAATGAACACCATAGTTATAATATAATATAACACAAACCCTATTCAACCTACTGTCCACCTACTTTTGGTTCACCCGTTATATATATATATATATATATATTTTTTTTTTTAGCTACAGAGGCGAAATATTGGTGAGCAACAAGCAAACAGCGAACTGCGTCGTGGTCATGTGGCACCAACGCTTTTCACTGGTCTTGGGGCTGGATACTAGTTAGATCAGTGACCATCCCCTGCGTTCAGATGATGTCGCGACCCGTGGTTCGGATCCCACGTAAAGCTGTAAACCCCCTCCGTCATACGACCTTTGCTATTACAGAAGAGGTTAAACAACCCCCAAAATACAAAAAAAAAACACGCACAAGTCGAACAACACAGTTGAAAAACCATAAAAAATAAAGAAATCTGATAATCGTAAGTGTTTACCGGCTTCCAAAACCAATGGAAAAATACTTTAAAGTTACTGGAAATGAAATTCATAATACAGGGCTATTCAAACTTATTCATCTGATTTCAACTGAGAATACTTCCGTACCTATCACCCATGCATCAACTGGGCATACACCACATGAAAGAGGAAATCTCCAAGTTTTACAAGATCACCGCGAGAGGGCTCCAAAGTCACGCCATGGCCTAAGCCTAGCAACAAACAGTCAGTGTGAAAATGGCATCCGCACAGCAGAAGGCGTTTTGTGTGTTGCAGTTTTCGAGCTGTAAATCGGTAGTCACAGTGCAGCGTGAGTTTCGTCGACGTTACAGAACAGATCCACCGGGTGCTCAGAGCATCCGTCGGTGGTATCGGCAGTTCGAGGAAACATTCGCATTGTTACTGCCGTAGAGTCAGTGACAACGGACATGCTGGAGCGAGTATGGGAGGAATTCGACTATCGTGTCGACGTTGCTCGTGTAACTAGGGGAAGTCACATAGAGCATTTATGAGGTGAGAGACAAAATTTGGACAGTTTTTCTTTTGGTTGATGTATCACAAATCACTCTGTATTTGTAACATTAAAAAATATTCTCATTTGAAATCAGGTGAATCATTTTGAATAGCCCTGTTGTATATTAAGATCAGTGATGAACTGAATTTTGCACATTTTAATGTGCGGAGACTTCAATTTTTCTTTCATCACATGGGAGAGGAGTAACGGTGTGGTCTACGTAAAAAGTTTCAAAGTACAGATTTTATTGAAACTTATCGAGAAACGCACCCTCATTCATGAGGTTACAGAGACGACACGAAAGGAGAATGTATTGCGTCTGATTATGACAGGTAACACGAACATAATTAATGAAGATAATCAAACAGAAATTTCTGACTATAACCTGATAAAGGTGTAAAGGAAATTGTACGTGAAAAAAACCTAAAAATTGCTGTAAAGCTAAGGTTTATTCGAAGGATTAAATATGAAGCGAGACAAAATTGTTTGGGAACTCTCATGCAAAAATAAAAGGCATTAAATGGACAATTTTACTTGTAGGTAAAAGAAAAACGACTCTCGATAATAGAAAACAAATTAGAACCAATATTATTAGAATACACACAAAAAAAAGCCTCAGGAAAGAAAGAACAAAATCGAAAGAAAGACCAGAACACTTTTACGCCAAAGAAAACATTATTAAACGTTTAACCAAATACAGAAGAGATGAGAAAAAACAAAAATTGGAATAGAAATTGAGTGAAATAGAGACGAATCTCAAACATTCATCCATTCTGAAATCCTTTTATGTAGAATACAAAGCAGTGAAATGTACTAAAAATAATGTAAAATATTTCGACACTTTCGCAAAACGGAAGACAAAATGCAGTGGAAATAATGAACCCTTAAAAAAACAAAAGCAAGTAGCGAATGAGCTTCTAAATGACAAATTTAAGCCAGTATTTAGTCAGCCTAAACTGGATATGGAAACCAAAAATCCGAATGTTTTTTTGAAACGGATGAACATGAAAGTGGCACTGATTGAAGTGGGAACTTGCTCCGCGATATTGATTTTTTAAAACGGGTTATAATTAATGCATTATCTAAATTGTGAGATAACTCAGCCCCAGGGCCTAACACATGAAATACAAAGTTTCTAAAAAAAATGCAGAAAAAGCGTGGCAAAACCATTATATGAACTATGGAAGGCATTACTGAACATCGGCTGATCCTGCATTCCATGCAAGTGCAAACATTGTTACAATTTACAAAAAGGTGAAATTGAATCATGCCCCCCGCCCCCTACCACCACCATCACCACCAAAAAAAATGTAGACCAGTAGCAATCACGTCACATCTTATAAGGTGCTTGGAAAGATAGTTTGAGATGTAAAGATTAAGATATAATAGTTGAAATAAAATTGCATTCTACTCGGAAGAAAACTGGTTATACAACTCGGACCAGTTCGGATTTAGAGCGGGAAGGTCTTGTTTTTGATCAAGGGGGTTTCCAAACTACTTTTCATTCGTACCACCTACGATTACAACCAAATAGAAAACTTACCTTACCATTCTCAATTTTTTGTTATTTTTATAATCTGTATAAAAATAAACCAATTTTTACTTCTCCAAGCTAGACGACAAATTCTAAATCCATCTTCGCTTTTATTCTATGGTTCACCGACATTTAATTTTGAATATATTAACGTGCCGCTAGGCTAAGAAGTAGCTCGCGCGTACCACAGCTTGGGAACCATTGTATTAGATCAGGGGTGGGGAACCTGCCGCCCACGGGCATAATGTGTAATTAAATTAGTGTAATTTAATTGCCCGCGGACAGTTTGATTATTTAAAGTCATACAGTATTTATATCTTAATTATGTCCCAAACTATTTTTAAAGCTGCAATTTGTCCGCTAGATTGTATTTTAGTTGTATTTGATCTTTGTACCAAAGAGAGAACACAAATTTGATATATCAGTGCTTTAAGTCCATTGTTACCGATTTTACAGGAAAACCAAAACCAGGCTTTGTGCGATTACAAATCAAGTATCCTGGAAATAAAGGCCTTTTTTCTGTCAATGTTTGTCAAATTGTCAAGAAATTAGGGTTGCCTTTTCTGTATCATGCGCTGACTTTTTGCGCATCATTTTGTGACGTAATCTAAAAAAAAGGGTTGAGGCAGATCTATGCAGTGTTGGGTGCATTACTTTTTGAAAGTAACGGCGTTATCGTTACTCGCAATAGAAAGTAACGTCATTACCGCTACAGTTATTCTATGGAAAAGTAATGCGTTACAGTTGACGTACTTTTATAATAAACTAGAAAATATAGTATTTCTCAGTATAAGAATATATATCTACATCGCAATTATAAAAGAATTTCTGAATAGCGATCAAATATTTAATTAAGGTCAGATATATAACACAATGAAACAATACCTGATTTTAGACTTATACTTAAATAATAAGCGATACAATTTAACAATTTTACCATTTGAAATAATATTAATAACGATCAATAGATCTTAAGTAAAAAATTAAAAATGTAAAATAAAATTGCTCTTTGCACTTGGTATTACAAAAATAAAAATTATATTATTGAACAAAATACACTAAAATATATCGTGAATAAAAAATTACAAAATGCCTCAAGGATTAATGGATTATCATATAAGGAAAAAATAGAAATCTTAAAACTATTGTTGAATGTCTTTCAGGAAGACATTGTTACATTTCAGAAACTAATTTTTCAAAAATGTCCTTTTTGGGGACAGTCTGTCCACATGTTGAATCACTCAGTGTCACGAGTGTTGTGTTCAAACATGTTTGCACACGTTTAGTGTGAAGCCATTTTTCATTCATATGTACGTCTCCAAGTTGAGCATACAAGAAAGTAACGAATAATGACTGAAAATGGAATGAAGGGTAACGGCGTTACCAATTTCGTCACAATATAAAATAACGGCGTTACCATTACAAAATAAGTAACGGAGTTACTCCCAACACTGGATATAAGGCCTTATGAAGTATAGTCAACGATATATATATATATATACAGGGTGTCCGAGAATTATCTGTACAATTTTTGGCTGTTATTAAAAGTCAACCATGAAGTGTAGAAATTCCAGTGTTGTCCCATTTTACAGAGAATCTCATTAAGTTTTTTCTGATACCAAGTTGTGACAAGTTTTTTAGAAATTCCAGTGTGTCCGAACATTATCTGTACAATTTCATCTTTTAATAAAATTCTTGATAACACACGTAAAATTCTTAAACAAGATTATTTAGAATCTGTATTTTCAAAAGTTTCTTTTATTAAAGTAACGTTGTTACAAACATTCGATATGTGCACCATTAGTGATTCGCAAAACATCCAATCGATACTCCAAATGTTGCCATGTACGCTGCAGCATATCCACATCAATTCGCTCAATAGCAGCTGCGATTCTTGCTTTTAAATCATCAATGTCTGTCACCCGCGTACATTTCTAAAAAACTTGTCAAAACGTGGTATCAGAAAAAACTTAATGAGATTCTCTGTAAAATGGGACAACACTGGAATTTCTACACCTCATGGTTGACTTTTAATAACAGCCAAAAATTGTTCAGATAATTCTTGGACACCCGGTATATATATATATATATATATATATAATATATATATATATATATATAGTCATGCGGGTTGCTTCTACAGAGCTTCAATTTAATATTTAGGAGAAATCCAATGACAAGGAGAAATGTAAATGCCATGAAAAGTCTTCTTTAATGCGCAACGTTTCGAGCAATACGCTCATCTTCAGGCTGTATGATACAATGTGAAATTAAAATCAATAATTGAATGAAAAACAAGACAAAGAAAATTTCTATAACCTATTCATAAAGGCAAATTTTAAAAGACTGAAAAAGAGGGTTAAATTCTAAGTTATACAGATTTACATATAAAATTAAGAAGCTATTTTTAAATACATATAGTAAATGTGAAATTAATACACTGGAAAAATTAACAATAGTACACTGGAATAATGAAACTACTAACCTTTCACTGCAATTTCCGAGGCTAGACTGATTTAAGCAAAGGCAAACGAGAAAACTAAGATAAGATAAGATAAGATAAGATGGTGAGGGCGATTGGGGAAGGGGGGATTATAAGGAATTGGGGAAGGAGGAGGGATTATAATAAGTTTAAAGGGACAGCTGAAAAGTCAACATTTAGCGTAGGGGTCAAAGTTTTAATGTAAAGCGATTCCAAAATTCTTTGCACCGCAATATAACGTATACAATGGAAACTGAGAAAAATGGCTCCCTTCCCTTTTTAGATCTTTTAATTTCGAAAAACGGTGATTCTATTACTACATCAGTTTACAGGAAACCCACTTTTACTGGTTTGGGCATGAATTTTTTTAGTTTTACTGATTTCAACTATAAATGTCTTGTATTAAACTCTCCTGTTCAGAGGATATAATTTGACCTCTAGTTTTACCTTACTTAATGATGAATTTAATAATCTAAGATCATACTTTACCAATAATAGTTTTCCTGTTCAATATGTAGATAAACTAATTAGATCCTTCTTAAATAATGTTTATAGCCCTCAACTTCCTTGTATTACAGTGCCGAAGGATATAAAATATTTCTTGGTACCTGAATGGGTCCTTTGAATAAGGAATTTAAGCTTAAATTTACAAAGTTGTTAAGGAAATTTTTTATCATACTGATTTCCGCATCATATTTATTAATAAAACGTCTTTAGGTAGCTTCTTCTCAGCGAAGGATCGAACCCCTGACTCGTTGCGTAGCGGTGTTGTATATTTATTTACCTGCCCTAGGTGTCTCCTTGGGAATTACATTGGCAGCACTGTTCGCTCTCTCAGGGCTAGATTTTATTCGCATATGGGAATAAGTGGCCGAACAGGTAAAATTTTAAAAACTAAAGAAGTTTCTAGTATTCGGGAACACAGTATAAAATGTAAAACTGATGTCACTTTAGACAATTTTAAAATTCTTGGTTGTAATACTTGTCCCAACTCACTCAGAATTTTGGAATCGCTTTACATTAAAACTTTGACCCCTACGCTAAATGTTGACTCTTCAGCTGTCCCTTTAAACTTATTATAATCCCTCCTCCTTCCCAATTCCTTATAATCCCCCCTTCCCCAATCGCCCTCACCATCTTATCTTATCTTATCTTATCTTATCTTATCTTATGTTTTCTCGTTTGCCTTTGCTTAAATCAGTCTAGCCTCGGAAATTGCAGTGAAAGGTTAGTTAGTTTCATTATTCCAGTGTACTATTGTTAATTTTTTCCAGTGTATTAATTTCACATTTACTATATGTATTTAAAAATAGCTTCTTAATTTTATATGTAAATCTGTATAACTTAGAATTTAACCCTCTTTTTTCAGTCTTTTAAAATTTGCCTTTATGAATAGGTTATAGAAATTTTCTTTGTCTTGTTTTTCATTCAATTATTTGATTTTAATTTCACATTGTTATCATACAGCCTGAAGAGTATTGCTCGAAACGTTGCGCATTAAAGAAGACTTTTCATGGCATTTACATTTCTCCTTGTCATTGGATTTCTCCTAAATATTATATATATATATATATATATATATATATATATATATATATATATTATATATATATATATATCTATACTGTATATATATTGTGAACCCACCAGGAAAAAGAAAAATGATTCCAAGGCCATTTCGTGTATTCAGAAGTACACCTCGTCAGGGAGTGACATTCCATTCCCTAACGAGGTGTACTTCTGAATACACGAAGGCCTTGGAATAATATATATATATATATATATATATATATATATATATATAGAGAGAGAGAGAGAGAGAGAGAGAGAGAGAGAGAGAGGTTTTGTTGAAACCTTCGATAAATGTGATCATGGAATTATTTGTTCATAAATTTAAAATAAAACATGCTTAATTTAAATGGACCGAAGAAAACTATATGTGAAATTCATTACTGATAAATTGTAACTCCTTAGGTATGACAATTGCAATTACTGAATTGCAACAAAATAGCTATTAAAGAAGCAACAACAACACGCAAATTACGTGAGATGATAGAAGTAATAACGCCAATAGAGGCAGAGTTCATAGAACATTACAATATTAAAACTTAGGAAGAACATGACGGGAATAATGTATTGAAGCGTTTTCATAACTGAAAATTATGGAAGAGTTTGGGTTGACCAATAATCCAATATTACTTTGGTCTCTAGTCCGCGCAGGAAACGAGATATCTCAGATAGCGAATCCCAACAGGAACCTGGACGTCAAAAATAATAGAAACAAAAGATGATGATTGTTCACGCCGGAAATCTCTGGAATTGTATTCACTGAAAGTCGCTGTGAACAATAATATATATATATATATATATATATATATATATATTAAATACCTGAAAGTCCCTTCATGATTGTAAAAACTTGTTGGAATGACGGTACAGGAAGGTTTGCGCTATCGAAGGAACTGCAAAATATTCAATAAATAACATTCAGAAATTGATCCGGCATACTTTAAGTCAGCCGCGCGTGTATAGCAAGTTACCAAAGCAGAATGGGAGCAGACCGCGACTCTCTTCATCAAATGCCACAGACGGAGAGAAATGCTGCAGAAAGGTCATTCGCAGACCGATGTTGAATATTTGTCCAAAACTTCAAACGTGTGTGTGAGACTATATATATATATATATATATATATATATATATATATATGATACACACAGACAGTGCATGGAACAAGGAACTCTTCTGGGATAATTAAATCCACTATAGTCCGAATATTCGGACTATAGTGGATTTAATTATCCCAGAAGAGTTCCTTGTTCCATGCACTGTCTGTGTATCATAAAAAACTCAGGGGACCATTCTGAATTCATTCCCATATATATATATTATATATATATATATATATGTACGTATATATATAATGCGCCTCGGTGGTGTAGTGGTAAGCGTCGCTGATTACGAATCCATCGGCCCCGGGATCGACACCCGTTGACGGCAGGCGGCGCGCAGTAAAACCCAGCTGTTCATCCTTCCATACAATAAGAAAAAAAATTGGTTGGTAGATAAATGGGTACACCGGGTAGCCTACTGGTTAAGACGCTGGGCTGCTAGTGGTGCGTTGTTCGGATTCCACGTTAAATTGTATCTAAAGTGAATTGACACACTTGACCTTCGTCAGAATGAACAATTCGGACGGAAGCAAAACCAACTTTAACCAAGGTGTGTGTGTGTGTATATATATATGTATGTATATATATATATATATATATATATATATATATATATATATATATAATGAGCATTTGGTCCTTGATCGGCATGAAAGTTCTTAGAGGTGTTTTTTTCTTGTTCTTCTGCAGTCGCACCTCAGCGATTAAAGCGGAGAGGAGACAATGGGTAAGAAGACTGATTCGCCCGTCCTCAACCGTTTCTCATTAGGAAATCTGCTGTCAATTTTGTCATCGATGACCCGTATAAGGAGGACTCAACTCTAGAAAACGCCTAATGTTTAGTATAGCACTTAAGAGTAGCTGAAACATAGTTCTGTTAACATGATGCAAGAGTTTCACGTATATACAGGGTGTCCCAAGACTGTCAATATTTCAGATTATTATTTTTGAAGTCATTCTTAGTCAAAAATGTTCTATGAACATGGGTCCGATTCTCAACGGTTACGGAGAATCGGACAGGAAACATATTATAGTGGGAGGAGTCCAATGGAGAAAAAAGTTTGACAAAGAAGAATGAAAGGCAAGAAATAAATTCAGAATGTTGGGCCTATCTCCAAGGCGATCGGGGATACGAGTAGGGTGTTGTACAATCTGCTCAAGGTCATTCAGGATAGAAAAGTTGTAAGCTAGTTAAAGGTTAATTGTTCTTGAGGACAATCATCGTGTCTATTTACTTTTGTCATTCTCTCTCTCTCTCGATATACTGTGTACACACACACACACACACACACACACACACACACACACACACACACACACACACACACACACACACACAACACAGTACAGTTAAAATTTAATGTTTATTTGTTGATAAAAAATGCAAACCATTTAAGATATCAAATGTTTAAAACTCACCGATACATATAAAACTATACAGAATTTTCGGATGTCATTTATCTACAGTATACTGTGATAGTTATAGAGTGAATGCAGTCCGTTATAATCGTGCACCAGGAACGGAACTGTTAAATAAATTTAAAATTTATGCATTTCATAGCCTTTGTCCCTTCATTCGGACCAAGATTTCGCTTGCAATTGCCATGCATGGCGGGACTGCAAGGAAATGAATAGCGAATCCCGGTTACACGCGATATTGTCAATCTCGCTGAGTAAAACAGGCCTTGTATACCATGAACGTGCGTGAATTTTGCGAGCAGTTGAAAAGTGACTTTTACGATATTTTGCATTAGCCATTCATGGTTTACTCTTATGTATTTATAAAAAATGCGTTTTAATTTATTATGGAATGAATTATTCTGTTCTATCTAAATATTTATTTGCAGTTATTTGGTGGAATTTAATAACCAATATTTGCGAGAGCAGCATCTGCTGTTATTTGAAGTTCGACCATTTTGTCTTTGAAAAGGGAGTGTAACTACACAGGCAGAAACGTTGTTTTCATTACTTTCCATGCCTTCTCTCTCTCTCTCTCTCTCTCTCTCTCTCTCTCTCTCTCTCTCTCTCTCTCTCTCTCTCAAACTTGCCAGCCTTGTTTATAGGTTTAAGAATAGAGTAGAAAGGTGAACTGTAGGAATACACGTTTTCATAACGAACATAAAAATTGCATAACGTGGATTAGGTGAGGTCGGGATGCGTTTCTGCCGTCACGATCTCTCTTTTTTCTCTTCTTTCTCTTTGATGGCTGGATGCGTGTGACGGGTAAGGGCATGGTGTGGAAAATCTGATTTCTGTTCTCAACTCGTTGTTTGAACCCCTTTCTTGTAGAAGCATTTCGTCACTTTGCCAGCGATGGCTTCGAGCATACGTGGATGTAGACATGGAAAGTTTAACTTTTACCTTGAAGAGTTGTTCCGCAATTAACTTGTCCTTTGTTACATTCGTAAATCTGGGAAATAATAATTAGGACTTTACTCGGATTATATGATTACGAATTTAGCAGCGAAAGCCAGCTTAACCTTAAACCTAGCTGGGTTAGGCCTATTGGCGTACGTGAAAAAAAAATTATTTTAGCCTATCTTATACGAGAGTAGGCCTTGAGTTCATTGGATGTCAACCACGGCTTCGTTTCGGTCCTACCTTTTTACTTTGATTTACAGTATATTACTTTACTACAGCTACTGGGACGATACTAATACTGTACAATATAGATTAGCTCCTTAATGACGGCATCGCTAATCCAACACATTGGTTTAAAAAACAATTGTCATTGATCCACTTGTGGTCATTACTTGAACCACGTACAAGTCACAACTGGGTATGAAACACGTCTAAAAAATATTCACAACTTAAGTCACAGATACGAATATACCTTGGTTTTGCTTCCGCCCGAATTGTTCATTCTGACGAAGGTCAAGCTTGTCACTCCGCCTTAGATCTACAGTTTGACGTGGAATCCGAACCACGCCCTACCAACAGCCCAGCGTCTTAACCACTAGGCTATCCCAGGGTACCCATTTATCTACCAACCAATCTTTTTTTCATTGTGTGGATGAACAGCTGGGTTTGGCTGCTCGCCGCCTGCCGTCAGCGGGTGTCGATCCCAGGGTCGATAAATTCGTAGTCAGCGACGCTAACCACTGCAGCACCGAGGCGCATATATATATATATTATATATATATATATATATATATATATATGTGTGTGTGTGTATAGATATAAACAGTGTCTTAATTGACTGAGAGTGAACTTTGATAACTTTTAAGAGAATTCCCGTGCAGCACCCGGGTCCTATTTGATTAATACGCTCCACTCTTCGTCCTCTGACTAATGGCCTATCACACACTAACGAGCGGACAATCGCAGCTCCCCCTCTCTTTCTCTTTCTGGTGGCCTGTTCTCGACTGTAGTGCCTGATTGATTCTCCATCTGCGCCGTGCTCTCTGCCTCCCTTTGGCCCTTCGGACTTCCATCTCGCACTGGGGAACCAATCTTTTGTCCATCTCCCTTATAAACTTGGAACTTAAGAGAGAACTTTTGCATACACTATTTTATGAGTTTTACAAATTCGTGTCTGTTTTATATTATTTAATTAATTAACTTATTTGACCGGATTAAATTATTTAATTATACTAGCTAAAGTGGGCCCTTCGCTAAGGTGACCATATTTGTTTAAATGAAAATCAGTACAGACACAACACACTTTATTTGTACTTTATTTGTATGCAAAAAAATTGAACCTGAACAGGAAATAACGTCTACTTTTTATTGATAGAGTACTTTTGGCTTAATGAATTGGTTTTAAGATGTCTTTATTTTCCCGTAAGCAACTCCTCATATAAAGAGTTACACGATTTGGTCACGTTGGTGCGAACAAGCAGCACAGGTTTCAATGTAGCAACATCAAGTCTAGTTTTGTCAGAGGACCAGTAATCGGTAAAAAGTTACAAAGGGAAAACAACCTTTCCATAGGTGCATTTTACTAATGCCAGTTTACAGAATCACGTTAACACGTAAGTAATAAAAATTGAAGACGAGCAAAACCCACCTCTCACTCTGAGGCTCTCAATCACAGTGTCACCCAGTTTAAACTTTATCTAAACAAAAACGATGCGCGCAACCACCACTTGTTGGCACTAAAACAAAGCTTTCATTTTCTATGAATGTGTGTAGTTATTATCGATAACTTTAGAAAAACGAAATCGTTAGTCTGACAGTAGAAAATCAGTACAAATCAAAAAATCAGTCTACATTGTTTTCTCTCTGAAAGTCAGTACTGTACTGACCAAATCAGTACGTCTGGTCACCTTACCCTGCGGTGCTGGGGCTTTCGGCCCAAGTAATTCGGGAGACAATTGTTAAGCTTCACAAATTCCTCGTGAACTTAAAATAAATATATTAAGCTTTCGTTGTCTTAATTTCTTTTCAAAATCTTCAGTATCCGATTTCAGCTTTTGAAATGTTTTTTTTTTGACATGTTTTACAGACTCTGCCTCACTACCCCCCCTGTACACATATATACTGCACACACACACACACACACACACACACACACACACACACACACACACTCTGCTATTTAAAAACTAAAACTGTTTATGAAGACAGGATTGGACGAAACAGGTGGGGGAGGCATCATATGACTGATACTCCTATTCCTTATTAGTTAAACCACATTCGTTCCAAAAGTCCCGTACTTGTAGAGCTAGCATATTCTCTTTGCTGCAAAATTTCCTTGGTTACTTTTCCAGGGTCAAGATATTTTCTTTAACCTTTTTCCGTACCCGCCTCTGACGGGAAGGGTGGGGAGAGAGACTTACGCTTTTGTATCCAGTTTTTTTACTACTGCTAGAATAGTTAATAAATTAACTAGTTTAATAACGGGAACCTCCCCGAGTGGATCGAAAGGTCTTTGAGGCTTCCTCTTGTCCTTGTAACATTCTCTCTCTCTCTCTCATATATATATATATATATATATATATATATATATATACACGTGTACAGGGTGTCCCGTAAGTCTGGACCCATAGGGAAAAATAATAAAATTACAAAATAGTCCAAAAATTTATTACATAATCTGTTCAAAGTGTCCGCCGTTGTGTCGCACACATAGTTGAAGACGCAATCTCCACTGCGACGGCACTTTGTGGGGCCACTTGAAAGCCAAAGTGTACGAGGTCAAACATCAGAACATTTTCCACCTTAAAGCACGCATTGTGGAGGCGTGTCAAGAAATTTCTGCGACTGTGATTCAGAAAGTGCTGTCGCAGTGGAGATTGCGTCTTCAACTATGTGTGCGACACAACGGCGGACACTTTGAACAGATTATGTAATACATTTTTGGACTATTTTGTAATTTTATTATTTTTCCCTATGGGTCCAGACTTACGGGACACCCTCTATATTAGGGCGGCTCGTTTTTACACTTTTTTCGATATTTGATTGGGGGTAGTGCGGAAAAGTCGCGATTTGGAGAGAAAATAAAGTGTGCACAATTTTTTTGATCTACGTCAATACCTTCCGGTGGCGGCGAGTCCTTAAAAATCGAAAAATAGGCCTAACGGGTAGATTGGAAAATGGTTTTAAAGACTTACAAAATAAACAATAAAAATTTCAGCACAATCTGTTAATAACTTCCGGTGGCGTCTTAGCCGTTAAAATATCCAAAATATTGATTTAAAGCAAGTTTTAACAAGATGTTATACAAATGTTAATTCCGGTATATTTCTGTGCAAACAACCCTGAGAACACTATTATAGGCTTGAATAAATTAATAGCAGTCATTGAACAATGAACATTATATAAAAATTATATAAAATTATATAAAAATTTGGTTTTTAGGCCTATTTTTCGATTTTTAAGGACTCGCCGCCACCGGAAGGTATTGACGTAGATAAAAAAAATTTTACACACTTTATTTTCTCTCCAAATCGCAACTTTTCCGCACTACCCCCAATCAAATATCGAAAAAAGTGTAAAAACGAGCCGCCCTAATATATATATATATATATATATATAATATACACAGTATATTGTAACGGGGAACGGTGATAATTTGATTAATTTCCCATGCAATTCCTGAACACTATCTCAAAAAAGTTAGTGTTTATTTAACGAAAGTTGTAAATACACTCCTCAATACTCCTTTCATTTCACTCTGCGGTGCTTGGGCCTATTAAACTTTACTAATTCAATAGGCCTAATTGAATTTCCGTGGCGCAACTAGGCACCCTGGTTCGTTATTAAAATTCACTAATTCAGTTAGGTCATGAAATTGGGCAAAAATGAAGGAATAATAGAATTAGCATTCTTCCTCTTATTATCGAAATACGGTATAGCATATATATATATATTATATATATATATATATATATATATATATATATATTAGTGATGTAGGTCGCATCCGCATCCGCATCCGCGGAACATCCGCACATTTTCTCGCGTCCGCATCCGCACTTTGGACTGCGGATGTCGTGCGGATGTGGACCGTTGAGATAAAACGTCATTAATAAGCGGAAATTATCAAATTCTACTATATTAATAGAACTAGTTCATTGTGCGCAAAAGTGATGCAAGCGACAAGACGAGAGGCTGTTCTTGTATGAAGTTACTCTCTTGCAACCTACTTAGATCCACGTTACAAAGCTAAGTTATTTTCACCTAGTACATTAGAACGAGTTAAATCATCACTTGGCAAAGCAGTTGAAGAGCTTCAATCTCTTGAATCTGTCGCTTCGCCACCCACCAAAAGAATAAAAGTTTCAGTGACAGAACCAACACTTTCAACAAGCAAATCTATCACAGAATCTGTCTCTCAGTTTCTTGAGTCAAGCAGCACTGACGAGACCTACGCGATGTCAAAAGATGTAGTAAAAATGATCGAGAGCTATCACCAAGAAAAACGCCTGGCTGCATGTGACAATCCTATTAGTTGGTGGAAAAATACGCAGAATATCTATCCATACTTGAGTAAACTTGCAAGGAAACATTTAGCCTGTCCTCCAACAAACGTACCAAGCGAGAGATTATTTAGCAGTGCTGGATTAATATATGATGAAAAGAGAAACAGACTGGCAGCAGAAAAGGCAGAAAAATTAATGTTCCTTAAGCATAACCTTCCTATAATTAAGTTTGAACATTAAACGATGAACATCTTAGTTTACTTTATTTTAATTACTCATTTATAAATATGCCTAATAAAACTTTAAACTTAATATCAATAGTTATCAAGCTAATTAAAGATCTCTTTCTATAAGGGTGGAGGTTGGGGAAAGAGGTCGGTGGGGTGCATTTGAGTTGGGTTCACGTCCCGCATCCTGGTAACACAATTATGGTTTCTAATTGTGGCTGAAACTCAACAAAATATAACGAATTTATTTGCAGACGAATTCACTAATTGATTTCTATATTAGTTAGATGCTTGATATTATTTTATAAGTTCAGAGAAAAGTACAGCAATTATTGTACAATTAATCAATTATACTACATTATAGCTACAGCTCTCTCTATATAATAACTTATTATATATGTTAAACACAACAAATCTCGAATATATCCTAAAAAATAACGAAAATGTAGACATCCGCATCCGCGGATGTTGAAATCAAACATCCTCATCCGCATCCGCATCCGCGGATGTGAAAAAAATGACATCCGCTACATCACTAATATATATATATATATTGAAGGGTGTACTTTGCATGCTATTTTTATAATAATTTACTGTATGCTTACCTTTGTTTAGGGATGTGTACAGTTGGAGGTTACATACAACATACGTGTGACATTCTTTCGGTATCGGAGTATTTCTCCACCTTCTATGTACAGGGTGAGTCAAAAGTCTCCATACATAGGCAAAATGGTCACTTTATTATGCAATCGCTTGTAAGTCACAAAATATGCTCTATGTGGGCACCATTACACTGAATGCACATATGGATGCGTTCCTCCCAGGCATCTCAGCACATCACCTGCAAAAAAATAAAAAATAAATAATCATTTATTTTTCATGACCATTTTGCCTATGTATGGAGACTTTTGACTCATCCTGTATATTAGGATAATCTAACTTATTCCTTTCGTTATTTTATGTTTTCTGCGTTCTTGCGAACGGGGAACCCCATTCGCCAATGATGGAAGATGTTGACGAAATAGTTTTTTTATTGTTTTATTGGTACTTTTAAAAATAAAAATTGAGACAGGAAAAACAAGATGTCTAATTTTTTTTTTTATGAACCAATGATGAGGTGCAGAAATTTTCTTAGTTTTGGGATTTAGGGATCCGACGACGCATGCGCAGGTGTGAAATGAAAATGAAAGCAAAATGCAAGATTGAAGATTGTAAATGAAAAGTGAAATGAAGTGAAATGCGGATCAGATGTGAATGTTAATAGAAGCGAAATTAAAATCGAAGATATTTAACGACCAGAAGGTTTTCTCCATCAGGAAAATGAATTAAGTCCATTCACGCCAAACACAAACTAATAGAGGAGTACGTATCTTCGGACTAGAACAAAGGAAAGTTATAAACAAACGGTTTCATACCCCAATGCCCACGTAGTTTATACCATGGGCTCAAGCTACAAGACATAGAGAGCGCTTGGATAGCCCGAATAATTGCATTATCAATCTCTTGCTTAGTCTTAACATTAGGTTCGCCTCTATTGAACAACGTTTTCTTGTATATGTCCGCGAACCCTTTGACATTATACCATTTACTACCCCCACCCACCCCACACACACACAGGGTTGACAAACGAAAATTGACATCATCGGTTTTACCAAAGGTTTTGGTTTGATAATAAAAGTGAATAAATAATAAGAGATTTATTGAATGAATATATTTAGAATCGTGTTGCTTTCCCTTTGCATTTCCCCTTTGCATTTCCCCTTTGCATCATGCAAAGTTGACGTACGTTTTGGCATTCCATTGATGAGCTTTGCCATTTGTTCTTGAGGACAATCATCCTGGTGTCTCTTTACTTTTGCCAACCCTGTGTGTGTGTGTGTGTGTGTGTGTGTGTGTGTGTGTGTGTGTGTGTGTGTGTGTCATCCATTTGAAGGAGGTAATTGAACGTAAAAGAAGTGGCATCGCACGAAGCTCTTTTTTTTTTCAACCCTCAAATTCGTTCAGATTGAAAACCTTTTCAAATATGGGATCAAAATAAACTCTCTGAATTTGGAGATTTATCATGTGTGGAAAACGTTTTATCTCTAGATTACCTTAGCCTCATGCTTCAATAATGCCATTATATATATATATATATATATATATATATATTATATATATAATATATATACAAAGGTGGGCACCCGGGCCTCAAAAAGGACCGACGGTCCCGGTCCCGGTCCTTGCCTCAAACTGGACCGACGGTCCCGGTCACGGTCCTTTCTGAAGATAGGACCTAGGAACGACTCGGTTCTCGGTCCTTATATATAAGTGAAAAATTTGTTTAAATGAAATTAAAGACACCGGAAATCTTTAATTTTATTAACGTAAATTATAATTAATACAATACATAAATGATGAAAAAAAGTTATTCAGTTAAATGCTTGAGTTTCCCTTCAAGAAGACTAGCATTTCAAAATGGCTGTCACAGCCCTGACCTTTTCGGCTTGAGGACGTCCTTCCCCAAAGAGAAGAGCCTCTCCACGGCGGCACTGGATGGGATAGGCGTGTTAAACTTGATGAACACAGCAAGCACTTGTACTCCAGGTTCTGCTCACCCTTGGGGCCCAGGTATTCAAAGTATTTGTCCAGGTACGGCCAGGGATTGCCGGGTTCAGTTCTTCCGCTAGGAGCTCCAGTTGCTTGACTTGAAGTTGAAGCACTAACATCAGTAGATTCTTCGTCTCCTCCAGGTGTTGAAACAAGTTTCAGTTCAGTCTCAGTCTCTTTCTGAGTCTTCTGGAGGAAACGATCCATCTTCTTTAGAACTTCAAATAATCACTAAACACACTAAAATCACTAAAAAAGACCGTCCGGACCGGACCGTCCGGAATTGCTTAAAAATGGACCGTCGCTCCTCATTTCGGTCCTCACTGAGAAAAGGACCGACTTTCCCGCTCACGAAGGACCGAGTTCCTGGAGTTCGGTCCTGCCCACCTTTGACTATATATTAGTGGTGGACGGCATATCCGCATCATTTTTAACATCCGTATCCGCACTTCTGACTGCGGATGTTATGCGGATATTACCTCTAATAAATTATGCAATTTACAATTAAATTAGCTTATAAAGTAGCTTATAAGGTCCAGTCATGCACATTTCATGTAAAGTATTTATTATTAATGAACAAACAAATATATAAACCTCAAAATATAAATACGTGGTAACACAGAAAATTGAATGAAACTTGTTTCATTCAATTTTCTGTGGCTGAAACTCTTGAGAAAGTTATTATTTTTATCATAATGAAAATATTAATTTTAATTCTTATGCATTGCCTGCCATAATAGTAATATCACGAAATTTTAAAAATTGTCATATATTCATAATTCTATATTATATTGATAGATTCTATATTATATTGATATCCGCATCCGCTGATATTGAAATTAAAGATCCGCATCCGCAGATGTTGAAAAACTGACATCCGGTCCACCACTAATATATATATATATATATATGTAGCGGATCGACAAGAAATAGACCAACAAATAGACAGAAATACTTTCCTTCCACGCTACCATCAAACAGTCGCAACACACGTGGGCAAACGAACAATGGAAAGTCTGTGTCTTCCCCAAAAAAGGCGCGAATGTAAGCCTTTGTAAACTAAAAGACGCGTGGACAAAGCGTCTTAATAATTGGCGTGAAGTTCTACGTCACAGGAATTGCGTATAAAAGAGAGCACCCACGCTCACTCACTCTCACTTCGTTGGCGCTTCCATTTCGTTCGACTACTCGGTACGATACCACCTCTTCGACCGCCTACCGGTTTCGGCCGGAGGCGAGGCCCGCTACTTTCTTCAAGGCCTGCAATTTATCATCAAGTGGGATCTACAGACCGCCTGCAGAAGCAATCCTTCGAGGCCCAACCGGAATCACTTCGGGCCTGCGGTTTGCCGGGTCGGCCTTCAAGTTTCTCCACATTCCTCGAGATATATTCCTGCAAGATCATAAGGCCAGCCTGCATCTCGAGAAGTAACATCACCTCAGGCTTCCGAACGAAGCCTACATCCATCATCTCAAGAGGCTTAACGGACAACGACAACTCGAGTATTCGGTAATAGATCTTTCTCCAACCCACCTTCAAGCGTTACAACGTCCGGCTAAGATAAGTACCTCCTATTCTAAGTACTCTTGTGAAGCCTACATTAGCCTACCGCCGAACAGCAGGCTACTCTCCCAAAGTGAGTAATTAACGTTCCAATTGACTCCCGTTAATAACGCAGTAGGCCTGTCATCCAATTCAAGTGTCATTTCAATACCGTTATTCCGCGTATCATCCGTCATTATGTTCAAGTCATATATTTGTGTTAACTAAATATTCTCTTGACGTAATCACTTAACATCACATAATGTTCTTATATATAAATGATATTTTGTGTAAGCATTTCAATCCATTATTATTAGGCCACATCAATTATTCTATGTGCATCCATGCAATCATTTAGCCTACTTAATCAGTGTCATGTTTTTCCATTCAATGTACCAAACGCACGTGCATTCTTTATATCATTAACTAGGCCCATTCAATGTTCCATATCGCATGCCATTTACATACCATTAATGAGTACATTATTACGTGTCAATTAAGCTATTAACATTTCATTTTATTAGCTAAGCCTATGCCATAAGCATAACGTAAAACTACCAATTAATTACTGTCAATTCTTGTTATATCACAGTGAATAAAATAACGGATTTATTTTCATAATAAACTACAAAACATAAGGTGTCTTTTATAACCTTAACATTAATTTGCTTGGGCGTAAATCAAGCTGGTGACCCTCGCTGCCATTTCGGTCACTTCCAATAGTATGGTGGATCTACTCAAATAGCCTTTCATTAATAAGTAATCAGTCAGTCATTGCCATAATCAATCGTTGCATACAATTAAATCATTATCACCTTAAACGGCTAAAACTAGGTCCACTATATATATATATATATATATATATTATATATATATATACACACAGGGTGTTTGAAAAATTTCTGTACAAATTGTAATGGGGGATAGGCAACACCAAGACAAACCCTTTTCGTCTATAAGTGTATGTCCGCTGACGTCACCATTCGGCGCGAGAGGACGCCGCTGCAATTGGCTAGAAGGTGAAGTGGGCTAGACTCGCGCTTGCCGCGGGCATTCTTAAATCGGACGTAGTACGCGTAACATGGAGCGCTTCACGACTGCTGAGATGGCTGACATGCATATGGTGTATGGGGCTGCCAATGGAAACGGAAGAGCTGCTGTGAGGTTGTACCGACAGCGCTTCCCAAACAGACTTGTGCCAAACCACCAAACGTTTGCGCATTTGCATCGGCGACTGCGAGAAACTGGAACATTCCATGCAAACATGCATGACACTGGTCGGGAGAGAAACGTGCGCACTCCTGACATGGAAGAAGAAATCCTACGGCGATTTGAGGACAATCCAAGCGCAAGCACGCGAGGTGTTGCACGTATCCTCGGTGTGAACCACGACCTGGTCTGGAGAGTGTTGCACGAGCAGCAGTTACATCCGTTTCATCGTCAGAGAGTCCAGGCATTACAACCTCGGGATTACCCTCTTCGTGTGGAATTCGCACGCTGGTTTCTGCAGCAGACAGCGGTGCAGCCTAATTTTCCGGCTTATGTGCTGTTCTCAGATGAGGCCTGTTTAACATGCACAATTCTCACGTGTGGGCGCACGCAAATCCACATGCTACACGGGTGCATGCTCATCAAGAACGGTTCGCCGTCAATGTTTGGGCGGGTATCGTCCATGGCAAGTTGCTGCTCGTGCAACACACTCCAGACCAGGTCGTGGTTCACACCGAGGATATGTGCAACACCTCGCGTGCTTGCGCTTGGATTGTCCTCAAATCGCCGTAGGATTTCTTCTTCCATGTCAGGAGTGCGCACGTTTCTCTCCCGACCAGTGTCATGCATGTTTGCATGGAATGTTCCAGTTTCTCGCAGTCGCCGATGCAAATGCGCAAACGTTTGGTGGTTTGGCACACGTCTGTTTAGGAAGCGCTGTCGGTACAACCTCACAGCAGCTCTTCCGTTTCCATTGGCAGCCCCATACACCATATGCATGTCAGCCATCTCAGCAGTCGTGAAGCGCTTCATGTTACGCGTACTACGTCCGATTTAAGAATGCCCGCGGCAAGCGCGAGTCTAGCCCACTTCACCTTTTAGCCAATTGCAGCGGCGCCCTCTCGCGCCGAATGGTGACGTCAGCGGACATACACTTATAGACGAAAAGGTTTGTCTTGGTGTTGCCTATCCCCCATTACAATTTGTACAGAAAGTTTTCAAACACCCTGTATATATATATATATATATATATTGTTCCAGTGATCTCGCACATTTCAGAAGTTAAATAATTCCATATTCAGTAGTAAAAAGTTAAAACTAAATTAAAAAGTTAAATCATTAACATACGATTCAGTGTAAATCAAGTTAAGATGAAGTTATCAAATGTTGAAGTAACAGAACAGAGAAGAACACTCAACAAAAATTTACAGTTAAATGTACAATATATTCTTCAGAGTAAACTCACACTTGCAAGCAACCAAAAGAACAGGAAAGTGGTGCATTGTTTCGGGTAGATTAAAATAGGTGGTTGAATATACACTTTTCAACCTCTCAGGTGTTTCGTGCAATGATTCTTCATTTCGCGGAGGTCAGGCTTGTTGTCCTTCCTCTTGAGTTGGCCTGGTGAAGTATAGAGTTGTTTTCTTGCGCTCTCTACATAGCCAGGTAGCCCCGGCTCATCTGGTATTGTTCTGAGCCAGGCGTATTAGTCTTTTGAAGATTTCACCACTACAACAGTCGTGTGTCGTATTTCCTTCGACAGCTGGTTGAACAATCTTGGTCCTCTCACAACAAACCTATTTTCCATCATGGTTGAGGATGTTTTCTGTTTACCCTTTAGTTTGGGCACGACACGTTCTTTCTTTCTTTCCTACTTTCCACTGTTGTTTGAGTGGTTATATGGTTCAAAGTGAGATTAGGGACTAGTTCCCCCATTATTTTAAAAGTGTAATAATAGTGTACTTCTCTCTTTTCCATGAATATAAATTTCATTCATGTGTTTTCCTAGTAATTTAGTTTTGTGCATTCATTGATCTTGACTGTGAAGCTTCTCTGAATCCTTTCAAGTTGATTAATACCTTTTTTTTATATGGGGATGTTGAGACTGAGCAATACTCCAGTTTGGGTATGATCAGTGTTTTCAACAGAGGAATCATTATATTCCTATCTCTTCTTTTAGAGGTTCTCAGTATCTGTCCAGTTATTCGTTTTTCTTTGTTTACTTCCATCTTGTTTTGTGTTTCAAATTTTTCGTCATCACTCATTATAACTCCTAAATCTTTTGCGTTAGAGTTTCTCTGAATTTCGTGTTCATTTGGGATATATTATTCCATCGATTGTAGTTCCTCCCTTCTTCCGTATCTTAATAGTTGGAATTTTTCAGTGCTCAATTTCATATTATTGCCTTCAGACCAGTTGTAGATTTTGTTCATGTCTGTGTGTAGAGATTCTGCATCATCTGGGTTTCTTATTTTTCTACTAATTTTTGTGCCATCAGCAAAGAATGTTACTGTGTAATCACTTGTAACTTTATTATCTATATCAGCATGATTATGAATAGTAATGGAGCTAATACTGTTCATTGTGGTACTGAGCTACGGACTTCTAATTCTCTTGAAGATATTCCTTGGACTGTAACGTCTTGCTGCCGCTCACCAAGGAAATAATATATCCATTTTCCTGCTGCTTTCCCTGTTATTTCCATATATTTCAATTTATGTGCTGTGATTCACACTTGTTGACCGGCTTGGCAAAGTCTGTATATATATATATATATATATATATATATATATATATATATATATATATATATATATATGGGATGAAGATATCGATGTCGTCGTCGTTGTCGTCTGTTCGTTTATTCATAGAGCTTGGTACAGCGGATGTGTAACTAGACGGAAGCCATTGCTCTGAGACTAATAATAGGAAACGATGTGGGTGGTCCGTACAGATGAAGGACAAGTCTGATCAGATGTGGCACACTCTTGTCTTCTCAGATGAATCAACATTCCAGCAATTTGCTTCAGGAGGATGGATCTGGGTATGGAAAACCTGTAACGACATGTTTAATCGCAAATTGGTGCAACTCAATTTGAAATTGGGTGCTTGTGCTGTTAAGGTGTAGGCAGGCATCTGGCACTATGAAAAAACTGGCTGTGTTCGTAAAGAGATGCCTTAATTCACAAGATTATGTATCCATCTTAGATAAGAACCTCCTGGCTTTATTTCGGAATGGAAACTTCACCTAGAGGACATGATGTTTGAAGAGGACGGTGCCACATGTCCCATTACCTTGCTTTAGAAAGGTGTCCATTTTATTCTGTCGGTGCACTGTAATAGTCAACTAAACAGATGTCAGACATTAATATGTAACAATGTTCGACACTAATATGCTATGCAAGCGTAAAATTGTCCACTAATGTGGATCAAAGGCATTAAAAGATTAAGATGTGTGCACACCAGAAATATAATATCTCGAATTTGGTTCGTCGGTAGCAATATTTATCTTTCGAAAGGTCCCGGGATGCGTTGTGGTCGCGTCGCAATACCATTTCCCGTTAAGCGACGTTGGTTCTGTTCAGTAGTTGGATGGAGGAGGACCATCTTCTGCGTTAAAATGATGTAGCAAAAAGCAATCGATTACAAATAAAAATTACTGATGTTTGAAAAGTAACTAAAAGTATAAAGTAGAAATTACTTCTCTGGATTAATTATAATATAATTAATCCAGAGAAGTAATTTCTACTTTATACTTTTACTTTTCAGACAACTAATTTTTATTTATAACACTGGTATGCATATGAAATTTTTTTGTCTGCTGTGAGGGTTTTTTCAACTCATATTATATAATTCGACCATGCTGAATTCGAAAATGACATTGGTTTTCCTCAATCAGGTCAGGTTTTTTCTCTCTTGGCCATTTATTATAAGCAATGTTCCCTCTAAGGTGTGCGCGTGTGCGCGCGCACATGCGTTGTGAAACCCGCGCACACAGCAAAATAAAATGCGCACAGGCTCAAGCGTATCATGAGTCACGACAGTAAATGAAGTAATTTCAAAAATATACCGTCACACAAGGTCTGACCATTTGCATCAACATACTCTATAGTCGCTCTTTTAAGTATTAACTCCTTCCGCCCGACTTCGCCGACGTCCGCGCAATTACGCAATACAGATTTTTTTTACTCTATGTATTTGCATTTTTTTTCTTTTATGCATTAACGCACTGAATATAAACCTTCTCTTTCTTATTTTTGCATAAAAACGAATAGTAATTATCTCATAATTCATAAAAAATAAAATTATTTTTTAGTTTATTCCTATTTTGTGAATGGATAAAATCATGTATTAATCTTGATAGTCTATTTTAAATTGCTAAATGCTAAAAATTGTTTTGAGAAATGATAACTAAAATAGTCATTTTCAATTAATGTTATTTTTATTTTATTTCTTTATTTTGTTGAATTTTATTTTATTCATATTTTTAGAATGGATAAAATGTTTTCTTTTTTAAGAATATATAATATTGTAAACAGTTTTTTAATATCCATTTAATAGTACCGTAATGATCAAGCTATCACCTTATGGAAATAATATTTATTAAGTATTTAATATTTATATATATTTAATTTTGAAGATAATACCGCTCAGAAAAGTTTGCACAATTTTTGGATCAAGTAAAGATAAGCACCCCCAGCCTTCTTTAATTAGCCTTATAAGGCTAACTAACGAAAATATCACGACCTAACCTAAGCAATCGTTAAGTCAACTGTACGCCCTTGACGATTGGTTAGGTTAGGTCGTGATATTTTCGTTAGTTAGCCTTATAAGGCTAATTAAAGAAGGCTGGGGGTGCTTATCTTTACTTGATCCCAATTTTTTACCATGAATCTAAATGTATGCACAACGAAAATTTCTTGCGCACACGGACTAAAAAAAATTAGAGGGAACATTGATTATAATCAATTATAATCAATAAATTTGGGGATAAAATTGGACTTATAATTATAAGTCCAATTTTATCCCCAAATTTATTGATTTTTTTAGCTTAAACACTGTAGATACGAGTAATATTATAAGAACACTCGTGAAAAATGAAAACATTGTGTGAATAAATACTTTTATTCATACAATGAATATGGAAAAAGTTTATTGAGGAAGGAATGAAGTTTTTTTGGCTTTCCGTCTGTGTTTTTCTTCGGGCACGTCTCGCTTCAAACACCAGCAATAGTCCGCCAGCATATTGATATCCCAGTTTCCCTGGTACCTCTCTTCCATTATTTTGATATCTTGGTGAAATCGTTCACCCTCTTCCTCACTATAATCCCCGCAATTTTCAGGAAAATAGTCCAAGTGGGACCACAAAAAGTGCATTTTTATGGACATGCGCGACCCATGAGCTTTGAAAGCTTCCATCAAGTTTTCGACAACGGACTCGTATTCTGGACTTCTACGTTTGCAAAGAAAATCAGTGACAACTGATTTGAATGCCTGCCAGGCATTCTTCTCAGTTGGAGTCATTGCGTTTTCGAACTGAGTATCCTTGATCAAAGTTCGAATTTGAGGACCATCAAAAACCCCAGCATTTAGTTTAGCATCAGATATATGAGGAAATTTACTCTCGAGATATCGGAATGCTGAACCCTCCTTATTCATTGATTTGATGAAATTTTTCATCAAGCCCAGCTTAATATGAAGTGGTGGGAGCAAAATTTTGTTGGTGGTACAAGGGGCACTGAAACGACATTATGCGACCCAGGTTCAAAATTCTCTCTGGATGCCCATTCACGCTGTGCATAGTGCTTCTCATCCGCTCGGCTATCCCATTTGCAGAGGAAACATGGGTATTTCGTGTATTCCCCTTGCATTCCCAATACAAATGCCACAATCTGAAAAAAAATTAAAATATTTAAAGAATTTAGAGAATGTGTTCCATCAGATAAAAAAATCTATGCATTGGACTGTATCACTTCTGTGGGGAAGTTAAGTGTTCTTATACGCTCTCAAATAACCTTTGGAAAAACAACATAGTCAATAGCAATAGTTTACTTATGATATTAGTATTACCTTCAAATCTCCACAGATCCTCCAGTTATGTTGGTCGTATACGAGAGCATCCAGTAAAATTTTCATGTTATCGTAGCTCTCAGTAAGTTGTACGGAATGTGCTACAGGGACTGATGCAACCCTATTCCCAATGTTGAGAAGTACTGCTTTCAAACTTTGTTTAGACGAGTCTATAAATAGCCTCCATTCTGATGCGTTATATGGCAGGCCCAAGGATTCGATTAGCCCCTCAACATTGCAGCAGTACACTAAGGAAGAGGTATTTTCGTGCACTGCAAAAAACTTGCGGAATTCTTCCTCTCGTTTCCTATACCAGGAGAATGTTGTTCCCGGAGCCAGCAAGTTGTCCTCTCGAAGTCGTGAGCCCAAGATCTCGGCAGCTAATTTGGAAAGTCCTAAATCCCTGGTAAGATCATTAAGTTTGGCCTGGTTGAGAGGCCTCGGCTCATTTGAAGCGGTATTTTGAGGTATATACGACTGGGACTGGTCATTGGCATTGGTCATTGATTCATCATCAGAATCATCGAAGTCCAGGGTTTGAGGTGGGTCGGGTATTGGAATTCCAGGACCATGGGGTACAGGTCTCATAGCAGAAGGAATGTCAGGGTATACAACAATGTGTTTATTCTTCTTGTTAACTCCTGAAAATAGAAACACAGAAACATGGATATAAAACTTGCATATGAAATAGAAGAAGCATTCAGACAGTGGCGGCTCGTGAGGGAAGGCTGCGGTCTGTAAGATATGAAATAGGTCGATGGAGTCTGTATATTTTCTTTCTTTTTCATTCATATTGTCCCTTCGGGGACAATATGAATGAAAAAGAAAGAAAATATACAATCATTGTATATGTAAATGTAACTTGTATAACAATATGTATGTGTAAATGTATTTTCTATAACAATATGTATATGTAAATGTATGATTACCATTATGGTGAATATTATGTCAAGTTTCATACGAGGATTTCAAAATATTTAAGAAAAATAAATTTATAAGCCCACCTTGGAGGTTTGTCATGCAGAAATAGCAATCTGTCACGTGATCCTTTCCTTCAGTCCAAATCATGGGAATTCCAAAAGGCAAAGATTTCGCTCTGCCTTTGCTCCATCTTCTCAAATTTTCAATGCACGTCTTGCAGCACATATGAGGGGCGAAATTTTTGTCCTGGTCCCCTAGCTTAATTCCATAGTATGCTCTATACATTGTCTTCACAAATTTAGTGATTTGGGACTGGTTATTTGGCATGGTAACCGTCCCACATATGTAACAGAATCTATTGGGATCATTTTTACACGCTCTATTCATTATGAAATATTTTATCTAATGCCTGAAAAGTAAAAAAAGATATTATACAAGTGAAACAAGTGATGATAGATGTTACTGTTCCAATTCCGCTTTGACAAAATCACGAAAAATTCTATTTTACTTATGAGGCCATAGCCGGATAACCTGAGCTGATTGAGAAAAACGGATTGCAGATTCGAAATCAGCAGGAAAAACTCTATAAGAATCACTTACAAAACCCTTGACAGCAAAATTGATGCATACCAGTGTAATCGATTACTTTTTGCCCACCACTAGTAGCGACTCGTAGATAATTCGGATCCTGCGTAAAACTGTAGGTCCCCTCCGTCGCATGACCTTTGCTGTTACGCAGGAAGTTAAACAAACAAACAAGAACATAATAATTCAAAAGGTCCCATTAATGCAACATTTATTACTGTTACAATGAATACTATATTTGTTCTGCCTTACGACATCTGATCGACTTGACACTCTTTCGACAAGCATATTGTGGGTTAGATTTGGATAGATTAAGTTAGTTTTTTCGTGTCGATCGGTTGGTCTTGTCGACGAGATGGGTATTGGTCTTATTTGATGACATTTTCTTTTGCCGTTATTGAAATATAAACTAAACTTGTGCTAATTATCAAAGATAAACTGATTAGATTAGGACAGAAAGAAACTAAACGCTATACTGACGTCTTTATTAGTTATAGGAGGACCAGACTTTATAAATGTACATTAGGGAGATATTAATTAATTTAAATATTGTACTATTTAGCTATAACGGAGTAATTTATATATATATATATATATGTGTGGGTGTTTTATTTATTTATTTTAATATTATAAGGAAATAAACACTATCAATTTAAATTTGCAAACAATATTCGGTCCTGACGGACTTGAAATTGTAGAGGTTTCGAATTCTTGGTTCAGTTTGTGCAGATTATGCCCGAAGGAATATGAATGTATTTGTGATTAGAACGGATGCATTTGTGTTGCCTCGGGGAGAAAACAATCTTACGGTGCATCTTGCTCATGATGAATCATGCACCCGAACCCATAATACCAGGAGTATATACAATACAAACTGACGATAAGTATACGCGCGAAAGGATTATAATTTTATCATAGATCAGACTTCAGTGGAATATAATAACTGGAAGCATTGTTACTTCCAGTGAATGAACAGCGTATGGAAGCCTCATCAGTATGCGTTAACCCTCTGTATATTTGGTGGTGACGCTTCAAGTTGTTCATATCTTGAATGGGTTTATAGGCGGAGCAGTGTCTACTGTTATTTCAAAGTAACATACACACTAGGCCCGGTCGAAAATGGGAAAATTTTTTTTCTTAAAAAGTACACTATGTGAGAAGTTTCATTTTATCATCTTAACAAAATATTAAAAAATGAAGCATGTGCTACCGTACTACCCCTAGCACATGCCCCTCCTCCCTTTTTTTGCCCTCATATTTGCATATATTTAAATGGGAAAAAAATGTTATTTCTTAAAAAGTACACTATGCAAGTTTTTTTTATCACTTTAATAAAATATTAAAAAATCAAGCATGTGCTACCC
Source organism: Bathynomus jamesi (assembly GCA_023014485.1). NCBI lineage: Eukaryota > Metazoa > Arthropoda > Malacostraca > Isopoda > Cirolanidae > Bathynomus > Bathynomus jamesi. The sequence goes on from JAJOZX010001637.1 coordinate 479,825, forward strand.
TACTACGCCTATCACAGGCCCCTCCTTCCTTTTTTACCTTCATATTTGCATATGTTTAATGTTGTTATATTGTTTGTTTAATGCTTCATATTTTTATGTTTCAGATAAATAGAACTACTTTGCATTTGCTTTAATTACAATTTGAATTATCATAAATTATAAATGACATATAATTTGATTTTACTTCTGAATATAAACTATGACTACGAGAAGCAAGTCCTCAAATGCAGCCTTTGGATATCCTACGGAATTTCCAGCAGCCATGACTCCTTCAAAAGCAGATGATGTGAGACACTACCTTTTTGTGCGTCGTCGTGAAGAAGCTAAATCAAAAGGATCAGCAACTGCTAATGATTGTTACAGGGTCGTTGTAAAAGATATTGAAGACATTTGGATGAAATTTTCTTTTCCTGCGATTAACACGAAAGGTATCTATCTTAAAGTCAGTCGACTAATAGACGCAGCCTAAAATTGAACAAGGTGCCGTTACATCGAAGAAATGAAAGTTTTGCCTTAAAAGTAGCTCAGTATGATGAAATGTTTGATATATCTTCTTGTGAATGCTATGATAAGGGAATTGCTAGGAAATCTTGCAGGTGTAAGGATAAAAGACCCAGGCAGAATGGGAGTCTTTTGTGGGTCAAAAACAAACAAAAAATCAGTTAGGACCAATTGATCGCATAGCTAGTTCAACAAAGAAGAGATCTTTAGCAAGAGCCCAAGAAGCACAAAACCGTCAACTAAAAGCACAAGAAGAAATGACTGAAGCCACCAATGTTTCACCATCGGAATTTATAGAAAATACCGAAGAAGACATGGATGTAGCTTCAGAGAGTCAGGATGTAGATTATGAGGCCAATTTAGAATTGACTGAGAATATTCAGAACAGGCACTATAAAAACCTAGCATTAACAGCAGATCATTATCGTGCAAGTTGTAGAGCTTCAGCTGCAATAGTCAATGCAGCTTTAAAAGATATGGGGATCCTTAACCACACCAACATGCTTGACAGAAAGAAATTAGAAAGAAAGAAATCGCATGGGTGAAACAAATACTTTTAGGTCTAAATCCGAAAATCTGAAGATGGAGTGCCTTGGATTTGATGGAAGGAAAGATAACACATTAACTAAAAGTGGAAAGATAAACGAAGAACACTGTTTTATTGTGAAAGAACCTGGAAGCATCTATGTAGACCATGTCACACCAGATAATGGAACTGCTCGCTGCATAGCAGAAGAGTTGATAACTATTATTACAGACTCGAACAGCACAGATATTATCAAAGCTTTACTGTGTTATGGTACTCCTGTAAATACAGGAAAAATTGGTGGAGCCCTAAAACTGGTTGAAATTCATCTTAACAGGCCAGTGCAGTGGTTGGTGTGTTTCTTGCATTTGAATGAGCTGCCTTTTATTCACGTCTACAAAGCCATTGATGGTAAAACAACAGGTCCAAATACTTTTGTGGGTTTAATTGGGAATAAACTGAAAACAGATTTAACAAAATTGGAGGTAGTTAAATATTCTCGCGTAAAGGGAAACATTAAAGAAATTCCAGCAAATGTTGTGAAGGAGCTAAGCAGTGATCAAAGATATCTCTGATATGTGTCTGGCAGTGCAAACTGGAGACACTTCTCAAGATCTGTCCACTCGATCCCCCAGGTACCCTTCACCATGCTCGCTGGCTAACTCTAGCCAACAGAGTCCTTCGATTATATATATCAACGCCAAATCCCGATAAAAACCTTCAAGATATAGTCAAGATTATTATGCAGTTCTATGCTCCAGGGTGGTTTTGGATAAAATCTCATCCTAATGCAACTGATGGTGCATATAATTTTTGGCATTTAATGTGCTTGCTTCGAAATTTAGATGAACAACATAGATCAATCATAGAACCAGTATTAAAGAATAACGCCTACTTTGCCCACCCAGAAAATATACTCATATCAATGATAACTGGCAAGAGACTAGAAATTAGGGAGCAAGCTATTCAGAAAATCATCCTTTCAAGAACAGGATTTTCAGGTAGCAGAAACTTTGAGTTGCCTCGAACCCTCAATTTCCAATCTACTGACTACACCGAAATGATCGATTGGCAAACAGAGATCATTACTCCTCCACCACTGCTAAACAATTTTAGCGACGATGAGCTACTACAGGCTCCATGTAAGCCACTGGAGATAGCTTCTTTTCCATGCCACAGTCAAAGTGTGGAAAGGGCAGTGAACCTAGTAACAAAGGCATTTTAGGAAAGAATAGGATATGACAACCGTCACAAGTTTATCTTAAACTCATTAGAATCAAGGCGAAAACTGCCCAAGTTTGAATGGAAGGCCCAGTGTAATGAGTAAGAAACATATGAAATAAAATTTCCTAATGATATTGAAAATTTCTTTCCTTTTGATGTGATAATGAACAATGAAAAAGTGAATTGAATTTTAGCACATTTATTATGCCTCTAATTTTTTCTTCTAAATATATTGTTGTACTTAATTAATTTTCCTAATACTCTACATTATTAAATAAAATATTATACGTTAATAAAGATTTATGTCGTCAAAAAACCTGAATGTAGAGTAAGTCTCGTATAAATGGAATATTCTTCAATACAGGTCAGAAAGTGAAAAATTGTGCCAGGGGGTAGGAGGCTTTAAACAGCGAAAATAATTTATGAGGGGTACCTGTGTTCCATTCAAACCCCTCACAATATGTACCTTTTCAATATAAAATTTCGACCCGCCCTAATGCACACACCATACCAACTAACCAACCAATATCCACATAACCGAGTCGTTATGTTATGAACTCTATACTCAACCACCAACAACCAGGGCAGCCTTAATCCTCTTAACATATTCACTGCCAAACACGAGAAATCTCGTCTTTTGACAGATCAGTTGACCGCCAAAGACGAGAAATCTCGTCTTGAATGCATACATTATAAGCTTTAGTTTGGTATATTTTGTTTAGAGATAGCTTTAGTTTTAATTTTTGTTTAAATTTTTAGTGAGACAAAAAACGGATAAACAGTAAAAAATATCATTCACAATTTCTAGATTTAAAAAAAAATATTATAATCTATCTAAAGGTAGAATAGAAATTAAAGAAAAGTAAAAAATAAACTGAAGGAAAAGTTTAGAAACGCGATAGTACGGTCAAAACGAAGCAATCAGAAGCAGCCTCCCATCCCAACACGCGATCTGCATCTGCCCACAAGCACCTGAAACAAAAAGAAAAACGAAGGCAAATACACGCACAAACAAACACGAGCATTAATATAATTAAAGTGGGGAAGCTGACCTAACAAACAGCCCCCCCCCCACAGTGTGTATGAGTAAGTGTCGAGGAAGGAACTGTTTCTGTGACTGCAACTGTGCTTTATGCTTGCTTATCAATTATCACCATTATTATTATTAAATATAATATATTCATAGTCAGTCAGAAAGAGTTTTTGTGTGATACTGAGAAAATGGCCCATACTTGTCAAAAGCGCTTAAGGCCCCATTGGCCCTTAAGGCGGCCCTGCCAACAGCCTACTTCCAATTCCACCAGTTAGCCGAAGTTTGTATGCCGTTTATATTCTACATAATCGATATACACACCATAACTTAATCCATAAACTACACTAATAAAACTAGTTCCACAACACGTAGTGTAATTAAACCCATAATTTCATCGTCATAAATGGAAACTACACTTTTTAATTTTGTCCTTTTTGTAATACTTTTAGGCACTGATGATGGAAAGAATTTTCCAGAACGTTTCTTACCAATACATCATGTTTAAAGCTCTCTAGTCATACCATTCCTACTGAAGCTAATATTTCTTCTAAACAAGCCAAGCCTCTAACCGAAATTTTACACACACACACACACACACACACACACACACACACACACACACACACACAGTCAAAAGTTTAAGTACACCCTGAAATATTCATAAATTTCAAATTTTAAAGTTTTTTATTTATTAACTAAGTTATCATGACACAAATCATAAGTACAAACATGGGAACTTAAATAAAAACAAATCAGGACAAATTACCAAAAGCAAAGTCTAAATTTTAGATTCATCAAAATAGCCTCCTCTAGCAGCAATTGCAGCAGAACAAATTCGAGGCATGCGCTCAACACAGAAAGAAGATAGTCTAGTGAAAGCTGCTGCCAGCACTCTTGTAAGAGTTCCCAGAGCTTCTGAGCACTGGATGGCTGCTTGGCTTTCACTCGTCGATCCAGTTCATCCCACACTAGCTCGATGGGGTTCAGATTCGGGGACTGTGCTGGTCATTCCATAACTGTGAGCTGACGTTGCCGTTCTTTCTGCTTCAGGTAATTTTGACACAGCTTGGAAGTGTGTTTAGGATCGTTGTCTTGCTGCATTATGAACTGTTGGCCAACTAGTCGCAGTCCAGATGGGATGGCATGGCGCTGCAGAATGCTGTGATAGCCACGTTGGTTCAGTATTCCAGTGACTTTGTGGAGATCTCCAACTTGCTTCCCTACAAAACATTCCCATACCATCACACTTTCTCCACCGTGCTTCACTGTTGGCACAACACACTGCTGTGTCATTCTTTTACTCATTCTGCGTTTGGATCCAAAAACTTCGAACTTTGATTCGTCAGTCGAAAGGTCAAATTTCCACTGCTCAACAGTCCATTTTTGGTGTTTTTTAGCCCAGGCTAGCCTTTTCTTTTTGTTCTGGGGTCTCAGCATTGGTTTCTCTGCTGCAGTTCGTCCTTTTAATCCTGCCTCTCTTAGTCTTCTCTGAACAGTTGATGTTGAAACTGTTGTACTTCTGGAGTTGTTCAGTTGGGCTTTGATTTCAGGTGCTGTGAGGCGTCTGTTGCGCAGACTGGTGATTCAGATATACTTGTCCTCTGAGTCTGTTGTGGTTCTTGGTTGCCCTGACCTTTTTCTGTCCTTATTTTGACCAGTTTCTTCGTACCGTTTAATGGCACAAGCAACCGCATTCACAGAAACTTTTATTTTTTTTGCAATTTGCCTTAGTGATTGGCCCTCATTTCTCAAAGTTACAATCGACTGTCTTTTTTCTGTTGTTAACTGAGTTTTGGCACCCATTTTTGCTATGTGAAATACAGAAATATACCTTAAACTACACAGTTAGCTCCTCTGCAAGGATTTTATATGTAAAGACCTGCAGCGCATGTTAATTAACTGAACACATGTATTAACATACTCCTGAAGAAAGACACTACCCCATTAAAGACTTTTAAATTGTTTTTGGACCTTTGTGCAGAGCTAATGGCATTAATTTTAGGTTGCATGCTGGACGTAAATTAACACATTTTGAAGGCTATTTTGAAGAAGCTTCTGTATTAAACACACTGCATAGGCAGATACACTGAAGCATACAATATGAAAGCCAGGTAAGCAAATTCATCTCTAATACCTGTTAAGTTTACATTTGAAGTTTGTCCTGGGCTAAGCAGCAAAACATTGGAAATTAATAGGTGTACTTAAACTTTTGACTGGTAGTGTGTGTGTGTATGTATGTATGTATGTTGTATGTATGTATGTATGTACTACTAGTGATGGATCGAATAACCGCAACCGCAACCGCACTACAACCGCACAAAAATTCACAACCGCAACCGTAACCGCAACCGCCGTTCCATAAGTGCGGTTGCGGTTGTAAAAGCTTAGTTAATTTTAATTTTAGGTTAATTAGAAATATTTATTTTTTTAAAAAGAAAATGATGGGTCTCCTTATGCGTGGAGCGGGAACGTTGTACGATGAGAGGCGTTGCCGCTTGAAAGGTGAAAATGCAGCAAAAATATTATTCTTGAAATTCACACTGCCTGTCATTAAGTTTGACATCAATTTTTCAAATGAAAATAATCCATAACTTTCCAATGGGTGGAGGCTGGGGAAAGTGGTAGGTGGGATGAACAGTGCGATGGGTCCTCGTCCCTCATCCTGGTAACACACTTAGTGCAAAATATGGTTTTAATTAATTTGACCTATTCTTTCATAATAGCTATATAAGTTTAGAATATACTTCATTTAAATAGTATTTATTTAGTAAATACCTTATGTTGAACACAAGTTTTGCAACACACAAATAGCGGTAGCGGTGTATTGCAAAACTTGTGTTCAACATAAGGTATTTACTAAATAAATACTATTTAGTATATATTATGTACCAAGTGTGGCTAAATCGCACTATAGTGGCTAAATCCAGTTAATAATTACGCATTTTTCCTAGTATATGATAACCGCAACCGCAACCGCGGTTGGAAAAAATTCGACAACCGCAAACACAACCGCAACCGCGGTTGTGAAAAACCGACCACTCGATCCATCACTAGTATGTACATATATATTAGTGGTGGACCGAATGTCAGTTTTTCAACATCTGCGGATGCGGATCTTTAATTTCAATATCCGCGGATGCGGATATTTAGTTAATCTATCAATATAATATAGAATTATGAATATATGACAATTTTTCAAATTTCGTGATATTACTATTATGGCAGGCAATGCATAAGAATTAAAATTAATATTAATGTTTTCATTATGATAAAAATAATAACTTTCTCGAGAGTTTCAGCCACAGAAAATTCAATGAAACAAGTTTCATTCAATTTTCTGTGTTACCAGCTATTTATATTTTGAGGTTTATATATTTGTTTGTTCATTAATAATTAATACTTTATATGAAAAGTGCATGACTGGGCCTTATAAGCTACTTTGTAAGCTTATGCAATTGTAAATTGCATAATTTATTAGAGGTAATATCCGCATAACATCCGCAGTCAGAAGTGCGGATGCGGATGTTACAAATGATGCGGATGCTGATATCCGGTCCACCACTAATATATACGTGTATATATATATATATATATATAATCATGCGGGTTGCTTCTACAGAGCTTCAATTTAATATTTAGGAGAAATCCAATGACAAGGAGAAATGTAAATGCCATGAAAAGTCTTCTTTAATGCGCAACGTTTCGAGCAATACGCTCATCTTCAGGCTGTATAATAACAATGTGAAATTAAAATCAATAATTGAATGAAAAACAAGACAAAGAAAATTTCTATAACCTATTCATAAAGGCAAATTTTAAAAGACTGAGAAAAGAGGGTTAAATTCTAAGTTATACAGATTTACATATAAAATTAAGAAGCTATTTTTAAATACATATAGTAAATGTGAAATTAATACACTGGAAAAATTAACAATAGTACACTGGAATAATGAAACTAACTAACCTTTCACTGCAATTTCCGAGGCTAAACTGATTTAAGCAGAGGCAAAACGAGAAAACAAAAGATGACGATGGCGATTGGGGAAGGGGGGATTATAAGGAATTGGGGAAGGAGGAGGGATTATAAGAAGTTTAAAGGGACAGCTGGTGAGTCAACATTTAGCGTAGGGGTCAATGTTTTAATGTAAAGCGATTCCAAAATTCTAAGTGAGTTGGGACAAGTATTACAACCAAGAATTTTAAAATTGTCTAAAGTGACATCAGTTTTACATTTTATACTGTGTTCCCGAATACCAGAAACTTCTTTAGTTTTTAAAATTTTACCTGTTCGGCCACTTATTCCCATATGCGAATAAAATCTAGCCCTGAGAGAGCGAACAGTGCTGCCAATGTAATTCCCAAGGAGACACCTAGGGCAGGTAAATAAATATACAACACCGCTACGCAACGAGTCAGGGGTTCGATCCTTCGCTGAGAAAAAGCTACCTAAAGACGTTTTATTAATAAATATGATGCGGAAATCAGTATGATAAAAAAATTTCCTTAACAACTTTGTAAATTTAAGCTTAAATTCCTTATTCAAAGGACCCATTTCAGGTACCAAGAAATATTTTATATCCTTCGGCACTGTAATACAAGGAAGTTGAGGGCTATAAACATTATTTAAGAAGGATCTAATTAGTTTGTCTACATATTGAACAGGAAAACTATTATTGGTAAAGTATGATCTTAGATTATTAAATTCATCATTAAGTAAGGTAAAACTAGAGGTCAAATTATATCCTCTGAACAGGAGAGTTTTAATACAAGACATCTTACAGTTGAAATCAGTAAAACTAAAAAAATTCATGCCCAAACCAGTGAAAGTGGGTTTCCTGTAAACTGATGTAGTAATAGAATCACCGTTTTTCGAAATTAAAAGATCTAAAAAGGGGAGGGAGCCATTTTGCTCAGTTTCCATTGTATACGTTATATTGGGGTGCAAAGAATTTAGGAAGTTAAAGAATTGTTGCCTTGTACCGCATTATCAAAGACAGCTATCGAATCATCAACGAAGCGTCGATAGAAAATTGGCTTGAGATGAGTGGGAGATTGTCTAAAAATTACACTTTCTAAATGAGTCATAAAAAAATCAGCTGCTAACGGTCCGACAGGTGATCCCATCCCTACACCATCAATTTGTTGGTAAACCTTATTGTTGAAAGTAAAATAGCATTGTTTGAAGACCAATTCTAAAAGTTCCTTAAAATGAGACAATGAAAAACCATGAAAAATATCAACCGAGCTAAAAACCCTATCTAAAATAATGGCAATAGTTTCAGATACAGGTACATTTGTGAAAAGCGACTTTACATCAAAACTGACAAAAAACTTTTTTGAATCGAAATTCTCACCAAGGAGGTCTTTTTGGAATTCAAACGAGTTATTTATAGTGTAAGCATTTTTCGCAAAGGGTGACAGGAGACGAACAACAAATTTTGCCAATTGAAAGGTGGGTAAGTTATACGAAGCTAAAATAGGACGGAGAGGTGTTCCAACTTTATGGATTTTAGGCAGACAGTATAATTGAGCAAGATTAGCACCAGATGCGAACAACTGAGAGTAAGTATCGTTTTTTATTATCTTTAAAGACTTTAGTCGTGACAGAAATCTATTAACCTGGTCTTCTAACCTTACAATGACTTTATTGACAGATTCAAGAATTTGTTTGAATTTAGTAAGATCACTTAGGATTTCATTAGTTTTGTTTATGTAGTCCGATTTATTCAAAATAACCACTCCGTTACCCTTGTCCGGTCTAGTCACGACAATCTCCTGGTTCTTTGCCAAATTCTTAATACACTGCAAATCACTCTTCCTAAATATGAAAGATTGAAATTTAAGATTTCTAAGTTTATGAAAAAATTCTGAGTTAAATTTGCGAACTGACATTTGAAATTATTGAATTCACCCACATGGGGAACATTTTTCAAGCCATTAAAAATTTTTTCAAAGTAAAGAAAAAACGAAGGCTTATATATTTGAAACAACGGAAGCTTAAATTGCAAACCAAGTGACAGTAAAAACTTTTCCCGAGGGGAGAGTGTGTAACTAGAAAGATTCGAAATTACCTTATCTGAATTGAAAAAATTTGGTGAATTCATTCCCAAAGCCTTTAACTTACGTTCATGTGTTTCCAAGATGGTAGAGTGAAATTTTTCTAGTTCACGTTGTACAAGAGAAATTATTAATAAATAGTCCAACAACGAAAAGGTATTTTTAAGAGTAGTTATATAATGCCCAAGAGACTTATTATGCGAGTGCCGAAGGATATAAAATATTTCTTGGTACCTGAAATGGGTCCTTTGAATAAGGAATTTAAGCTTAAATTTACAAAGTTGTTAAGGAATTTTTTTATCATACTGATTTCCGCATCATATTTATTAATAAAACGTCTTTAGGTAGCTTTTTCTCAGCGAAGGATCGAACCCCTGACTCGTTGCGTAGCGGTGTTGTATATTTATTTACCTGCCCTAGGTGTCTCCTTGGGAATTACATTGGCAGCACTGTTCGCTCTCTCAGGGCTAGATTTTATTCGCATATGGGAATAAGTGGCCGAACAGGTAAAATTTTAAAAACTAAAGAAGTTTCTAGTATTCGGGAACACAGTATAAAATGTAAAACTGATGTCACTTTAGACAATTTTAAAATTCTTGGTTGTAATACTTGTCCCAACTCACTTAGAATTTTGGAATCGCTTTACATTAAAACATTGACCCCTACGCTAAATGTTGACTCATCAGCTGTCCCTTTAAACTTCTTATAATCCCTCCTCCTTCCCCAATTCCTTATAATCCCCCCTTCCCCAATCGCCCTCGCCATCTTTTGTTTTCTCGTTTTGCCTCTGCTTAAATCAGTTTAGCCTCGGAAATTGCAGTGAAAGGTTAGTTAGTTTCATTATTCCAGTGTACTATTGTTAATTTTTCCAGTGTATTAATTTCACATTTACTATATGTATTTAAAAATAGCTTCTTAATTTTATATGTAAATCTGTATAACTTAGAATTTAACCCTCTTTTCTCAGTCTTTTAAAATTTGCCTTTATGAATAGGTTATAGAAATTTTCTTTGTCTTGTTTTTCATTCAATTATTGATTTTAATTTCACATTGTTATTATACAGCCTGAAGATGAGCGTATTGCTCGAAACGTTGCGCATTAAAGAAGACTTTTCATGGCATTTACATTTCTCCTTGTCATTGGATTTCTCCTAAATATTATATATATATATATATATATATACATATATATATATACACACACACACAGTAACTTCATTGAAGGGTTTGTTCTTAGGGAAACGTAGCTCAGCGAGGATTAAGAGGACGAAGAGATGGTACATGTTTATTTACAAACGTTTCGGAAATTTTCTTTTTCCATCATCAATGCTAAAATTATAAAAGCAGATAAAAAATGAATAAATATAATGAACGGAAACTTGTACAAATATTTAAATAAACGTGTGATATTAATGGTGTTTATATTTACTGTAAGTAATTAAAAATAAAATATAAAATACAGAAGTGATGAATCGTCAAATATAAAGTAAAAAGCGAACAAAATTGAGAGGAGTCTTACAAGGTTGTTATTGTCCGGGTAAGGGGACTAATTGAGCAGAGGGTTAGGGGACTGAGCAGAGGGTTAGGAATGATTGGTTGTTGGAAATGGGTCCGTAATAGAAGAGTTGGAGCCAGACGGAGCGATGGTGGATTTCTTCTCAGTGGTCGATATGACAGATTATTTGGCTATGTTTAAGTTAAAGGCAGAACTTATACTGCGGTCGTTGAGAGTTGGTTTAATACTGAGGATGTATAGGGACTCCAGAATGGAGGTCGGTTAGATGATTGTGTTAAGTAATTTTGAAATTGGATGGAAGTAGTAGGCAGTTGTGAAGGTGGCCTACACCACCCACAATTACAAACTAGCAAAATTCCTAGTTCCCACCTTAACCCCCCTAACCCAAAACGAATATTCCATCGCCAATTCCTATGAATTCGCTAAAGAAATACTGACCATAAATAATTCAAACAACCTCCATATGCATAGTTTCGACATAGTATCCCTTTACACCAACGTTCCAATTAAAGAAGCCATCGACACCTGTATTAACAACAACCTATTTGCCAACAATCTGAACACAGTCCTTAATTTAACAAAACAAGAATTCACCAAACTCCTAACGCGTGCTGCTTCGGACACATTTCTTTTTTAATCAACAACTTTATCAACAAACCGACTCACTAGCTATGAGATCCCCCTTAAGTGCCACTTTAGCCAACATTTTTTTCAGTCACCATGAAAATAACTTGCTACTCCAATGCCCCACTCACTATAAATCACACCTGTATAAAAGATAGGTTGACGACACCTTTCTCCTTTTTCACAATGCAACCACACACCCCTTTTTCTGAACTATCTTAATTCCCAACACAAAAACATTAAGTTCACCAAAGAAGACTAATCCAATGACACCCTACCCTTCCTAGATATAACAATAACAAAACAAAACAACAAATTCAGCACCTCCATATATCGAAAACCCACATACACAGGCGTAGGTACTAATTACCTAAGCCACACCCCTTCGCCATGTAAAATAAACAGCATCAAAATTTTAATCCACCGCGCCTATCGTCTTTGCTCTTCGTACTTATCTCTCCACAACAAAATAGAATTCATTCATAATTTCGTCATTAACAACTTCTTCCCAAAACATCTTTTACAATTTTTAACCAGAAATTTTCTTAATAATATTTATCAACACCGCCCCTTTAAAGTTCCCACCGTTAAAAAAAGACGTTCAATACTTTTCATTTCCCTATTACAACCACTCAGCCACAAAATACTTTCAGAACTCCGCCTCCTACTCACCCCTCTTTACCCCCAAATCAACTTTCAATTCGTTTTCACCAACAATAATAGCATCAAATCGTACCTCAACCACAAAGAAAAAACATCTCGGCCCCTTGCTTCGTCCACCATCTACGTTTTCAACTGTGTTCGCTGCAAAGCGAACTATATTGGCAGCACCATTCGCCAATACCAAACAAGAGTGGACGAGCATCGCGGTATCTCTACCAGAACATCGCAGCCTTTAAATAAACCCTCTAAATCAGCAATAAAAGATCACCGCCACCTTCACAACCATCCACTACTTCCCTCCAATTTCAAAATTATTAACACAACTAACCATCTAACCGACCTCCACATTCTGGAGTCCCGATACATCCTCAGAATTAAACCAACTCTCAACGACTACAGTTCTGCCTTTAACTTAAACACAGCCAAATAATCTGTCATATCCTACCACTGAGAAGAAATCCACCATCGCTCCGTCTGGCTCCAACTCTTCTAATATGGACCCCTTCCAACAACCAATCATTCCCAACCCTCTGCTCAATTAGCTCCCTTACCCCGACAATAACAACCTGGTAAGACTCCTCTGTTTTGTTCGCTTTTTACTTTATATTTGACGATTCATCTCTTTTTTATATTTTATATTATTTTATTTTTAATTTTAATTACTTAAATATAAACACCATTAATATCACACGTTTATTTAAATGTATTTTCTAAGTTTCCGTTCATTATATTTATTCATTTTTTATCTGCTTTTATAATTTTAGCACTGATGATGGAAAATGAAAATTTCTGAAACATTTGTAAATAAACATGTACCATCTCTTCGTCCTCTTATTCCTCGCTATATATATATATATATATATAATGGCCCCCCCCCCCTAATTTATTTTGGTGTGAGGCAATCTGGAGCTAAGAAGAGAAATGAGAGTGGGGAAATGGTCTAAAGTGTTCGCCCTGATTGATGACTGGAATGGGTGTCGAGGATTTTATGCAAAGGATCGACTCTAGTTCGTTCGCGTCCGACAGCTCCTTTTTATTGCTTTAATCAGGCAAGAAGTTGAGGGGGGTAGGTCGAGTCCCAAGTTCGAACCTTCTCTGCGTTCGGCAATGGGCGGAATTTGATATTCTGTTCCTTGGAACTTATTTCTTCTTACTGCCCAGTTATGCACAAGATTAGTCTTCAACCTTGTTTTAAACTTATGAGAGAGAGAGAGAGAGAGAATATGAAACTTCTCTCAGAATAGTCTCTGAGTTGAGCCCTCCTTTAGTGTCCTTCACTGTAAAGTTTAATTGATTCATAATTGGTGCATACAAACCGCTGATATTAAAGGTTTAATTGGTATATATATATATATATATATATACACAGGGCGTCCCAAAAAAATGTATACACACTTTAACAGCTGATAGCTCAATTGATGTTTCTTTCTTTCCAAGTTAAACCCATTAGAATTAATAATGGCAGTCAGACTAAGCTTTGAACAAAGGAAATTCATTCTAAAATGCTACTGGAAGTGTGAAAACGCAGTTGAAGTGCAAAGACAGTTTAGGAGGGAGTTTCAAACAGATCCACCAACGCGACCGTTCCGGAAGACCACGGACATCGACAAGCCCCACAAAGCAAGAAAGAGTACTGGAAACGTATCACCAAAGTCCAAGAAAATCTGTGCGGCAAGCGAGTCGTGAGGTAGGAATTTCAGAATCGTCTGTCCAACGCATTTTGAAGCGCTGTCAATGGAAAAGTTACATTCCAAGATTAGTCCATGCTATTAATGAAGATGATGATGATCCGGACCGAAGAGTGGAGTATTGCGAGTGGTACTTGGCACGATGTGGATGTGGATTGGACGAAGGGGTTTCGTAGAATACCCTCCGCGTTCACCAGACCTCACACCACTAGACTTTTTTTTATGGGGATACTTAAAAGACAAAGTCTACGCTATAAAACCTGCAACAGTCGCTGAATTGAGAGCAGCCATTGAACGAGAATGCACACAAATACCAAACGAAATGTTTCGTGATGTTTGCGATTCCATTGCTTCGCGTTATCAGCAGTGCCTGGACCAGAACGGACGTCAGTTTGAAAACAGGCGTTGACAAAACAATTAAATAATGTCTGTAGATTCTATTACATTTTGAAAATGAAATGTATTTTAATAAACACTGCCTTTATAATTATTTAAAGTGTGTATACATTTTTTTGGGACGCCCTGTATGTATATATATATATATATATATATATATATATATATATATATATATATATATATATATATATAAATATGAGAGAGAGAGAGAGAGAGAGAACATTGGTTCAATGGGATAAAGATGCAGTAATTAGGATGATAAAATAAGGTACTTTATAAACAATAATATAAGCCTACCTTGCGGTATGACAAAACCTTTTTAGAACCTCTTCATTTAGGCTGAGAGTTTGCATGAATTTGTAAGCTGCATAATAAAGTATTCTAACAAAATTGTAAAATACTGTTTGCCAAATGAGTTAGGCCTATGCAAAAAGGTTATAAACTGGTAATAAACTGTAATTCTATCTATCTATCAAATACTGAGTTTATGCGAGAAGTATAAGGAGGCTGTCGTGCGCGAGAACCTATAACTAAAGGTGTTTATGCTATGGTGCTTAAAGAAGGATTGTATTTGAAACTTCACCCGTTAAAGGCTCGAGGAATGAAAAATCTAAGATAAACTCCAGGCGTTCCAAGGCAATTAAGGCATTTGTACGAGCGCTCGAAGCTAACGCATGGTTGACCTTTTGTGATTACCTTCGATATGGGCTTCAGAAAGTATTTGAAATAGAATCGAAGCAAGAAGACTAAGTATTTATGTAATTTTCTCTCTCTCTCGCGGGAGTGTTCACCAGGGAGGACAACCGCGTCAGGCACGATAGTGTTCGGTGTACCGCGACAGTCGTTGCCGATAGAATAGACAAACAGCACGTTTAAGGCTCCTGGACCACTGGACCAGACCAGTTCCTCCCCAGAGTGTTGTGGGAAGTGCGCGACCAGGTGGCTCCCCACCTGGCTACAGTCTTCAACAAATCGTTGGAGACGGGCCAGGTGCCTGGTGACTGGAGGGAAGCCAACGTTACGCCTATCTTCAAGAAAGGGGCTCACGAAAGTCCAGGGAACTATCGTCCCATTAGTCTCACTTCGGTTGTAGGTAAATTATGAGAGAGGCTAATAGCGGATAGGTTGGTTGACCATTTGGATTCCTACAAGCTGCTTCGGGACTCCCAACATGGGTTTAGACGGCATAGGTCGTGTCTCACGAACCTGCTTGAGTTTTTCCACGTCATGTGGAGTGAGTATGATAAGAGTGAGGCGATTGATATACTTTATCTCAACTTTGAGAAAGCCTTTGATAAGGTGCCTCACCGCCGGCTAATGGCCAAAGTCCGCGCGCTGGGTATCAGTGGGGAAGTAGGTAGGTAAATTGAAAACTGGCTGAAGAATAGGCGGCAGAGGCTTGTAATTCAAGGGGCTAGCTCAGGGTGGGCCTCGGTCACTAGTGGGGTTCCTCAGGCTTCCGTTTTGGGGCCACTGTTGTTTATCATTTACATAAATGACATGATAATTAAAACCCACTCTAATAGACAGTTTATTTCCACAACAGTTTCGATGCCCACTGGCATCCTCTTCGGGTGGATACAGAAAAACGAATGAACTAAAAACAAGAGGGAAAACAGTCCAGGGACTATTTAAGAAATTCGCACCTAGGTTAGATCCCGTTTTCCCGACACTGGAAGAGCATTTTTATTAAAGGGACCCGCTTATAAGTACATTCGCACAAATTTAAAACTATCTCCTTGTTTTATACATGCAGATTCTATTATTTTTTTACATAATTATTACATTTATTATTAAATTTATTTCATTTAATATTGCATTATTATGTATTGCAGAAATTATAAATTTATTATTACATTGATTATTACACTGTTGTTTATTATACAGAAATTGTAAACCAAAAAACGAATGAAAAAGGCGAGAAGGAAACAATCCAGCGACCATTAAGGAATTCGCACCTAGGCTAGATCCCGTTCCCACGACCCCAGAAGGGCTTTTTTTCCCCCCCTCTGTCTATTAGAGTGGGTTTTAATTATCATATTTTGACCTTCAAGTAGAAAAAAAAAAGTTTTTTGCATTTACATAAATGATATCGACGCTGGCATCGTCAGTCGGATCGCCAACTTCGCTGATGAGACGAAGCTTGGGGCCAATGTTGGGACGCCCGAAGCGATCGAGCAAATGCGTGCGGACCTACATAGTATAGGAGAGTGGTCCGAAAAATGGCAAATGCCGTTTAATTTGGGTAAATGCAAGGTGGTGCACATTGGCTACTCCAATCCCAAGTTGGACTACTCGATGTTGGGGAGTAATATCGAGGCGACTGATTTGGAAAAGGACTTGGGTGTGCTAATTATTAGCAGCGACCTTACGTTTACGAAACAGTGCGTAGAGGTGGAAAAAAAGCCCAGAAGTTGTTGGGTTATATCAGGAGGCAATTTCAATTTCGGAACAAGGAGATTGTGCTCTCTCTGTGTACAATTCCCTGGTTCGGCCGCACCCGGAGGTTGCTGTGCAGTTCTGGTCGCCCACCCTCAGGAAAGATATTGAGAGGCTGGAGCGAGTGCAGGCGAGGGCCACAAAGTTAATCCCTTCCGTTAGGCATACGGGCTACAATCGACGCTTACGCGCCCTGAACTTGTTTTCGCTGGAAACTCGGAGGCTGCGCGGTCAACTCATCGAGGTTTTCAAGCTCTTACGCGGGTTCAACGATGTCGATTTTAGAAGCATGTTTAGTTTAAATGATAACCCAATTCGCAACAATGGTTGGAAGTTGGATTTGAAACGGTTTAGGACTAGTGTGTGTGGGAATTACTTTACTTATAAGATCTGTGACACGTGGAACAGGTTACCTTCAGAAGTTGTGAACAGTTCCTTTGTGGATCATTTCAAGAAAAGGTTAGACCAAATCTTGCACACTATTTGAGGGTGTACAAAATTTTCCCTGACACCCTTTGCCATTGGTACCTCCTCGGTATGGGCCGCAAGGCCTTTTGAGGTACTTCTTTTCCTTGTAACTCCTTGTAACTCTCTTACTGTATATACCAGTTAGATCTTTACTATGAAATATCGGTGGTTTGTATGAATCAAAACTTTGCCGTGTTTCGTTAACATTTTTCTTTTGAAGCTTAGCCAAATAAACTCGCTAATGAACCATTTCGTCCTCTCGCTTTTGAGGTTCTCTCCACATTAATCCATTGTGATTAAAATTCTTGTGTAAAAGCATTTTACAACCCCAAGGCAAGCACCCAAGAACTTATACGGTATATTTGTGTTTGTGTATGAAAACATTACAGTACAGTATGGTACTATGTTTGAATAATTACATTGTATATTATTTTGTGTTCCCGTATGTGCAGTAATAAATAGTGAGGTATATAAGTGTATATTGCAGGGTTGGCAAAAACCCAACTGGTTTTTGCTGGGTTTTTGCCAACCCTGGTATATTGAGTGTATTGGACTTGCTTTTGTACAAACCAGGCCACCCATCTTGATCTTGAGATCACTGCTATTCAACCATTGCAGGGTGGAGTGACTGAAACCATTGGCCTAAATCATTTGGTTTGAACCGTAGTTGTCTCCGACCAAATAAATATGGAGGGGTCATATTGGATTGCACTTGTTCATTCGTCCCACTTTTGTGTCTGATCTATAACTGTTGAACCGCTCAACATAAATTAGTGAAACTTGTCGCATATATTGCAAGACTGTGTGTTTTGAGTAGGACTCGGGTCCTCGCATCAGAGGTCAAGGCCACAAATAGAGCTTAAATGTCAAGTGGAGGTCCACGCCATAACTTTTGAGCCACTCGACAAAGAGTGATGATAACACACACACACACACACACACACACACACACACACACACACGATGTGCCCTGAGTAGGAATCAGTTTTCTGCATCAAAAGTTAAGGTCGCAAATAGAGGGCAAAGGTCATATGGACCTTTTACATATCCGTGCCGTAACTATTGAGCCACTCAATATAAATTGATGAAACTTCATACACATATGTATCATCACAAGACGAAGAATCAGATTGTTGCATCGAAAGTCAAGGTCACTAATAGAATTCAAAGGTCAAGTGGAGGTCCGCGCCATAACCTTTGAACCACTCACTATAAATTGATAAAACTTAACATATACAGGGATGACCATAAGACATTGTGTTATGAGCAAAATTCAGGTCCCTGCATCAAAAGTCAAGATCACAAATAGAGGTCAAAAGGAAGTCCATGCCATAACGTTTGAACCGCTCTAAGTAATTGCTGAAACTTCACAAATATGGATCATCACAAGACTGTATGTCTTGAGTAAGACTCGGATGGAAGACCAAGGTCACTAAAAGAGATCAAAGGTCAAATAGAGGTCCGCATCATAACTTTTGAACCACGCAACATAAACTGATGAAACCTCATCCACGTATGTATGTATCATCAGAAGACGATGTGTCACGAGCAAGATCATGTTCTCGCATCAAAGGTCAAAGTCACAAATATAGGAGACATTGATGTCGTTCCGACATAATTCTCGTTTTTAAAGTTATTTTGAATTAAAAAAAATAATAATTTGTTTCCGTAAAAAATTATGAATGATAAAAATTGGTGCATATCAAAAATATGAAATAAAATTACACTCCAATTTATTTGTTGTTTAGTAATTAATAAAGAAATACATCTGTCTTAGGCTTTGAGTATTAGTCGATTACAGTATTTTACTACGATATGTATTTGGTATATCTTATTAGTGCTCAAACTTAATCTTAGCGATGAATCAACTCCTAAAACTATAAAATTAAAAGAAAACGAAATGCTTTAAAGTAATTTTTTTTTAAGCTCTGTATTTTAGGATGCAGAACTAATAAATAGTATTATTATTATTATAAATTTTTCCTTAGTTTGATAGTGAAAACAAAAAAGTTTCTGTATTTTCAAAAAACCATTTTCAGATAGTGTTTTTAAATTTTGATTAATTAAACAGGTGTTTCATTTGGGAAGTCTAATATAAAAAAGGTAACTGGTAATATTCGGAACCGCTATTTCACTCCACGGTAGTAGCGTAGCCAGGGGGGCACAGGGGGCACGTGCCCCCTTACGATCTACGTTACTTAATGTGTTTTGGTAATTATTAACATATTAAATATTGTTGTACAGTGGCGTAGATAATTAACATCAATAAATATTTTTTTTCATTTTTATGTTCACAATGGGCTACTTCACATTTACTATTTCAGTCACACATAATCACAATCAACATTCAACAGTTGTCATGGAGACAATGGGGGCATGCACTGAATATTACTGAATTTTAAAATAATTTATCATACTATACTTAACTTGCGTGTGTGAATATGTTCATGTTTGTCACTGTGTGTATAATGGACCTTTTTCGACTGATGTCACATTCCTCTCTTGACAAACAAAAGGTTGGCAAAATATTGCTGAGGTTTGCGGTATTAGTGTTGTTACAGTGCTTTTATAGTGTCAGTGGTACTGTTGCTGTTGGTGGTGCAATTATATATATATACAAACACACCACACACACACACACACACACACACACACACACACACATGTTTATGAGTTTATAATAAATGTATTTTGGTTCAAGGTGTGCCTCCCCCTTTTATCGAGATCCTGGCTACGCGCCTTACAGAGGGGTTGAGTTTGAATTCCGATGGTTACCTAGCTCGAACAATGTCAGAGTATTCAAAACGCAGTCATTTAACGTCTTTCATAAGCTCTTGTTGTGATGCGGGCCGATCTCAATGTCACCTGATTATCAACTGAATACAAAATATTAAACAAAACGGAAAATTAAAATTTTATGATAAACTTAATAATATTTGTTTGTATTATTTAACACAGAGTCAGTTGTTAGGAAATAGTACTTGATATGAAAACACAAATTATTTACTGAATTAACAAATTCTTTCATCAGTAACCATAACTTGCTTTGAAAAACAGTCCTTTTAAAATTGAAAAGCGCAAATTCAAATTACTGGTGTTAAACTGCGTCAGCGATTGAAATCGAACCGAGCCTTCGCATTGTGATCCAATCTCCAATTAATTATATATACGTATATACAGTATAACCCTCGGAATAGTTATCGTGCTGATATATTTCAAAGGAAACTAATTTAAAAAATTAAAAAAAGTGAAAAAAGTCTTTCCACGAATGTTTGTTTTTGAATCTGATTTTTACATAAGATTTCTTTCCTCTAAAAACACTTCCAATTTAAGGTCTTTTTCCTTTCACAATCTCTTTTGCACGCCATTTTTTGGAGGCCAAAGAAAGGGGAAAAAGTTTTTCTTGATCTGATTTTAAGGTTAAAATTATTGTTATAGGGCTCCGTACCAATTACGTCATCAATCTTCAACTGCGTACCAACAAAGCGAGTTGGACGAAACGTGAATTTGGGGGTATTTTCAAAACTTTATATTTAGTTTCGTAATTAACGAGTAACTTCGGTTTTCAAATGTGTTATGTTCAGTAATATAAAATAAGACCTTTAACTATCTTAATTAAGTGTAGTAACGGGGCTCGAACTGTAAGGTGTTTTGTGCATTTTAAAAGTTTAGTTTTCGCCGTTTTCATGTGAAACTATTCATTTCTTATGCTCAGTCCCTGAAAAGATATTTTTTTTTAATTAAACTTCCTCTCTGTTGATACCCATTACGACTTTCTATGTAAATTCCTTCCACTGAGGGAGTTTATCAAATCTGGGCCTACGATAGTTTAAGCCTTCTCCAAAGGTAAATTTCTCACCGAAAAGTTAGGCTTTTGTACTTAAAGACATTTCATTTACTTTTTGTATCTCGGTGGTATCGATGTCCGACTCTGGGTTCGCTTTCGGCTGCTGGACGCCTGTGTTGGGTTGGGCCGGTCACTCACCCAGGCGACCCTGGGGACACACTCACCCAACAAGGTGAGAAAATGAGTTCAGAATGTTCCCTGTTGTATGTTATGCCGTGCCTCTCTTCTTTCCATCGAATATAGGGGTCTAGATATAATTTACGTAATCTTTCCTAGTAATTTAGTTCTTTGACGTCATTGATCTTGCATGGCTGTGAAATTTTTTGAATTTCTTTTAGCTGGTTAATTTCTTATAGTACAGGGTGTCCCGTAAGTCTGGACCCATAGGGATTTATAATATATTTTTTTATTATGTTATTATTATTATTTTATTATTATTATTTTTTATTATTTTTTATTGATTATTATGATTTTTATTTGTGGGGCCACTTGAAAGCCAAAGTGTACGAGGTCAAACTTCAGAACATTTTCCACCTTAAAGCACGCATTGTGGAGGCGTGTCAAGAAATTTCTGCGACTGTGATTCAGAAAGTGCTGTCGCAGTGGAGATTGCGTCTTCAACTATGTGTGCGACACAACGGCGGACACTTTGAACAGATTATGTAATAAATTTTTGGACTATTTTGTAATTTTATTATTTTTCCCTATGGGTCCAGACTTACGGGACACCCTGTACATATATATCGGGTCGGCAAAAAAAAACAAAAGAGAGACCTTTTAAATCCTTCATATCTCGGCAAATACGGTACATAGAACCATGAAATTTTAGTATGTTAGTACTAGGTAATTTTATGGTTTGTATGCCATCTTTTAGCATTTTATCCGAGAAATTGGATTTATGGCGAATATTTTCGACTTTTACTTGCAAGTGATGTTTGCCAAGATTGTTAATTTGTTTCAAATTGATTGTGATTTAACGAGTAAACAACAAGATTTTATCATGTTAGCATTAGATATACATGTTGTCAATAAACTTGCATTATGCACAGTATATACAGTACATGGAGCAAAGCTTATAAAAAAAGTAGCTACTAACTTTTTATCCTCGCAGAAAAATGTAATTGGTACAAGTTACGAACATTCATAATTTTTTGTAACTAGTTACAATTACTCGGCCGGAAAATGTAACTAGTTACGGTTACTCAAAAAATTAACCGTGTACATGTATATTACGAGACTAACTTAGTATTAATGAAAATAAACTAGATAAAATCATGTTGATCCAAAAGTCTTTACCTCAAAGAAGGAAAAAGATTCCGATAAGGTTAAAGGAATAAACTGAAAATTTGGTAAAAGCCAAATTGGATTTTCAGAATCTGATTTCGAGGTTTTTTCACATAGTTAAACTCTTCTTAACGAGATTCCGAATCGCTGTCTTTGAAGACGACCAGGCAACTATTTTATTTAACTTTCTTCGTTTTGTGACTTAGTCCTCCCTTACAACAGCTTGTCATTTTCTTTTAATTAACGGGGTATCTATTTTTTTTCTCGTAATTTTTTTTTTTCGGGGGGTGTCTTTTAATCTTAAATTGCTTTGTTTTGTTTTGTTTTGTTTTTTGTTGTTACGAAAGGTTTACCCGCGTGTACAGTCAGTTCAAAAAGAGAAAAATTGGAAGTTCAAAAAAAGACTTTCTCAATCGACTGTAGACACGTGAACTGACCACATAACTCGTTTGTGTGACGGAGTCACCTGTATGTGAGCATTCCTTCGCTTCACTGTATGAATTTGCTTACCTGTAATTGCGACAACAGAAATTGACGGAATATTTTCTCAAACACGGACAGAGAAAATAATTCCAGGCTTCCGTTACACACACACACACACACACACACATTACATACACACACACACACACACACATTACATACACACACACACACATTACATACACACACACACACACACACACATTACATACACACACACACACACTATATATATATATATATATATATATATACATATACACACGCACATACAATATATAATTTATTCACTCTGTAACAGTGTATTGACTCTGATTATATTTAGCCCCCTTAAGAGGGTACAGCTAACGAAATGAGGGGGAATGAAAGAGGTTTTCATAGCCATTACTTTTATGTACTTAACGCTAAGACATAAATGAGGGGATGGAGTGGTGTGTGTGTGTGTGTGCATAGATTGAAATATCAGAAAGGCTGCAGTCCAACAGCACACTGACTTTTTGACGTCAGGAGATATCTCTTGTAAAAGGCCAGGGCTGAGGTCTACATGGCAGTATCTCGTATCTGCGACTGAACTTTAGTGTTAAATATTGTGTATCATAATTTCGCAAAAAAAAAAAAAAAAAAAGCGTATTATGCATTATTATTCTTCATTATGCATGGGGAATTCTTAAATTGTAGGTCTGGTCAACTGGAGGTTCCCTCTGGACCAGTGTTCCTTTATCTAGGTAATTCCTACGCGAAAGACGCAATATAAATTATTGTATAATAAATCTTCGGTATGGTGGCTTTGGCAGCTACGAAGAAATAGTACAACGACGAAATATGATAACTTCTTCATTCATTCATAATAAATAAAAAAATCCTTAAAAAAAAATGTATCGTGTAGATTAGAGTAAATTTAGTATTCCTGCTAACCTTTCTTTACCACTGTCTTATAATATAATGCGTAATTGAGTACACGAGATAAGTGTACGCATGGTGTGAATGAACTCCGAAGCTATTCTTTTCATTATACTTTTTCCTACTTTCCTATATATCTTCTTTCACCACTATTTTCTGTCAGCAGTGGCTGGCGGAGGAGAGAGAGAGCCTCGTCTATTCTATACTTTATTATTACCGTTATTCGTGTGTGAAAGCTTTACACGTTTATAAGTGTAAGCATGGTATAAGATTTCATTATTCTTTATTTTCATTGCTATTTCTAACATTTCTACTTCCTTCTTGGGCTAGCCTAGAGTCTCTCTCTCTCTCTCTCTCTCTCTCTCTCTCTCTCTCTCTCTCTCTCTCATATGTATATATATATAAATTAGTTTTTTGGTTACATTTTAAAAATTCCTGATATATTTATTCTCTGATGGGAAAAATGGCGGAATTACTTTATTTACTTCCCTCTTTGTCTGTTTGCAGAAATTTCAGGAAAACGTAAAACAAGAAAATAAATTTCACTTCTAACGTAAACCATTTTCACTTAATTTAAGAAACACAAATTATATAGAAGAATTCCTTAACATTTGCATATATATATATATATATATATATATATATATATATATATATTTATTTATTTATTTATTTATTTATTTATTTATTGCCTAAGCCGTAAGTAACTCTATATGAAGGGCTTAGTCGAGAGTAAAGCTAAATAACTGTGGAAAACTCGTGATGAAAGAGAGGTTGCATTGTCGTGGCATCAAACGCAACTGTGACGTCATAATGAGCGTCTGTTGTTATGGTGATTCTTTTCAAAAAGCAACGTTCGCTCTACGCTTTCATATGATCTCTGTCAGCGAATGGAATGCAATCCTATATAAATGCCTGCTCGAGTCTCGTTAGCTGACCGTTTCCTTTTATGTTTTGTAATGAATTTTATTCATCTGTACATTTTATTACATATCTTCCCCTTTAACGTGTTTTAACGGTTTCGTTGCAAATGTTACTTTTAATATAATTATACATGCAATGTGTATATATATATAGTGTGTGTGTGTGTGTGTGTGTGTGTATATATATATAGTGTGTGTGTATATATATGCAGAGTGTATCAAAATATTTTGTGTGAATCGTATCTCTCTGAATTTAATATTGCGCGCATATATGTTTAACTGACAGACATAATTTTAATAAAAAAGAACTTAAATGTATGTGAGTTTGTGAAGGACATTTACTGTGTTAATGATATAATATTTTAAAGATAGCCCCCTACTTATTTTTTACGTTTGACGATTCAGTCATGCGTGTAGTTTAGCGAATAACACTGTCTCCCTGTAAGCGAAGTGAAGACAGTGAGGTCGGGGGTTCGACCCCTAGTGATGCTGATTAATAATAATAATAATGATTTAATAGGAATTACCGCAGTGGACCGCATTCGTCTGGTCTGAGCAATGTACCAGTTTGTGGCTCTCCTCATTGCATTATTCACGTGATTCCTGCAACAAACTTTTAGCACAGCTCTGAATTCTACTTCACTCCTTTATATATATACAGTATATATATATATATATATATATATATATATATATATTTTTTTTTCCCCCTCGCTTTAGGGGCCTACGTGCTGCTCAACTCCTCTTCATACTTTGTTTTACTGTTATTATAAACGCTTTTATAGCCATATTACAATTGCATTAAAACTACTGTAGGAGTTCTCCAGAAGATATTGATTGAAGATGCGCCTTTAAACTTCCGCCCTTCACAAGGTTAATTCGTAGGTCCCCTCATTAAGAGGTCATTTTGAGCATAGCGGGGCGTTCAGTATGGCCAGATTGAATTGCCAGCAAGCATCGAAGTTATTAAAAAGATTTTTATCTAACTATTACAGCATATAAAAGTTAGGTTGATGCTTCGCATTGGATTTGAGATTGTGAGCAGAGTTATTGCTGTAGGCGAAGGGAAAAGTATGTCAGTAATAGCAGATTTCTTGTATGGTATACGATATAAGAGGTTGTGTAATATATATATAGTTTTTCCAATTTTGTCTTGGGTTTGAGTTTTTTTAGAGGTTATTCTATCGTAAGATGGTCTTCTTTAAATTCTATTAATTTTCAGTTTACAAATACAATTTTTCCGTGTTATATATATATATATATATATATATATATATATATATTTTTTTTTTTTATTTTTTTTTTCTAACAAAATACAGGTCTGTATACGGACGGTTTGCGATTGCAGATGCTTGTTTTTTGATCCAGTTTGTGTAGAGCAAGACCAAGGTAGTAAGCGCGTGACTGTGATTCATACAGGTAAATTTGTGCTGCTATGGGGAGGAAACACAACTTGATGCGCATCTTGCTCCTGAAGAATCATGCACCAGGACTGATAATAACTGGAGGTGTCTGCAATACAAACTAACGAAAATTGCAATAAATTGGATATGATATTCTTTTGACGAGACTAACACAGAGCATTGTTGCTTTCAGTGGTGATAAACCACGTACGAAAGCTTCGTCAGTACTTTGAACCCCTAACTGCTTGACAATGCTGCTGCGAGCCGCTCTTACCCTGAAATGGGCGTATGGGCGGAATGGTGTTCTGTGTAAAAAGAGATTTAACTCTTCATACTTCCACTTCAACTTTGAATGCATCGATGCTGTGTATCCCAAAAAGTGACCACCTTTTTCACCAGGCTAACTAAATGAAACAGAAATCATATTCAACGCTTTATATTGTCCTTCAAAGGAGAGGTAGCTAGTTCATTTAAATCAGATGAGTAGTCTCTTTACAAATTCAAATTGCTCCCGTCTCACTAAGAATGGAAGCACTTTTGGAGAACGAGCAAGTTAACAGGTTAATGAACCATCCGCCCTGATTTGTAAGCGGTGGATGGCACACTCACCAACTGGAAAATTACTGGATCTTATTTTTAAACCATATACCAAAAAGGAGTCTGTACGGGCAATGTTAGGAACTCCTTATTATTTGAAACGCAAAAGTTACAGAAAGACTTCCACTTGAAGGTTTTAGAAATTTTCCTGTTTACATTGCATGTGGCTCATCACTGTCGTGAATTAGTTCATTATTTAGTTTCGTTTATTTTACGTTATTTGCACACTTTTCTACTGTTTTACACTGATATATAACAGCAGTTTGGTAGCCTGTGGCTCGCAGCTGAGACACGGAGCATGCAGACAGTTTGAACGAAGGACGGATTTCGAAATGACTTGTTTGACATTTTGACGGGTTTATTTACAGGAATATTGACAGGAAGAAAACAAGCGCGAACGAGTGGTTTTTATAGTATATCGTTGGGAGAGGCACTTAAAACTAAAATTTTAACAATTTTTATCCAGTAAACTACATTCTAAGCCGATATACACCACTCTTAAGAAAAAGCAGTGGAGGGCTGAAGTGTATATTAGAACTAAGGCTGAAAAACCCAGCCTTTCCTATCCGTCTCTCTCCCTGGGTTAGTCTTTTCCTTGCCAACAGCGCTACACTGAATAATTTTGTTATATTTGAAATAACCATTATTAAACTGCATATTCAAATTCAACAAATTTGTAATACCATTTAAAATCATTGTCAGGTTCCCATATTAAAATTCAACACATTACATTATTACTAAAAGCGACAGCAATGCTTTCAGGTATCATATTCAAATGAGTAATCCGATCCATAATCTTTTTACTTGCGTTTGTATTGCAGATCCTCTTGGCTTTATAGGTCCGGGTGCATGATTCATCAGAAGCAAGAGATGCCCCGCAAGTTTGTGTTTCTGCCTCGACGCAACAGAAATGCATCCGTTCTTATCACAAATACATTCATATTACCTAATGCATGCTATACATTCATATTACCTCGGAGCATTTTTTAAGCTTTTCCCACTGGACGACAAAGGCAGATCGGGAAGGTGGGGGGGGGGGGGGGGGGTTAAGGATACTACGGATCCGGATGTTCCTTAATCAGGCCACCATCCCCGTGTGGTCTGAAATAACACTAGCATTATCTATATATAAATATTCAATGTAAATTTCATATTTACATTTAGGATAAACAGTTCTAATTGTGGCATATGTGCGTGTGTTATATGTATTTATATGGTTTCCAAGACAATTCTATTTTTACAAATTTTGAAAATTCCTTGTCGCCCAGTACCCTAAAATTTCATTTACTTGGCAACAAATTTTCTTCACTGGGTGACATTCATGTCGCCCCACTCACTAGGTTAAAAAATGCTCCGTTACCTCATGTATGCTATACACAAACTGGACGAAGAACGCAGAACTTGCAATTTCAAACCTTCCATTTATACAAGCTCGTATATTGTTTGAATGATTATATTGATATTACATTTATTTCCCAACAGTATTAAAATAAATTAAAAATAAAAACATCTTTCCTAACATAATTACTACCTTTTAGTTAATTAATTAATATACGTATAATAATAATAAATAATAATAATAATAATAATAATAATAATACATGTTTTCGTAATGCAAGTTTATTATGTCTGGTTAACCCATTAGTGGCCATTGGTAGAATTTCCTACCGCCAAAATTGTTTGTCATTATTGCATCACTTTTTTTCGTATTCATACATAATTATACCGAAGATCACGTGATTAAAAGAAAAAGTGACGTAATAATGACGAACAATTTTGGCGGTAGGAAATTCTACCAGTGGGCACTAATGGGATAATGGAAGTTATATAGTAATTCATATTAAACAGATCGGTATTATTTAGTTTTTAACTTCCTATCAATTTACCAAACGTTTCGAAACCTCTGTTTTCATCATCAAGATCTCGCTGTCTTTGAAAGAAGAATATACATAGTAATCAAATGTTTAAATATAATTTGATTCAATCGATTAATGTTGAATTGAATTTTTAAAAATTACAAAGACAATTGAAATCAAAACGCAAAACAAAAAAATAATTACCATGATTTGCACTAAGATCTAAAGCTGTTCAAAAGTTTGGGAACACCAATGGTATATGGGTATTTATAGCCATCATCGGTCGCGTACGTACATTTTGAATGAGGCAGTAGAGTAACAACATATACGAGTGTATATATGACTTTGTGTGAGTTCGAACGACGGTTCAGGATCGACCTGCGGTTGACCCCTCTGCAGCATCCCCCCTCATTTGTGGGATTTTGTGAATACACAGTATATATATATATATATATATATATTTTTTTTTTTTTTTTTTTTTTTTTAGTTCAGGAAGAACCGATTCGCCTCTATTTAAAGGGCATATCTCAGCGGAAAACAAAGAAAAAGTGAGAGGAAAGACAGAGGAAAAAGAAAGGGTGGAGGGGACAGTCGAAGTGGAAAAAGACCAAGGATGACAAGGACTGCAGGGTCGAGCCCCATCATCCTTGGGTGCTAGGGCCGGGAGGGCGCACGTGAAACCTCCAGGAACAAGCACGTACAAACGAGCACAAAGAGCACTCAAGAGCACGAGCTTAGAACCCCCTTGCGGGGATATATATATATATATATATATATATATATATATATATATTTGGCAGTATTTTAATGGACTGTGTTAATAATGCCGTCAATGTACTGTATTTCTTTACTAGTGATAGTGGAATATTCATCCAAAATATTCTGAGGATCTTTCCATAGTACAGGGTGATTCAAAAGTCAGGTTACATAGGGCTTTTCTGTTTCTTTGCAGGTAAATGAGTTATGAGATGTTATCGAAGGAGGAGCGCATTGATGTGATATTCCTAGCTGGCTGCGCAAGTGCATTGCCGTTAACGGTGGCTATATTCGAACATGTGATGTGACTATTCCCCTGTATCATTACATAATACAGTATTTCCCTATGTAACCTGACTTTTGAATCACCCTGTAGTTCAGTATTAGATGGCTTCAGTTTATCCTTCTCAGCTTCTACAGGGTTCCATATAGCCTCGCTTGAATTCATGCCACGGCTTCATGATGGACATTTTTAGCTGTCCAGCGCTCTCCTTCCCCTTCAAATGTTTTTACAATCTATGCCGTGTGTTTGGGGTCGTTATCTTGTTGGAAGGTGAACCCTTGTTCAATCAAACGCTTTCCATCTAGCACAGAATACAGCTGAAGAATTCGCTTATACTTTTCTTTAGTTAGAGTACCATCGATTTTCACGTCTCTTGCGTGCAACCCTGCCTCCCGTAGTCGACGTCGTATTGTTACGGCCCAAACATTAGTGCCCTGTGAGGGATTAGTCCTGCTGCAAACTACGTTTCGATTGTCCCCTACCTCTTAGTCTTAGGCACGTAAACTTCAAGAACTAATCGAGATTTTGTCGTTTTTCTTGGCCTTCCTTTTCGTTATTTTAGTTAACCACGTTTCAAGTGGAGTTTGATAGTACCCCACACCCGTTTTACAGTA
Source organism: Bathynomus jamesi (assembly GCA_023014485.1). NCBI lineage: Eukaryota > Metazoa > Arthropoda > Malacostraca > Isopoda > Cirolanidae > Bathynomus > Bathynomus jamesi. Next base: position 509,909 of record JAJOZX010001637.1, read on the forward strand.
TTTTCCAGTTTTTTAGCAATTTTTCTGATAGTATACTATCTTCTCGTAGAGTGACGATCTTTTTAAATAACATACATGACACTATTGAGAATATTCTATAAACACAACTATTCTACTGTAGTTAAGCAAAGAATGAAAAAGCCGGAAGCCTAAAGTCGATTTTCAATGAAAAGAACAAAGAATAAATATACCTCAGTGATGCAGTTGTACGTATGTTTTCAAATAGTTAACCGATAGCCTTGTAGGTTACTGCTTATACTGCGCATACGTAATGTGGACAAGTAAAAATTATATTATTTAGGAACATTTATTGCCATATTTTGGAATTTAACTACAATATGGAGCATTGTTTGGTCAATTTTAGTGGCGTTTCCAAACTTATGAACAGTAATTATTATCATATATATATTATATAAAGTAACAGCCTGGAAACTCAATTGTCCGGTCACTTGAGCCTGAGCATTGACAGGGTGACTAGCCTGCCCAACCCAACCCAGAAGTCAGCAGCTGGAAGCGAATCCAGAGCCTCACCGCCTAGAATCCAACACCGAGACCACTGAGCTACCGGGATATATTATACAGTATAGTCAATGTTTTTGACATGCAAGTCATAGGTAGAAATTTTTTTTACGAAGCTCTACTCCGCTCATACACTCATTCAAGGTACTAGTAGCTTGTAACATCATCGCCAGTATCAAAATTTTGTGTATACATTGCTATTTGTTGTTGATAATTTTGTAACACCTAAACTCCACTTTTCACGAAGCAAATCCGTCTCAGAAAGAGCCTCTAAAACAGATTCATTCGTAAAAGTACTTCATGTGACTTATTTGTATTCATATTTGGTCTCTTTCCAATCTCGGTCATTCCCATTCCAGTCTTGGTTTAAGAATGAGAAATTTTAAAGTGAAAATCTCAAAGAAGGCAATTCTCAAATTGATCCATTCCTATTCTCATTTTAAGTCAGATTTTTCATGAAAAATACCTCTCGTGCTCTGAATGGCGTCATTGTTATTTTGTACCTATTCCCAAATTTGGAATTTTCATTCCGAGCATTTCCACTTTCAGACCGCGGGTGAAAATAGTAATGGCGCCAAGTAGGGGGTTAATCTATTTTGGGGTATTTTGAAGTGGAATTTGGTGACTGGTTTATGAGGAGAAGGTCATTTGGTGAACAGTTAACTCTTTGTATTGCGTAATAATGCATTTATTTGTTTTGAGAAGAAATGCTGCATATAATTAATAGCTTCCATGCAGAGAATAGCCCAAAAGATAACCTACAATACAGTAAATGAATTTATGTAGCTTAATTATTTGATATTATTCGATATAATAATTCGAATACTTTTATACTTCAGAATTCACTGTCGTACACAAACGTGTACTTTGAAAATGTTTGGGTTTTTTGGCTTCATTTATGAAGATGGTAAAGAGCAGATTTTGCGAAGTTAATACAATATACTTTGGTTGTTTGAATGCAGTCGCTTTTGCAAAAATGTTTACTATTTTAGTAAAAACTTTTATTATAACACAATCACAAGAGGAGGACCGTCAAGTGAAGCATACAGACCTCCATATACAGATGGTTGACAAAAGTAAATAGACACCTTCGGGTTTTCCATAAGTTTTGATTCTATAACAAAAGTCAATAAATAATAATGGCTTTATTGAATGAATATACTTAGAATCGTGTTGCTTTCCCGAGTCGCACGTTCTGGCATTCTATTGATGAGTTTGCTATTTGTTCTTGAGGACAATCGTCGTGGTGTCTATTTACTTTTGTCAATTCACTGTACAGGTAACAAACATTAATTTTAAAACAATCTACTATACTGAAAGTGTCTTTCATTAAGGAGAAATGCGGATCAATTAGGTTGAAAGCTTTAATAAACTAGAGTAAATCTATTTTATTATGGCTTTCATCCCTTATAAACACACTAGTGTGTCGTTTCAGCAGATCTTGAAAGGAGAAACTTAAAAATAGTGCGTGTTTCGAGATGTTTTTCTCTTGTTTTAATTCCATACCGATTTTAACCTTTTTTTTTCTCGTAGTTTGATGGTTTTTGTTAATTTTTATACGGAAATCTACTTCATCCTTTCCTCTTTGTATTCGAAATAATTAAGGCTAAACATTGTACCAACTATTTTCCTTCTACGAGAAGATACTTAGGCCTAATTTCCTCAAACTTTTCAAAGGTTTGCTTACATTTCGCATCTCGAGAGATTTAAAGCTCGCAAAGAGATTTGAGAGTTTATTCCAGCAATGCATTTACAATGGGAATGTTCTCAAACCTTTCAGTCTCAATGGCCATTAATGGTGTTCTTTGCATTTTAGTTACTGTTCAACCCGCCATGAACGTTGATAACTCATTGGAGGATCGTTGCTATATATACCGTATATATATTTATAGCAACGTTAATTATATAAAAAACATTAATTTTATAAAAAAATATGCATTTTTCCTCCAAAAAAAATTGCCTATTCTTGCGTAAAATGTTTACTGAAGTGTATTTTTTACTTTTGAAGGAGCGTCCCTTTGAATGCTGTTAATTAAAACTCTTCAAATATTAAACAGAAGTGAAGGAAATGAAGACGTTTTTGCAAAGTTCAATAAAAAAGAACAACAAAGTAATCTCCAAAGGTGAAAAGTATTATGCCTATATATATATATATATATATATATATTATGAAATAAGGGACTGTTCTGGGATATGTTCCATGCGCATTGCGTCTGTGTATTCCATAAAAGTTATCTCAGGGAACCATATATATAATAATCTTTGTGATTGTTTAACCTCCTTTGTAACATCTAAGGTCATATGACGAAGGGTACCTACGACTTTACGTGGAATCCGAACCACTGGTCGCTATATTATGACGCAAAATACGGTCATCAATCCAATTAGTACCCAGACCCAACGTCCCTTAATAATAATCATTCGGGAAGGTAGGAAACTGGCACAGCGCTCGGGTGAACTAATGCGGCCCATTGCACTAACTCCCACATTATTATTACTAGCATCATCGGGGTTCGAACTCCCGACGTCACTTTTCTTATAGGGAAACGGTGTTACCCATTGCGTTACGGACGCTGTTCTAACGTTACTTAACTTCCCTTAACTAACAGGAAGCAATGTTACGAGATGGCCACCAAGTAACCCTATTTCATTTGCAAAGGAAAAATTAGTGGAGTGAAATTACTTAAATATAATCTTTATTATTATTATTATTAACCAGTTGACGTTTGGAAATGTATTGTCACTTGTATTAATAAGGCAAATACTGTTAATATTTATTTGCTGATATGAATAGGCCAACTCACGATAAGGAATTTCAGTACTTTATCAACGTCTTCATAATTATTATCATCCTCCGTTTCATAATTTTATCCTCCCCCACTGTACTAACAACCAGATGAGTCACGTGATAGAAGAACTACAACTTAAGTTAAATCCAACTACGGGTCGCTTCATCATCCGGACGCAGAGGAGGAGGCTCATCAGTCATCACCCATCCAACTACTGATTAAACTCATCGTCGCTTAACTTTGCTGATCTTACGAGAAGCCGAGTATGTAATGACATATCCACGACGTAAACTCGTACATATAGTCCTGCGTGTTATATATATGCTGCAAACCCTTGTGGGTTTGCAGCATTCATTCATTTTACGTGTTTAATTGTGAAATTCATCCCATATATATATATATATTAGGCTTCATCATAATCTGCTTGTCAATATCATTATTTATAGTCTCTCTTTCGGAATAGTTGGTTCTCTGATTCATTTTGGTACAGAATATTTCCATTTTTTTTCGTTTCAGTTGCGATTCTCATTCAGAGGAAAATTTTGTTTTTTTGGGAATGAAGAATCGTCTGTCAAAGGAACCTTTATTTGCAGAGATAAGATTTCAGCCAAATATTAGCATTCCTTTCTAAAGAATATATTGAATAGATTTTTAAATTTAAAGTGTGTACACACACACACACACACACGCGTGGATCCGTGACCATCCACACACGCCTGGTCACGGATTTGCCCTAAGTACTTGTCAAGTGGGTTTTTTAATGCTATTAACTGAATATTATACAGATTACTCAGTCCCTACATGGTAGGATATTAAATGGTTTGGTTTCAGACTTTGAATGCAAAGTGAATTTTCCATTTTCGTTCGCAAAGCTCCCTGTCCTATCGCAAATTTTATTTCATTCCTACAGATGGAAATGATTTTCGAGTATTTTCCATTAGATATAATTTTTCCAGTGAATACAGTTTGAGATGACAATTTGATCACAATACAATTTTCACCTTTCACTTCTCTGTTGGTAAGCTTCTGTATTTGCGATATTTCGTTTCTTCTGTGGACTCGTAAGAACAGAGTATTTAATTACTGATAAAACCAAATTCTTCATAATTTTAGCATGAAAACTATGAGTTTTCTTTAATGGTAGTTTCCATAATGTAGTGTTTATTGAATTGTGCGTCTGACTGTCACTCTGACATAATCATTCCTAAATATCTGACCTTGTGTTTCGGTATTGTGTCCCCCTGCTTGCTTTATTACTGTTTTGTTTTAGTTCTGTATTATTTATTAGCGTTTCTAACCAGCCGCAATTTGTCTCGTAACTAATGTTGCTCCTTTTAGGCGAATATTGTCATTTACGAGAAATTGAATTAAATGGAAAAAGGGAGAATAAGTAATGGATTTATTAAAAGCACAAACGTCTGCCCTGTCTATACCAAGGTCTTTATCGCACGTGATGAAGACAAGCTAAATGTTTGCGCTTATTATAAATCCATTTTGTTTTTGTGGTTTTATTCCCGCTGTTTCTTTTGTCTTTTGAGACTCGTGGTTCGGATCCCACACAAAGTTGTAGGTCTCCTCCCTCCAGAGATGGGCAAGATCACCAACTTTGGTGATCTTGAAGATCAAGATCAGATCACCAGAAAAATGTGATCTTGAAGATCAAGATCAGATCACCAGAAAAATGTGATCTTGAAGATCCAGATCAAGATCGTGATCTTGAAGATCACTTTTCAAGATCACTTTTTAAGATCACTTTTATATGAATTGAAAAAAGTTGTACTCTTGTAGAGTAAACAAAAACAAATTATTTTGTTAATCACTCCTGAAAAGTATCACTCCTAATACTCCCCTGAGGGCTGAGGCAATACAAGCATCGCATCCTACCCATGTCACCTGATCTAAACCACGGGGATTGACGATTCCCCTTTCAGTTTTTCAGGTGGTAAACTTAAAACTTAGTATTATCATAACTTATCAGCAAAGAAAAACCTATTAAATGACCTACATATAGTTTTTAGTTCTATTTTTCTCAATTCTCATTTCACCAGGTCCATAACCCATATCAATGAATGGTCAGCATATATAAGTAAACATTTTTTACATAGAATTTAATTTTACAGTTTTACTGCAGTACGCAATTACTGACAATATAAGGGTAAAAACCGCAAGTTAAGAGTGTTAATTTAATGTTCAACCGCTGTAAACATTTGCTTTCAGCAAAACCAATTGTTCAAAGTTACCATCCGAGAGACGACTTCGTTTGGGGCTATGAACCATGCCAGCAAACGAAAACAACCGTTCCACTGGTGCAGAGGAAGGTAGCGTGGTGTTATACCTCTTGAAGATCTTCTTTATAGCAGGATACCTATCTAAAGAGTCGAGTGCCTTACTGGTGTCCTGCAAATAATTGAGGACTTCCAAGTCTTCCTTGTTGTTAGGAGCAGAGAATGAGCCGTCCATAGTTCTGAAGAAATCGTCTTCAGATGATGAGTCTGAGTTCACCGAACTATTACCACTGCTGTCAGAATTACAATTTCTTACAGCCATTTGCAGCTTGTCTTTTACTTGAGACTTGATTGCTTCATGATCGCCGAAATTAGGCCCTTGCAACAATGATATCCATCTAAGTTTGAAATACGGATGAGATACTGAGGCCAAAACGGCATCAGTTACCTCGGGGCTCAACGACAAAAAATGACCAAATCTGCATTGAAGCCAGAAACGACTGCTGCCAGTAATGGCATGCAGTGTCTCAAGCGCAGGTCGTTTGGTTGGATAGGCTCCCAATCTTGCGAGGGCATCTTGAGTCACTAGGACTGTTGGAAGAAGACAACCGTAGTAGCATTCTTTCTCTGCCTGTAATTTGTTGAGGGCTGCTGCAATTGGTTTTAGAACAGACAAATATTCTGAAATAAATTCCAATTCATTGTCTTTGAGGATGGGTAGATTCAGTTCTTCAAGAGCTACATTCACGTCGTTCTTATGTTTATATATTTGGCTTAATGAGTCGTACATTGAGTTCCATCGGGTGACGCATGGGTACCTAAATTGGACGCCAGTTATTTCCTGTATTTTTTCTGCTGACTTGGGTTTACCAGCAGCATTCCACAGCGCCGAACATTTTCCCATTGCAGAATGCTTTATCTTCTTTAGTCCAGGTGAATTCAGTCCTTTATCTGCATCAGTTGTTGCTACCAAGTTCAATGTGTGGGAGGCACATCGAATATGGGATGATAGTTTCACTGACTCCTCTCCATGCTCTCCTGAATGTTCAGGAAAGTTGCTGATGATAACCTCTTCATCTGAATCTTTTTCATCATCATCTTCATCTGCATCATCTTCATCAATGTCGTCAGTACGATTCTGAACACGAACACCGAACTCTTTAAAGCATTTCACCATGTTCGATGCATTGTCGGTGACTGTAGATACAACTTTTCTATAAGATAAACCATGCTCCGAGTTGATCCTGTCCAATATTCCAGCAATTTTATCAAAGCTATGTGTTCCACGAAATCTTCGGCATGCCAGTGCAGCTGATCCTCGCGACAAGTCATCATTGATCTGTAATGTAAGAATATAAAATCAATGTTTGTATGAACATTTTTTTAAGCTTAATTTAATAATATTGGTTAGACACGCACCAGCTAAACTGCGCCACCAAACATTGAAGAGAAGAACTATGTGATATAAAGGAGGTAATTCAGCGATGAGTCGCCTACCATACCACCACATCAGTGACCCATCCCATAAGAGCAAAATGTGGAAGAGTCCATATTCACAGCCTGTGAATATGGACTCTTCCACATTTTGCTGTGAATCAGACACAATGACAGATGACAGAATCAGTGAATTAGTGTGAAATTACTGTGAATCACAGCAAAAAAGACTCACCAAATTAATGAATGAGGAACACATGTCGAATAATTGAAAAGATTATACTATAAGTCTATCAGACTATCAGTCTATCACCAATGGTCAATTTATCAATTATATAAAAATAATACACTAAATCAATAGCATACCCAATGCGCAGTGACTCCCATGAAACTGCGGTGATTAGTTGACCATATGTCGCATGTAACACACACATGGTCAACTGCTGCCAGTTTTGCTTGTATGTCTTCCTTCATTGTACTGGTTGTTGTTGCAAGAGATCTAGCCAGGGTGCGTCTAGATGGCACCTGAACAGCCGGGTTGACGTCTGAAAAAATATTTAAAAATTAAAACAAATACAATAGATTAGCTATGGAAAAATATCAAAATATTTAGCTAGGCTAGCGATAGTCTAATGTTCATACAAATAATATGATTAATTATTTTAATCAGATATTAGCTATGGAAAAAATAGCAAAATATTTGAGTTATACTAACATGAAAGAAGATCCTTAAATTCATGTAGTTCAACTAGGCTCAATGGTAGGAGCCCATTAGCCACAAGCGAGAGAATCTTCTTTTCAAGGATATCCTTGCATATTGGTGGTCCTGGTTTTTGCTTGGAAATGTGGAACATGCTTAGTGTTGACTGCTTGGCAATTTTGGCAGGGCCAGCATTGCTGCCGCTGGCATCTTCTTCTTTAGCTGGACGCTTGCGAGATTTCTTCTCCGATTCATATTCACCCAAAAGATCCGAATGTAGTTTCTGCACAAGAAAATAAATTATCATCATGCGGAGAGACTTCTTGAACACCCTGTATAATATTTATCAGAGTATCAAACTTCTAGTTGAAATTAATACTTAACAAGATTCTAAAATTTTGTTATCTTTAACTAAAATTATTTTCACCATGATCAGTGCATTTTTATCCTATGTTAAATTGAAAGCCGAATTTCGTCCTTCAGTAACTAAATAGGAGAAATTACAGACATGGATCAGACAGAGAGAAAGACAGATACACCTGGCGTTTTATTATAGTTGGATATCGGCAGTTTTTAATGTAGTTACTAGTCCATAATCTATTAATATCTGAAGTGCACAATATATTCAAATGGACGTCTATGTAAATGTAGCATTAGTCTTGTATGGCACCAGTCACTTAAAATATGACTTGAACCATTATGTTAATGTTGCTACTTACTACTTAGTTACTAAGTAGTACTAACCCTGAGGTGCCTCAGAAGATTGCTTGTTGAGTCGAGGCCAGCAGACAGAATTGTAGTTTTCTTTGTACACTGCCTACAAATAACTTTGAGATACTGTTTCCAGTTTTTTCGACAATTTGAAAATATTTTCCGTTCAATAGCACAGATTGATCCTTATTACCAACATTATCTAAATATATTGAATACTGTTCTGGTGACAACCTAGAATATTTGGTTCCCTTGGGAGCCTGTTGAAGTTGTAAAATTGCACTCATTATTAAAAAATTAAATCTGTAAATAAAATATGTTTAGAATTAATTTATTATGAATACGGACCTATAGGCTATATTTTATGCCTATATATAATAATATATTAATAGAACACTTTTAACATAATTGCACAGTAAATTACACTTTTTACGAGCCTAAATTCCACAGCAACTACACCTTCCATGAGCCCACGCATGACGCAAGTCACCCAACTAACAGAAAACATAAACAGTCGGTGTTGAACAAAGTTGCCACCAGATGTCGCTTGGACAAAAAACAAATGACATTCGCATAGCGGCATATTTAAGAATCTGAAATTAAAAGTGATCTTGAAGTCTAAAGTGATCTTCAAGATCAAGATCACAAGAAATAAAGTGATCTTAGATCAAGATCAAGATCACCATAATAAAAGTGATCTTCAAGATCAAGATCAGATCACGATCTTGATCTTCAAGATCACGATCTGATCTTGAAGATCAAGATCGTGCCCATCTCTGCCTCCCTCATATGACTTTAGGCCAGCCTCGCGCAGGATCGTTTTGGGACTCACCACTGACTACTGACGCGAGTCGCAAGACGAAACTGTGTGCGACCGGCCTTTGATGTTGCGAAGGAGATTAAACAACCCCATCATACAAATGTTTCTTAAACTATTGATATTTATTTGTATTTAATTTGTGCCTGAGCTTTGTTTTACTTGGTATTACTTAGATCGAATTACAATAAGATTGGATTAGATTTAGTTCCAGTTTGACTATTTCGATTTAATTCAGTTTCGGTCTTATTCTTAATCTAACCTAATGTTACGTAAGCCTGAACTAACCTGTCTGACGTGACCTAGCCGTACCTTACGATTTTAATTAACTTTGATTAATAATTGTTTATATATATATATATATATATATATATATATATATATATATATATATTATATAAAAAATGCAGGAAGGAGAGGGCCAAGGGCGAATACCCGCAAAAATGCCCTTCACACAGGAGAAGGGGAGGGTTGAAATCAAGGTCTCCGTGGCTCTTAGAACCCTATGCCACTTTTTTTAATTTTGAAAAGATTTTGTAGTGTATAAGATGCATGTATGTGTAGTCAGGAATAGAGGGAGAAGTGTGTGTTTGAGAGCATGCTGGACAGCTCATAGAGCAGATGAGACGCGGTAAAAGATCAGCTCAGGAGGACAGTGACAGGAGAAACGAGTGTTCCAGCACTCCCTGACTCCTGCCTAATGTCCCCTTCCCCCCGGAATACTCCTGGTCGATTGGTGTCTAAATCTTCCCATATATAATATATATATATTATATATATATATATATATAATATATATATATATATATATCTATCCCAGAAGAGTTCCTTGTTCCATGCACGGTCTGTGTGTATCATATATATATATATATATATATAGTTACGATAGAAATGTTCTTCGGGAACCTTATCCTCAATAGGAATATGAAAACAAGAGATACGACTCTCAACATTTATTGGCCAAACGTTTCGGTCCACTCAGGGGCCATCTTCAGTGACTAAATAGAAGCATCTAAAAATAATCATAAAACTAAAGTAAATACAAATGTCAAACTGTACAATAATAAAATCTAACACAAAAAAAGTTAAAAAGTTGTTAAAAAACTATCTGGATTATAAAACAAAAAGTAAAATTAAAACAAACTAAAATTTCAAAAATTAAAAGTTTAAAAATGTTAAGTTTAAAATTTAAAAATTTAAAAAGGACTAACCTGGATGGTAAAAGTTACAAATAACAAGTGGAGAGAAAGGAAAAAACAACTTAAGTTAGTGCGTTGGTTGCGTTTAAAAGGTGTTGGTTGGTTAGGAAGTATGTAATTTTATCGAGGAAAGGCTATCGTTTAGTTCAGGATTTAATTTCTTGATAAAAAGGGATTCTAAAATTTTAAGATCAAGTGAATTAGGAGCAGACGACAAAATCGCAAAGGAGTCCTGGGGGCACGGGTGGTCATGGGTCTCTGAATGATGCCGAATAGCAGAGGATTCAGGAGTGGAAAGAGGGCGAGAAGTTCGATAAGAAAAACCCAAATGCTTCGAAATCCTAAGTTTTAACTGTAGGGCAGTCTGCCCCACATAACGACTTTGGCAGGTCGCACATGTATATAAATAAATAACAAAAGACCTCAAAAGCACGGGGAGGGGATCTTTATGGCGAAAAAAGGATTGCAGAGAATTAGAATTAGAATTAATGATTATAAAGTCGCATTGAGGGAAGTGTCTGTCCAAAATAGAGTGGACATCTTTATTAAGTTGAAAAGTTAGTTGGTCTAAAAATGGAAGCTTAAGATAAACCTTCTGTTTTGGAACCGTGGAGTGAATTATTTTAGGTGAATATAGGTTATTTAAAAATTTAGAAATTAAGGCCTCAAAAGTACTTTGACTTTTGAGGCCTTAATTTCTAAATTTTAAATAACCTATATTCACCTAAAATAATTCACTCCACGGTTCCGAAACAGAAGGTTTATCTCTTAAGCTTCCTTTTTAGACCAACTAACTTTTCAACTTAATAAAGATGTCCACTCTATTTTGGACAGACACTTCCCTCAATGCGACTTTATAATCATTAATTCTAATTCTAATTCTCTGCAATCCTTTTTCCGCCATAAAGATCCCCTCCCCGTGCTTTTGAGATCCTTTGTTTTTTATTTATATACATGTGCGACCTGCCAAAGTCGTTATGTGGGGCAGACTGCCCTACAGTTAAAACTTAGGATTTCGAAGCATTTGGGTTTTTCTTATCGAACTTCTCGCCTCTTTCCACTCCTGAATCCTCTGCTATTCGGCATCATTCAGAGACCCATGACCACCCGTGCCCCCAGGACTCCTTTGCGATTTTGTCGTCTGCTCCTAATTCACTTGATCTTAAAATTTTAGAATCCCTTTTTATCAAGAAATTAAATCCTGAACTAAACGATAGCCTTTCCTCGATAAAATTACATACTTCCTAACCAACCAACACCTTTTAAACGCAACCAACGCACTAACTTAAGTTGTTTTTTCCTTTCTCTCCACTTGTTATTTGTAACTTTTACCATCCAGGTTAGTCATTTTTAAAGTTTTAAATTTTAAACTTAACATTTTTAAACTTTTAATTTTTGAAATTTTAGTTTGTTTTAATTTTACTTTTTTGTTTTATAAAATCCAGATAGTTTTTTAACAACTTTTTAACTTTTTTTTGTGTTAGATTTTATTATTGTACAGTTTGACATTTGTATTTACTTTAGTTTTATGATTATTTTTAGATGCTTCTATTTAGTCACTGAAGATGGCCCCTGAGTGGACCGAAACGTTTGGCCAATAAATGTTGAGAGTCGTATCTCTTGTTTTCATATTCCTATTATATATATATATATATATATATATATATATAAGAAAAGGTTTATTGGCAGACTATAGTCCATATGACAAATATTAATACAATGACAGTTCATATACTAAGAATAGAAATATATATATATATATATATATATATATATATATATATATATATATGCACTAAAATCACAAAATAACACGTGATCTTATTAATAAGCAAACAACCACAAGGAAATATATATATATATATATATATATATATTACACACAGAATATTATAGGCATTACCCCAAATCCGAGGTGTGATTGCCCAATCCTTAAATCGCCATCATCCATATTGACTGCAGACGAAAAAGACCCTCGAACAGTCGGTCGTAATTTGGTAAATATTCGGCTCTGATTTTTGTAGAATTTGTAGATTTTACTTACAAAAATTACAAAATTGGGAGAAGTATTAATTCTCGACTGTAGAGCAACTCTGTGGAAAGAAAAAAAAACATTTAAACCGCTGTACAGCAACAGCAAATGTAACTTAAGGATTTTGAAAGTGTGTGTGTGTGTGTGTGTGTGTGTGGTGTGTGTGTGTGTGTGTGTGTGTGTGTGTACTTTATATGCTTACTTGCCACACGTTCTTTTACTTGATATTATAACTGTGTTTTATAAGAACGCGCCAGAATAGCCTAATATGGTGAAAGTGGCGGTCTGTTTATTTGAATGTTGTTCAGAGGCTCAGTGACTACATAAAGATAGTTTGTTCTGGGTACTGGTCTCCCTCGGTGGGGTCGTGAGTAGTTGTAGGTCCTCTCTGTCATATGACACCAGTGGCTGTTAGTACGGAGCCTGAGTCATCTCATTCGCCATTTGTTGTTGTTGCGTTTCTCGGCTTAAGAAACGCAACAAATGATGAATGAGATGAGTATCAAGGAAGGGTTCAGTTTCTGTGCCTCAATGGTAGTCTGAAGTACAAAATTTAATTGAATTGCTATTTTTATAAAAACGGGCCATAGTCGTCAGAGGTACGCGAAAAGTTACGAGGAAATGAGGAAGCCTCGAAGACCTTTCGGTCCATTCGGGGAGGTTCCTGTTGTTAAACTAATGCAGTTTTTAATTATTCTAGAGGTAGTAGAAAACTGGATAGAAAAGCATAAGGTTTTTTCCCCATCCTCCGCTCCCTCTCCATTAGAGGCGGGTACGGAAAAAGGTTTAGAAAAATACCCTGACCCTGAAAAGTAGACGAGGAAATTTTACAGAAAAGAGGAGAATATGTAAACTAGCTCGACAATTACGTTATGCACACCCAGAAACTGTACACTAGAGCGCATGATTTACGCTAATCGTATATCATCTACTTGGTATCGTCACAAAAACCTCAAACATATGTTTTGATTTCATGCAAAATATTTACTGCTTTAGTTACCTAGGTATTGGGCCAACGAAGATTCCATAGCCCCAAAAGGATTAAGCAAACTCTCCATGTCTACACTCGTGTACCCACAAAGCCATCACGCCGGCAAGTTGGTGAAATGCTTTTACAGGAAAGGTGTTGAAACGAATTGAGAAAGGAAATCAGATTTTTCACACCATGCCCTCACCCTTCACGAGCAACCAACCCACCAAGAGAAAGAATAGAAAAAAAGAACTAGGGACGGCAGAAACGCAACTTTACCTCACTTAATCCATGTCATGCTTTTTTTTGTGTTTTGTTCATTAGGAAATTATGTATTTCTACAAAATACTTGTCTGGTCTGTTAACAAGGCAGGCAAGTGTGTGAGCTTGTTTTCTGTAATTGGATGTCTGTGATGTGTATGTCTGCCAACTCTTTGAATGTCGCCGAGTTTCAACTTGGGTCTCCGGCCGTGAAACGTGTTTATGCAGCAAGTGATATACTGAGTCGTTCATACTTCGCGGCGTTGTACTACCAAGAGATTAGAGCTAATCTCTTTCCGGCGAGGCATATCAGTGGGAGGTCCCTGTATCTATCCCCGTGTACTTGTCCCTTATGGAGAATGAAAGTGTTTCGTGGGTGATCACCCGCTGTTGCTACAGCGAATTCGAGAGTCTCCCACTTAGAGGTATTTATGAGGCAAGTGATCGAAAAATGAGTTGCTCAATGGTTGATCATGCTATGTGTGGGCATAATGCAACCAGAGACGTCTCTGTATTCCCCAGAAGGTTTCGGGTGAAAAAGAACTCTTATAAAAGAGTGGAAAGAGACGAGAGAGATGGGGAATTGGGGATATTCTGCTGTCGTTTCCTCGTCCACAAAATTAGTTGAAAAACTTTTGTAAGCCGGTGAAATGAGTATTTATGGACATATCTTAGTTTGGTTTTAAAGGGTCCCATTCAACTGGTTTCTGTATTTATATAGAGGAGACTGTATTTAAATACACTGACAACAATTCAAGTACTTATAAATTGTTTTTTGCATATAAGCAAAGCATATGATAGTATGAATCGCAATATTCTTTTTAAAAAATTGGAAGACAGGAATGTTCCATTGTATGTACTGTATTAACTATATTGAAATTTTGGTACACTCGCCAAATTTTTATTGTTAAGTGGGGCAATGTGTATTTGTCTTAATGTTTTGGTTCTTCATGCGGAGTTAGACAAGGCTTCTTGCTCTCTCATCTGCTGTTTATGTGTATATTGAATGATGGCTCAACTACTGTTCTTAACCTTTTAACGCCGGAATTTTTTGTTGGATTAAGTTATGAATGCGTGTATTTGATACATACAATTTGTACCTTTCGTCAGCAAAGGGTTAACCTTTTGTCACAGTTGGACCCTCGGGTCTCGTAAGAAATAATAATATACAGGGTGTCCCATAATCCGGTCTCAGGAAAATTTATTTTATATTAAATTTACAAAAGTTATACATTAGAACTAAAACAAATGTCCAAATTGATGTCTTGTTTTGGAACTTTTTTCCTTTTGTTGCAGGTAGAATAACACGCAATAGCTAATATGGAAGCGAGTTACACTCCTGAGGAAAAGGCACTAGCTTTGCGTGTTATTCTATCTGCAACAAAAAAAGAAGGTTCCAAAACATTAATTTGAAGATTTGTTTTAGTTCTAATGTATTTTGTAAATTTAATTTGAAATAATTTTTCCTATAAGACCGGACTTATGGGACACCCAGTATATTGTACAGTACTAAAATGCAAGTTTTCTACAAATACTTCTTCTAGATGTTCAATTTAGGTTAAATTTTGTTATTGAAAAAAGGAACCCAAAATGTGTGTAATTTAACTAACGAGTTACCAAACTATTTGGTAGTATTGAATAACTTGAAATCTTTTACTTTTTGGTTTAAAGAAAAAAATATAAATAGTAGTATGATGTATAGGTAACATGAGCATCGGCATTCAACTTGGTTTATGCGGATATGGTATGGTATTAATAAGCCCTTCAGCTGAAGGTCTGGATCATCTTATGATGATTTGAGAATTATATTCGCAGAATCATGATACAGTATTAATTTTAACGTTACTAAAACTAAAGTTACGCAATTTCATCCCAAATGCTCAAATCAAACTGTTAATATTCATATTTTGAAAATGAAAAGCGAACCAATAAAGCAAATAGAAGAATTTAAGTATCCGAGTCAAATTATCACCATATCCTCGAATGATGACTCAAACATAAGAGAACACTATCAAAGTTTGTGTGTCAGAACAACAAACATGATTAAAAGAACTTCAAATTGTGTACGAGCGAAGCTAAAGACGTTCCTTTTCGTACTTTCCTTACTAATTTTTGCGGGCGGCAATTTTGTTAATTATAAAAAAAGGTTTTGGTAGAACTGTAAATTTGTTTTATCACTGATCTTTCAGACTGCTGCACGAGTTATCTCCAAGATGGCCAGCTTCACAAATGTACGCTAACCACAATGATTCGAGCTTCCCGGAGGTAACGAGACTCGTTCCGTACAGTATAATTCAAATGATTCAAAACTTAGGCAGTCCAACTGCTCATGCTATTCATCAGTGCCGCTTTGTCTTTTAAAGCAGTGCTTCTCAACCTTTTCCAACATCATTCAGCCAAAACACTTTTTCAAAACCTCACTCACCCAACATCGAATACAGTGGAAAAGGTAATCTTTTTAATTTTCTCTGCTCATTTTTAGAGTTTATTTTTAGTTATCAGTATTACACAAGATGAAAATTATTTGCTGTGGGAAGAAAATATTCAATGCTTTTAATATCTAATATTAAAAATTGCTTCAACAAAATAAGGTATACATTCTTCTTCACAATTTTCATCTCATTCACCCGTTTGAGAAGCACTGTTCCAAAGCAGTAGTTCGCAACCTTTTAGAGGGGTGGGACCCCTAGAATGTAGCTTGTAACATCGCGAATCGTGACCCCTTCCACATTATATACACTACCGGTCAAAAGTTTAAGTACACCCTGAAATATTCATAAATTTCAAATTTTGTTTGAAGTTTTTTTATTTATTAACTAAGTTATCATGACACAAATTCATAAGTACAAACATGGGAACTTAAATAACAACAAATCAGGACAATTTACCAAAATTAAAGTCTAAATTTTAGATTCATCAAAATAGCCTCCTCTAGCAGCAATTACAGCAGAACAAATTCGAGGCATGCGCTCAACAAGAGAAAAAGATAGTCTGGTGAAAGCTGCTGCCAGCACTTTGTAAGAGTTCCAGAGCTTCTGAACACTGGATGGCTGCTTGGCTTTCACTCGTCGATCCAGTTCATCCCACACTAGCTCGATGGTATTTAGATCCGGGGACTGTGCTGGCCATTCCATAACTGTGAGCTGACGTTGCCGTTCTTTCTGCTTCAGATAATTTTGAGACAGCTTGGAAGTGTTTAGGATCGTTGTCTTGCTGTATTATGAACTGTTGGCCAACTTGTCGCAGTCCAGTTGGGATGTATGGCGCTGGAAATGCTGTAATAACCACGTTGGTTCAATATTCCAGTGATTTTGTGGAGATCTCCAACTTGCTCCCCTGCAAAACATCCCCAGACCATCACACTTTCTCCACGGTGCTTCACTGTTGGCACAACACACTGCTGTGTCATTCTTTCACCCTCTCTGCGCCGCACAAATACTCTGCGTTTGGATCCAAAAACGTCGAACTTTGATTCATAGTCCAAAGGACAAATTTTCACTGCTCAACAGTCCATTTTTGGTGTTTAGCCCAGGCTAGCCTTTTCTTTTTGTTCTGGAGTCTCAGCATTGGTTTCTTTGCTGCAGTTCGTCCTTTCAATCCTGCCTCTCTTAGTCTTCTCTGAACAGTTGATGTTGAAACTGTTGTACTTCTGGAGTTGTTCAGCTGGGCTTTGATTTCAGGTGCTGTGAGGCGTCTGTTGCGCAGACTGGTGACTCGGATATATTTGTCCTCTGAGTCTGTTGTGGTTCCTGGTCGCCCTGACCTTTTTCTGTCCTTATTTTGACCAGTTTCTTCATACCGTTTAATGGCACAAGCCACTGCATTCACAGAAACTTTAATTTTTTTTTGCAATTTGCCTCCGTGATTGGCCCTCATTTCTCAGTTACAATCGATTGCCTTTTTTCTGTTGTTAACTGAGCTTTGACACCCATTTTTGCTTTTTGAAACCCAGAAATATACCTTAAACTACACATTTAGCTCCTCTGCAAGGATTTTATATATAAAGACCTGCAGCGCATGTTAATAACTGAACACATGTATTAACATACTCCTGAAGAAACACACTACCCCAGTAAAGACTTTTAAACTGTTTTTGGACCTTTGTGTAGAGCTAATGGCATTAATTTTAGATTGCATGCTAGACGTCAATTAACACATTTTGAAAGCTATTTTGAAGAAGCTTCTGTGTTACAACACACTGCATAAGGCAGATGCACTGAGTATACAATATGAAAGCCAGGTAAGCAAATTCATCTCTAGTACTGTTAAGTTTACATTTGAAGTTTGTCATGAGCTAAGCAGCGAAACATTGGAAATTAGTAGGTGTACTTAAACTTTTGACCGGTAGTATATATATATATATATATATATACTGTACAGGGTGAGTCAAAAGTAGCGCCCGATTTATGTTTTTTCGGCTGTCAGATTCTTTCTGGGAAGTCATGTTGTTAATAATTGTCTTGCAGATTATTAATTTTCTTAGTTTATTTATGACTTAAATAAAGGGTTTAAAACATTTAAATTTAATGTGGTTTTGTTTGGAGCAAATGCAAGTCCTAGTTTACTGGCTTTAACCATCAAACATCACTTAAATTTGTACGATGAAAATGATTTAACTGTTCAGTTCTTGAAAGATCACTTCTATGTAGATAACCTTGTAGGATCAACCAAAACAGAGTCAGAATTAAATGATATTGGTTATTTCACCTAAATATCTTCTGATCTTTTCGTGTTAGGCACTCACTGTCACATTTCGAACAAGTTAAGGATGAGAGAATAACGCCGTAATTGATAAAAACATCCAATCCTTTGTCTTCATCTAGGACACATGACGACTCAGGTCAAAATCACACGAGTGGCACATCATAATTCTATCACAAACATCACTAAACTGAATCCAATTTGAAAAATAGCCAGAACAAAACCCAACCAGCTAATTAAATCGCAGAGTAGTGAAAAATAGCCCAACCAGGAAAAATATTTTATGAAAAAAGTATATTATAGCCAAAACAGGAAATATATTTTATTAAAAAAAGTACATTTCAACACATTTGCACAACATAAGATATGTATTTTCTTAGTTTTCAGTGGCAATTCAATATATTGTACTGATTTAGCCGCGCGTGAGAGGGTTAAAAGACGAATATTAACCAAATTATACAGTTTGGTGATGGCACCTTTACGTGCTGATTTTTTTCTCGTTAATTTTTGTAGTTTTGAGATGGTGCCATAGTCCCCAAGGTCTGTGTTTTTGCTTTTTAGTCTGGGTTTTTGCCCTTTTGTTGAAATCTTCCATAATTGTTGTTAGTGTTAAAGTTCTGAGTTTAATTTTATGATGTTGAGCGAGTTAAATTACTGTAATAAATTTTTTATTCAACCTGTGACGCAGGTTGAATTAAAAATTTACCATGTTTTAGTTAGGATAGGCCTTGAGTGTAAAGAATAAGGAACCGACAAGGAATTGAAGATTCTCTATTTCATCATTTATCAATAAAAACCCATTACAAACCTGTTTTAAAACTGTAAATGTAACTTTAACTCTTGATTGAACATTTGAAACCCTTAAGGTTGTTGTTGTGGGCAAAGTAGAGCAAGAAAAATAAAAATAGCTGGGTTAAAACAAACTCTGCTACAACTTCAAAACAAATACACGATAGCTGATAAAACCCTTATACTATATACATACCTTAAAATTGTATTTGTGACATCTAAAGTAATTAATTTTTGGTCTTGAATTTATGATAAATTGTTATAGGACTTTTATAGGTGCCTGTCAGTAGCACCCCCCCCCCCCCCCCCCAAATTAAGAAATAAATTAGGAGATGATAAAGCTTCTAAACTTGTACCTATTTATGTATAAATGTTTTAACAAATAGCAAATGTGAAATAAATTTAGAGGCTATATCTATAAACTTAAAGGCCAAAGAACAATACATTTTTCATTTGCTTATTTTCTATTCAGTGCTGTACTGTACATTGAAGGGTTTTTATTTTTAATATTTGTTTAGTTATATGCACAAAGTCAAGTTAAATGTTTATTTTATTTAGTTTATGGTTAAACTATTGATTTCTTTCTTTTTTTCTAATTGTCAGCAATTTAAATTATATAAGAAATACTAAAAGTTTTCAGTTTCATAAATTTATATATATATATATCTATATATATATATATATATATGAATAGAAACGACATAAGTATTAAGGAACGTTTCTGCACACGAGGAGGAGAGATAACGAAATAATGAAAAATGAGGCGAACCGCCTGGGAATCGAACCCAGGGCCTTCCAATTGCCGGTCGGACGCTCTACCATTATGCTACGGACCTCACTCAATCACAAATCGAATTCTCCCAAATAGGGCAGAAACCAATGCCCTCAGAGAGCACCCTCGCAAATCGTGAATATGCGCAAATAACTGCAATGACCGCGCAGTATATAAATGAATAGAAACGACATAAGTATTAAGGAACGTTTTCTGCACACGAGGAGGAGAGATAACGAATAATGAAAAATGAGGCGAACCGCCTGGGAATCGAACCCAGGGCCTTCCAATTGCCGGTCGGACGCTCTAACCATTATGCTACGGACCTCACTCAATCACAAATCGAAATTCTCCCAAATAGGGCAGAAACCAATGCCCTCAGAGAGCACCCTCGCAAATCGTGAATATGCGCAAATAACTGCAATGACCGCGCAGTATATAAATGAATAGAAACGACATAAGTATTAAGGAACGTTTCTGCACACGAGGAGGAGAGATAACGAAATATGAAAAATGAAGGCCCTGGGTTCGATTCCCAGGCGGTTCGCCTCATTTTTCATTATTTCGTTATCTCTCCTCTCGTGTGCAGAACGTTCCTTAATACTTATGTCGTTTCTATTCATTTATATACTGCGCGGTCATTGCAGTTATTTGCGCATATTCACGATTTGCGAGGGTGCTCTCTGAGGGCATTGGTTTCTGCCCTATTTGGGAGAATTTCGATTTGTGATTGAGTGAGGTCCGTAGCATAATGGTAGAGCGTCCGACCGGCAATTGGAAGGCCTGGGTTCGATTCCCAGGCGGTCGCCTCATTTTTCATTATTTCGTTATCTCTCCTCCTCGTGTGCAGAAACGTTCCTTAATACTTATGTCGTTTCTATTCATTTATATACTGCGCGGTCATTGCAGTTATTTGCGCATATTCACGATTTGCGAGGGTGCTCTCTGAGGGCATTGGTTTCTGCCCTATTTGGGAGAATTTCGATTTGTGATTGAGTGAGGTCCGTAGCATAATGGTAGAGCGTCCGACCGGCAATTGGAAGGCCCTGGGTTCGATTCCCAGGCGGTTCGCCTCATTTTTCATTATTTCGTTATCTCTCCTCCTCGTGTGCAGAAACGTTCCTTAATACTTATGTCGTTTCTATTCATTTATATACTGCGCGGTCATTGCAGTTATTTGCATATATATATATATATATATATTTGGATTAACTGAATTGTTAAGTCTATTATCATAATAGAAGCTAAAAAAAAAATTCATTGGAGTAACAATTGACACCAATTTACCATGTAAGAGTCACATAATATCTCTGAAGAGATTTCCAGGAGGGGTTACAATAACGTTTAAAGTTAAACATGTAGTTCTTAACCCTTTTTGTTCACAAATATTTCTCTTTAAACCAAAAGGTGTAATATTTATTATTCAAAACCAAGTGTTTTATTAATGAGTAACTTATATTACTTTCATGAAATGAGGAATCATTGCGCAAAACTTCTGAAGTAAATGTTAGTTTTAAACATGCACAGTACAGTTTCAGGAAAAAGTTTGCCAGATAACCCCATTCTGTCACTAATGCCTCTAACTTGCATGCAAATGTAGTTCCACACACTTTGTGAGACGCTTTTGGTGGAAATTTGGTAGGTAGGCCCCGTTAGTAGGCTGTCTGGACAAGTTATTTGATGACAGTGTCTCAGAGTACTGGCACCTGTGACCCATAGTACTTGAATAGTATATATGTCTATTGTTAACGATATTATTATTATTATTATTACGTATATTTGTGCATGTAAATGAATTCATTTTCACCTTTGTGTTTCTTGTTTTCCTACATCTTTTTAAGATTTATAAATTCTAAAACCAAATACGTTTGGACTAGCTTTTATCTGGAAAGGGATCATATGATTGTTCTGAAACATTATAACATATAAGATTAATAATTGAGTGACAGAGGTACTAAGAACTGTATTAAACTTTATATTTAGGATAAAGACGATGACGTAGCGCAGAAAAGTTATTATATTTGGCAGCATCCGCTTTTTCGGGGGACTCTACCCCATTTCAATGCCTGCTAAAATGTATAAATGACAAAAATATATAAACGTGGAGAGCTAGATCTAAAGTACAAAATTAAAACTGTTCAATAATAAAAATTAAAATTACAAAGCTGAACACAATCCAAAATCAAATCGAAAGTAAAAAAAATATAAATGATATTTAATGTACTCGTATAACGTTCACAACATATTTAAAATTACAATAAGCAAGTTGTAGAATACATAATTATGCAAGTTGTGCCAAAATCCCATTTTCTTTATAAATAGTCTTAGAACAATTAGCATTTTTAATAATATATATGCACAGAGAGAAATGACTTTGAGAATCTTTTTCTCGGAACTGGAAATTGCAAGGCGACTTCATTACATTAAATTTATCAAGATATACATTTATTTTATTAGTAAATAGCCTTGTGTCCGTAACTGCGGGAGTTGTTTCGGTGAATAATGGCTAAGGTGTCTTTAGGCATGAAGTTATTCTTGAACACCGTAAAAACATAATGATGCGATGGTGTGCGACTTGCAGTGGATCGCATTTGAACGGGTTATGTACATTCTTCTAAAGGCATGGAAACATACTCTAAGCACGCGACATCATTCACGCAATAACGCTCACATTCATCAGCTATATAAGGGTTACTTTCATTAAAACTGTCGTAGTATCGATCAAAGTCTTTACGTTCATCAATACAGTCAAAATAATGTTTGGGGGGTGGTGGGCCTACGTAGTTTAAAGTCTCGCTGGTGAGGAAAGTGTAAGGGAAGTATCCTTTGGATTCCAACGTTGCTTAACATCGTTGCTCGGCTGAGTTATGATAAAAAGAAAATTAATTAATTATATTAAAAATATAGGTTATCATTGAGAAATAAATTAGGAGTTGATAAAGCTTCTAACCTTGTATAAATGTTAACTTAGTTCTGAAATTCATATTCTTTTTCGTAAAATTGCTTTAATTCACTTTAAGGTGAAAAGCGCGTAATATTTTTTCTGCTCCACAGAGAGATGAAAAAATGCATTGGTTTCCGGATGTGTGTGTGTGTGTGCACGAGTTGTTTATTCGTTTATTATATATATATATATATATATATATATATATATATATATATATATATAGCCGGGTTGGGGAATGAGGCTCGTATGTTAGTTTCATTTACATTAATACACGTTTGTTATTTTCCTGATTTTCATAATATATACAGAGGCGTGTGTGTGTGTGTGTGTGTGTGTGTGTGTGTGTGTGTGAGAAAGTTAAGATTTGGAGTGAAGGGAGACGAGAGAGAGAGAGAGGAAGTTCCAGCAAAAATTCCTCTGTGAACGCCCACACCTTTCAAAGGTTTCAACGCAGGCACGTGTGTTTTGAGTTATATATATTACGCGCGCGTTTAATGTTTAATTTCTTACCTCTCTCTCTCTCTCTCTCTCTCTCTCTTTATATATATATATATATATAGTGTATGAGAGATAATTGTTATTATTACTAAATTGAGGGTATTGGCGGTGGATTTGAGTAAGGTGTTTGATGTAATAGATCATAATATTCTACTTAATAATTTGTATTGTTACGGTTTTAGAGCCATTGAAAACTGACTAAGAAAATATATATCTTATGTTGTGCAAATTTGTTGAAATGTACTTTTTTTAATAAAATATATTTCCTGTTTTGGCTATAATGTACTTTTTTCATTCGTTAATTTTTGTAGTTTTGAGATGGTGCCATAGTCCCCAAGGTCTGTGTTTTTGCTTTTTAGTCTGGGTTTTTGCCCTTTTGTTGAAATCTTCCAGCCGAGGGTTAATCCTTCGTCCAAGATATTCGAGCAAAAACACCTTTCACATCAATTCTTATATAGGCATAGACCATAATATTCTACTTGACGATTTCATTAACATTAAATTCATCAAGGCGAGCACGTGTGATTCGTTCTGCTCCACGGAGAGATGAAAAATGCATTGGTTTCCGGGGTGTGTGTGTGTGTGTGCTTGTGTGAAAGTTAAGATTTGGAGTGAAGGGGGACGAGAGAGAGGAGAGTGAAGGGAGGCTTATCAGGGATTGAGTTTATTATATATACAAGTACAGATGGGTGGGGGGTTTGGGGGAATGAGGGAGGAGGGTCGAGGATATAAAGAAATATATCCTAATTATATTTTTAAAAAAGCATTCAGTTTCCACGTTAAACTGTGGGTCTAAGTTACGCGTAAATATAAAATATTTTCATTGTAGAAATAATAATAATAATAATGATAATAAGAATTGATGTGAAAGGTGATTGATTTAAGAAGTTAAGATGTAGTTATAAGAATATGACCCCATACAAATTACGCGTAAATATAAAATATTTTCATTGTAGAAATAATAATAATAATAATAATAATAATAAGAATTGATGTGAAAGGTGTTTTTGCTCGAATATCTTGGACGAAGGATTAACCCTCGGCCGAAAAGGTCTCTAGGGACACGATTCGAAATGACCTAATTTCTGCCTTTTCCTCGTGTGTGTGTGTGTGTACGAGTTGTTTATTCGTTTATTATATATATATATATATACATATACATCAAGAGCGGTCTGGAAGGAAGATCTCTCATGTCGTCCGACCCCGTTATAGCGGATTGTGTTTTGGATAATTTCAACTTTTAATTGAATTGTTTCGTAAATTTTCATATTGTTTCGTTGTTCAAATATTTATAATAAAAATTAAGTGTGTAAAAATTATTTATTTAATAAACAGAATTTAATTGGATTCAATTGTGGTACACTATTTAAATGGATGATTAATATATGGTTTTTGCTATCTGGAATACATGGCGCTATCTGGAATACATGGTGCGATCTGGCAACTCAGCACCTGAATACATGGCGTGATCTGGCAACTCAGCAACTGCATACATGGTGCGATCTGGCAACTCAGCAACTGAATACACGGCGTGATCTGGCAACTCAGCAACTGAAAATAACTTGGGGGAGAACTCCGCCTCCAAGTTGCATGCCTTGCAATCAAAGGCCACTACTCTCTCTCTCTCGCTCTCTCCTTCAGGTGTCTCTCTCTCCTTCAGGTGTACCCCTCCCCCCTTGGCTCAGCCAACTGGCTTAGGAGCCTATAAAACAACGCCTACTCGGCTGAAGTCTTAATATGCACTTGGCTCCTGCCAGGTGAACACCTCTCCTCCTTTCTCTCCTTTCTGGCCCTTTGGGGGAATAGCTTGGGGGAGAACTCCGCCTCCAAGTTGCATGCCCCTTGCAACCCCGGTTGGCAACAAAGGCCAGGTACTTTTTTTCTTTTTTTTGCAACACCCCCCACCCCCTTTGCAACATTACGTAATCACTTGCAACATTCTTGCACTCTACCCTTTTTCGGCTATACTACTACTGTATATAATGTACGGCATGCGGGAGGTGCCCCCTTGGGGCATTGGTTTCTGCGCGTATGTAGAAGAATTACGGCATTTGATCGAGGCCCGTGGTGTAATGGTTATCATATCTGACCGGCAATCGGAAGATCCCGGGTTCGATTCCCTGGTGGTTACCTCATTTTTTCATTTGTTTCGTTCTCTCTCATCTTGCGCGGAATATTCTCCTATACAAGCGTCGTTCTTTACGTTAATTATACTGCGTGTTTGCAGTTAGAATGTATATATATATATATATATATATATATATAATCAATAAAGCTGAAATACCATTTTGCTTTGTATTTTTATTAGTTTAGAGCTCCTAGGGGGTCCTCGAACCCCAGGTTATGGAACAGTTCTAAACTATAGGCTTTATGGTACCTTGATTAACTTTGGTTTTGCTTCCGCCCGAATTGTTCATTCTGACGAAGGTCAAGCTTATCACTCCACCTTAGACCTACAATTTAACGTGGAATCCGAACCCCGCCCCACCAGCAGACTAGCGTCTTAACCATTAGACTACCCAGGGTATCCATTTATCTACCAACCAATTTTTTTATTGTGTGGAAGGATGAACAGCCGAGTTTTTCCAACCGCTGCGGAACTATGGACTTTTAAGGTGCACGGAAAAAAATAAACAAGAATATTAATCAGCTGTACTAGAATCGTTGGATTGGTCGTGCTGGTCCAATATCGTGGTCCCCGAGATCTCCGGACCAAACCCTGTTAGATTTCTTTTTATGGGGCCTTATGAAAGAGATGGTCTAAAAGACCAAAAAAGTACAAACGAGAGAGGAACTCTTGCGTCGAATTATGGATGCCGCTGCTTACGTACAAGAACACCCATAAATGATTCAATTGGCAGTGGACTCTTTGTTTGGAACGAGCAAGGCTGTGCGGATATTTTGAACATTTATAAGGTGTATCTCAAAATGTAGCAATAAATGCATCAGATTAATACTCGCGTTTATTTTTTTCCCTGCACCGTAAAACGGTTGGAAATAGCACCTATGTTGTATTAACTTTTTACTCGATATCCCACCCCCCCAAAGTATGGCAGACCGGTTGTGAACCACCATATATATATATATATATATATATTAGTGGTGGACCGGATATCCGCATCATTTTAACATCAGCATCCGCACTTCTGACTGTGGATGTTATGCGGATATTACCTCTAATAAATTATGCAATTTACAATTAAATTAGCTTATAAAGTAGCTTATAAGGCCCAGTCATGCACATTTCATGTAAAGTATTAATTATTAATGAACAAACAAATGTATAAACCTCAAAATATAAATACCTGGTAACACAGAAAATTGAATGAAACTTGTTTCATTGAATTTTCTGTGGCTGAAACTCTTGAGAAAGTTATTATTTTTATCATAATAAAAACATTAATATTAATTTTAATTCTTATGCATTGCCTGCCATAATAGTAATATGACGAAATTTGAAAAATTGTCATATATTCATAATTCTATATATTGATAGATTAACTAAATATCCGCATCCGCGGATGTTGAAAAACTGACATTCAGTCTACCACTAATATATATATATAAATATATATATATATATACATACACACTGTATATATATATATATATATATATATATATATATATATATATTATATATATATAATATATATATATTATAAAATCAGAGCTGATACAATTATATGTTGTCGATGGGAACGGAAGCAGCTCATTAGTAGAATTTGAAATAAATCTAAATCTGAAGTCTAAGTGTGTATATACCGTATATATATATATATATATATATATATAATATATATATATATATATATGTGTGTGTGTAGTTAAGCTGTTTTCGTGAAATGTCTGAAAAATTTAGCCATTTCTTGAAACGACTGTTTTACTCAGTCATTTCCGCCCGAACTGTTCATTCTGACGAAGGTCAAGCTTATCACTCCACCTTAGACCTACAATTTAACGTGGAATCCGAACCACGCCCCACCAGCAGCCCAGCGTCTTAACTACTAGGCTACCCAGGGTACCCATTTATCTACCAACCACTTTCTTTATTGTGTGGAAGGATGAACAACTGGATTTTGCTACGCGCCGCCTGCCGTCACTGGGTCTCGATCCCGGGGCCGGTGGATTCGTAGTCAGACTATAGTCCATATGACAAATATTATTAATACAATGACAGTTCATATCCTAAGGATAGAAATATACACAATTGATTAGAAATAATACTGTAATGTCGAAGTTAAGTGGAGCTACAGACAGACGTTTTCGTACCAAGAAGTCCATAGCTTAGGCCTTAGAGGATAAATGGCAGGACTCATGGATAGCTTGGATGATCGAGTTGGTTGATTTTTTTAATTCTTTGCATTAGACTGTATTGAGCATGTCTTGTTACCTCCGGGAAGCTCGGGACATTGCGGGTAGCAAACATTTGCGAAGCTGAGCATCTCGGGGATAATTTATGTAAGAGTCTAAAAGACATGTGGTACAGGAAATTTAGGGTTCTGCCAAAACCTTTTTTATAATTCATCCAGAGTTGCTGTCCGTATATATTACTGCAGAAAGTACGAAAGAGAGTGTCTTTAGCTTCACTTGTACAGAATCGAAAGTTCCTTATGGTCATATTCGCTTTAGCACACAGGCTTCGAGATTGTTTTCTTATATCCGAGTCATCACTCAAGGAGCTGGTAATAGTTTGACCCAAATACAGGGTGTCTCAAAAGTCACTATCTATTTTGAAAAATAATGGGAATTACGAAAAACTGGTTTAAGACATGAAAAATATATTTATTTCAAAGTAAGTGCCACAAAGAATTAGTGCTATTTATTTATCTGTCTCCACATGGCGACCATCAGTGTCTCTACAGAGCTCAAAGCGATAAGTTGTTTCCCGGAATACACTTTCCAGCATTTGAGGTGTTATTTTCTGAACTGCATCGGTAATACGATTTCGAAGTTCGGCTACATCACTAATTCTTCTACTAATGTACACCTTAGACTTAATGAAACCCCAGGCGAAAAAATCTAATGGTGTTAAATCGGGTGAACGTGCTGCCCATGGTTGTGTTCCTCCACGACCAATCCAGCGACCGGGGAAGCGTCTGTCAAGATAATCACGTACAATTATTGCATAATGGCACGGTGCTCCATCCTGCTGAAAAACTACTGTGTCAAGAATGCCATCTGTAAGAAGTTGAGGTTCGAGGAATTGTTCAAGCATGTCAAGATAATAAACCAATTAACTTTTTTTAAATACACAAATTTGCACCAGAAGTACATATCTTTATGCCAGCATAGCATTTTTTAAAAAAACATCTAATGTCACCGAAATAGATAGTGACTTTTGAGACACCCTGTACTTAAACTCTTGTACTTCCTCAATTACCTCACCATTCATTTTAAACCTTATATCAGCTGGCTGATTACAGCTTTTAGGATGAAATTGCATAACCTTAGTTTTTGTAACATTAAAAAGAATATCATGTTTCTGCGAATACTCTTCGCAGACTTTTAGTAGCCGATTTAGACCTTTAACAGAGGGACTTAACACCATATCATCGGCATAAACTAAGTTATTTATCCTTGTGTTATCTATACAACATCCCACTGTTGCCTTGTTAAGTGAAGCAATTTATCCGTCAATATACACATTAAACAGCATAGGGGAGAGCAAGGAGCCTTGTCTCACCCCGAAGAGGAGCCAAAACACTCAAATAGTACATTGCCCCACCTAACAGTGAAAGATTGATGGGAATACCAAAATTTCAATAAATTTAACATGTACATGGGAACCTTCCTGTCTTCTAGTTTTGCAAATAGAATATTGTGGTTCACCCTATCATATGCCTTACTTATATCTAGGAAACAGCTATAAATAGTTGAATTACTGCCAATGCATTTAGATATTAAATGCAAAAAACTTCACTTTTTTCTACGTGAAGGTCAAAATATGAAAATAAAAACCCACTCTAATAGACAGAGTTTATTTCCACGACAGTTTCGACGCCCACTGGCATCTTCCTCGGGTGGATACAGAAACACGAATGAACCAAAACAAGAGGGAAAAACAGTCCAGGGACCGACCGTTAAGAAATTCGCACCTAGGTTAGATCTCATTCTCCCGACACCGGAAGGACATTTTTCATTAAGTACATTCGCGCAAATTTAAAACTATCTTCCTGTTCTAAACATACAGATTCTATTATATTTTTTTTACATAATTATTACATTTGTTATTAAATTTATTACATTTAATATTGCATAATTATTTATTACAGAAATTATAAATTTATTATTACATTGGTTATTACATTATTGTTTATTATACAGAACTTATAAACTGAAAAACGAATGAAAAAGCCGATTGGGAAACAATCCAGAGACCATTGAGAAATTCGCACCTAGGTTAGATACCGTTTTCCCGACACTGGAAGGGCATTTTTATTACAGGGTCCGCTTATAAGTACATTCCCACAAATTAAAACTATCTTCTTGTTCTGTACATACAGATTCTAATATTTTGACATAATTACTGCATTTATTATTACATTTACATTTTTTAACATTTATTATTATTACCTTTACCCTAATTATTAAATTTATAATATTACCTTTATTATTACATCTGTTGCATTTATATTTATTTCCACATTTATTACTTCCATTATTACATTTACTAAAGGCGAGTAAGGAAACATTCCAATCCAGAGACATTTAAGAAATTCACACTTAGGTTCGAACACGTTCCCACGACTCCGTAAGGGATTTTTTGACCAAGAATCTCATTAAAGGGTCTAACTTATAAGTACCTTCGCACAAATTAAAATTATCTACTTTTTCTATACACACAGATTCTATTATTTTTCTTTTGACATAATTATTACATTTATAAAGTACCTTACTTGATTCCAAATCTATAGCATGATTATTTTGGCTGGCGTGATAAAAAATGGCATTATTAGTATTACAACTTCTGAAGGCATATTTGTGTTCTTTAATACGGGTTTCAATATTTCTGCCAGTTTCTCCCACGTATACTAAATCACAACTTTTACAGGGAATGCTGTAGACACAGGCTTGTTCCTCTTTTGCCACGTTATTCCTAACCAATTTACTTTTCACGGTAGACGAATATTTGAACGCCAAAGCAAACTTAAAATCTTTCGTCAACGGTTTTACTCTTTCTAAGCCGGCAATGTAAGGCAAACTCACATATTGTTTTTGGTTAACTGAAGGTTCCCGAGGGGCATAAAAAGATTTTCTGGCTTTAAAATACGCCTTTCTGATAAACCACTCGGGATATTTTAAATCCTTAAAAATGTTCCAAATCTTTGAATTTTCCGGGTCCAGCAAATGTGGGCTACAAATCCTGAGTGCTCTTAGAAACATGGAAGAAATAATTGAGCTTTTAACCCCTTCGTCATGATATGAAAAATAATGAATGTACGAATTACAATGAGTAGGTTTTCTATAGACCGTGAAATTGGGCTTTCCGCTTTCGTTAATGACCAAAACATCTAGAAAAGGTAATTGTTTGTCGTTCTCCCATTCATATTTAAATTTAATAGAGGGAACAAGATTATTTAATGACTGAAAGAAAGTGTCAAAGTTGTTCCAGTGGTCAGGCCAAAATGAGAAAATATCATCTACATAACGAAACCAAATTAGATTCCTGGGACATATTGTTTGCAACAATTCCGACTCATAGTATTCCATGTATAATGTACTCAGTATTGGGGATAAAGGAGACCCCATTCGGCCATTCCCATACCAAAACGTTGCAAATAAAATTCTTCACTGAAGGAGAAGGCATTATTGGTGACACAGAGTTTTATCAGTTCTAAAAATACAGATGTGGGCATGCCTAGTTCTACGTTACATGTTGGCAATTTTCTATCTAAAAAACTAAGTACATCATCAATGGGAACTTTCGTAAACAAGGACTCAACGTCAAAACTGATCATTCTTCCCCGTTTTAAATCTAAGGACATAACTTTGTTAATAAAGTCACAGGAATTAGTGATGTGCGAGCCTGAAAATTTACCAACTAATGGGGATAATTTATCTGCAAGAAATTTAGATAACCAGTAACTAAAGGAACCCCTGTGTGAAATAATGGGACGGAGTGGTATATTAATCTTATGGGTTTTGGGTAGGCCGTAGGCCGTATAATAAACAATAATGTAATAACCAATGTAATAATAAATTTATAATTTCTGTAATAAATAATTATGCAATATTAAATGTAATAAATTTAATAACAAATGTAATAATTATGTAAAAAAATATAATAGAATCTGTATGTTTAGAACAGGAAGATAGTTTTAAATTTGCGCGAATGTACTTAATGAAAAATGCCCTTCCGGTGTCGGGAGAATGAGATCTAACCTAGGTGCGAATTTCTTAACGGTCGGTCCCTGGACTGTTTTTCCCTCTTGTTTTGGTTCATTCGTGTTTCTGTATCCACCCGAGGAGGATGCCAGTGGGCGTCGAAACTGTCGTGGAAATAAACTCTGTCTATTAGAGTGGGTTTTTATTTTCACATTTAGATATTGTTTCTTTAAGTACATAGATACACAGGTCAGTTGAGTGGGACCTTTTAAAGCCAAACTGATTAGATGATGTCCATAGGAAATCATTTAATTGGAGTAACAAGAGTTTTTCTAGTAGTTTCGAGAAGCAGGAAGCGACAGCAATAGGCCTGTAATTATTGCTGGACAGAATGTCTCCGTACTTATTTTTGACGAGGGGCAAGATTTATACCCTCATGAACTCTGCAGGGATATAACTATGAGCAAGCATGGCTGATAGGAGCAATGATATATGCAGACATACTACGTCATTTGCATATTTTAAGTGCTCATTCGATAAGATCTACCCCTGACGCAGAACCAGTCTTTAACTCTTTAATTAACCTCTTTACTTCAGAAAATGATATCAAAGTATTTTCCCGTGTCCCTCCCACAATCGTTTCGCTGCAATCTATCTTAAGATTATCCCTACTCACCTTGTTAAGAATGTTAGAATAGTGGTTTTTCCACAGCTTTGCAATTTCATCCTCCCCCGACACCCCATCGATTGTCAGAGGGAGGACATTTTTGACACCCGTTTGATTCTTAACAAATTTCCAAAATTTATTATTTATGCGAGCTTCACAGGCTTTTGATGCTCGAATAGACTCTTCTTCTTGTTTACATCGCCTTATGGCCGCCTTATACTGACCCCTACTTCTACACATATTCATGTATACTGGTCCTAATCTGGGTCTACCATGAAAGCACCACAAATCATAGGCGTCTTTCGATTCCCTCTTCAGGGGGGCAATAAAATCATTCCATCCAGGAATAATCTTAGTATGATAGTTGTAAGATGTAATCAGTGAGCTTCCTGCTTCTCTTAACAGGGATATTATCTTACTATAATACCTATCTGAGTTTACAGTGAGAATCATTTGAGCAAGGATTATTACAGGCAAGATGCCAAATTTCTAAATTATTAAAAAGGTGATTTTTTCTGTCTTTGTATTCTATTCTCTGCTGCCTATTAACATTGGACCAATCGACGCGATTATTCTTACCATTGAGTTCTTGTTAAGTCGTGTTGCGCATAAATTGGTAACGTTAATTAATATTTCTGATGGTATATGATCAGAAAGAAGGAAATCATGCAGAATATGAACTCTAACAATTCGATCCCTTAGAGTTTAGATTATTACTAGTGAGACAATGATCAATCCACCTGGTGATACCACTCATATCACTAACATATGTAAAATTACCACTGGTTACCTCTAATACGTCTACATCACTTATACTTAAATTGGCCGACTCGCACATGTTACCCAGTTCTACAAAGAATTCCGAGTTCACATGTGCGTTAAAGTCCCCCATTATTATACAGTGAGAATATTTGGGGTTATCTGATAATGACTTCATTTTGTTCAGCAAATCAATGTATTCATCTAGATTACTGCCGTTGTTGTATGGTAAATAGCAGTTTATAATTAATATGCAATCATTGTTTACTTGTAATGCAATGCCTAACAACCTTACATTATCACTTGTTAAAAGTTTTACATGCTTTGACAAATTTTTCCTTATTAACAAAGTAGCACCACCAAAAGGCTTACCGTACATTAATTCATCTGACAAGTCTACTGCTGATGACGCATGGTACATAAAGTTATCATGGATGGTAGAGAGGAATTTTAGCTCTTGCTTAGGTAGCCAGTGCTCCTGCAGGAGTATCAAATATATATATATACTATATATAATATATGTGTGTGTGTGTGTTCGAAGGCCGAAAACACAGGCGACAAAGAGTGTAAAGACAACACACAGCATAAGGGCAACGAAGGACACAATCACAAATAGCACAAGACAAGAGGGCAGTCAAGAAAACGGAGTGAAACTGTCCCCCAAGAAGGAGCAAAAAACAAAGGCCAAGAGTAAATATGGGGAAGGAATTATATGCAGGTATTATATAAAAGATAATTGCAGATTTAAGAGAGGACAATGTATATATGAACATCCCCCAATATGCAATTTCTTCTATAATAATGGTCATTGTAAATTTGGAGACGGATGTAAATTCTACCACCCAGACATCTGCAGGACTTACGCAAAATATGGAACCTGAAAATTCGGGAAAAAATGCTACTATCAACATCTTCCGACGGATTCAAAGAACAAAGGAAAAAGTTTAAATGACAATAGGAATAACAACAATAGGAACAACAATAGGAACACAATAAGCGAACAAGAAAATTTTTTCAACATCGCGGACACGTTACGGATGCTAAATGTCATCCACATGCAGTTGACACAGCTGGAAACCCCCGAGCCAAACCGCTACCGGGCAAGAAGCTACCAGTACAAGTAGGCGGAA
Source organism: Bathynomus jamesi (assembly GCA_023014485.1). Taxonomy (NCBI): domain Eukaryota; kingdom Metazoa; phylum Arthropoda; class Malacostraca; order Isopoda; family Cirolanidae; genus Bathynomus; species Bathynomus jamesi. The sequence continues at coordinate 544,157 of JAJOZX010001637.1, forward strand.
ACGGATCTCTCTTGGAGGATCATAGGGCAACGAATCAAGCGATATCGAAGGAAAACGAACTTGAAATGCGCAAGGGGCAACGAAAAACAGAGAACATAAAAATTGTCCTGGCTAATATTCAAGGAATAAGATCAAACCAATCACTCAGTAAGGTTTCGTACCTGAAAGGATTTATGGACGAAACAAGGGCGGACATCGCATGTCTCACACAAACTCATCTTAAAGATTGCCAAAGAAATTGTGAAAACTGCGAACATTGTATTGATAAGAAAGAGATAAATATAAGGCTTCAACTTACTAAGAGCGGATAGAACGACGAGACGTAAAGGTGGCTGTGCTATATATGTACAGGAAGGTCATATGACACAGACGATAATCAGTAAATCAAACAGCTATGTGGAACTCCTAGCAGTGAAAATAGAAAAACTAAACGTGATAGTAATAGTCATCTATAAACCTCCAAGCACACCAACCGAAAAATTCTCTGAGGGCATTGATGACATCAGAAAGCTAATAAAGGCCATAAACCCTCCATCCCCCAATATAATGATCTGCGGAGACTTTAACTTCCCATTTATAAAATACAAAAAGGTGGATAGGAATATATATATATATATATATATTCACCAGGACAAGGGGGGCACAAGAGAAGACCAGGAGCAAGCAAAAATGTTGATGGCTCCCACAAATGAGTTTATGCTGACACAGGAGATAACAGAAAATACCAGAAAAAATAACTGCCTGGATCTGGTATTCACGAATAACACGAACTTGATTGCTAATATAAAAATAACCCCAACCATTATCTCAGACCACAACTTAATCGAGATATCAACAAATATGACGACAGCATTAAAAGACAATACACATATTGAGGAAAGAAGTAAATTCGGGGCCTTTAACTTAAACTCCAAGACTATAAACTGGGAAGCAATCAGATCGCACATGGCTCAAATAGAATGGAGAACAATTTTCGAGAATAAAACAACTGAAGAAATGCTAACAACCTTGGAAGAAAAAACGCTGAGAATTTTAGAAAAATATGCTCCGAAATCACAGCCAAAAGGAAAGAGGAGCTGGCTGGAGAGGCAAAAGAGAAGACTTTCCCGCAAAAGAAAGAGAGTGGAGGCGAAGTTAGGCAACTGCTGAGATAATGACAGGAAAGCAATAAAAGAAAAACTGGAGGGTATCGATAGGGAAATACAAGCTCTGATTAAGGACCATACAGAGAGGGAAGAGGAAAAGGCAGTAGAAGCAATAAAGGAAAATCCAAAATATTTCTATAGCTATGCAAAAAGGAAAACAAAAACGCGCGCCGCTATTGGGCCCTTAAGGACGAGAAATAATGAACTAACCGACGATCCAAAAGAAATATCTGATACATTGAGAGCTCAATATGAATCAGTTTTCAGTACCCCAAAAAGTGACAAACCGATACCTGACATAAATGCATTCTTTGAAGAGGAATTGCAAGGAGAGTACGGGGCTCCAATAAACCTTAGGCCCCCCGCCCATGGCCTAAACCATTAGAGTTACAGTAAAACTAAACATACCTTACAAAAGAGAATTTAATCCTGCATTTAATGAGAAACAATTAAAACTTGGTGTTCCCGCCATTGGCTTCGAAGACAGCCTGAATTCGCTTTGGGTAGCTTGCCAAAAGTGACGTGAATAGATCTTGATCGTTACGCAAATTTGCTAAAACAGTTTCAATGTGTTGCGTCATTGTATCCTTCGAAAATCGATGTGCTGCAGGTTCTTGAAACAAGACATTCAACCTTGTCCTTTATAACTGATCCAATGTGTTCACAGACGTTCAGGTCAGGAGAATTTCCTGGCCATTCTTCATTTCCAAAGAAATCGATTTCATGGTTCCGCAACAACTGTTGAGTGGCTAATGCCTTAAAGCAGGGGCCTTATCGTGCAGAAGTGTGACCTGATCGACATCCATAACATTGTTTGGGTTTCTTAGAAAAGGAATGACATGCTGAGATAGAATAATATTACGAAAATACTGTTCATCCCAACTCTGACCATTTGGCTTCAGCACCCACATGAGCTTCTTTGCAGTGAACAAAACAAACACACCAACACAGTCTGGACTTTTTAATAATTCGCGATAATGTTCATTGTCATCGATTTCTTCTGGTGTTGTGGCCCACACTCGATCATTTTGGTAGTTAGGCCGACGTGTTACGTAAACAAAAAATTCATCGGAGACAGCTAAATGCATGAAATCATCCACATCCCAATCTTCAAGATAATGGGCAAACCACATTCTGTCATCGATGTTAAGTTGAATTTTTCTTGACTTTGGAAGTTCATGCCAAGGCTTTAAACCTTGCCTATGACAGTACAGTCGAATGATCTCACCACTAACGATCTTTCCTCTCAACACTTCGATCTCTCTAAAAAGTTTAGCACAGCTGTTTTTCCGCTTACGCGTACCGCTTTCAATGATGTCCTTTATTTCCTGAGAGAGTGGATGAATGTGAAATGGATACAACCAAATCTGGGCGCCCAAATTTGCCAAAGTTTTATTCCAATTTCTTTTGACGAAGTCCTCACTTCTTCGCAACTTTTTGGCAACCCATGAACGTGTTATAAAGGTGGCTCCAGCATCACGAGCTTCCCGAAATGTTATTGCTCGTATGCGATCTATCACACGTTGCCTCTCCGAATCACCAATTAATTGAGAAGCCATTATATTATCACTTTATCAGCTAGAGTAATTTTAATACCTGCAATAAATAAAGAATTTTATATATTTTTATAATCACTAAAAACTATTTCGATATAAGTAAACATGTAAGCTGCAAAGGGGGGGGGGGCTAAGGTTTTTTGGAACTCCTTATATAACAGACTGATTTTACACCAGAAGATTTAGCGAGAGCTATAGGACAAATGAAACCACATTCAGCTGCAGGTCCGGACAATTGGAACGCATTATTGATTAAAAACTGTAAAAATGAAATAGCTACACCTTTATACTGGATATGGAGAAGATCCCTAGACACTGGGTAAATACCGAGCATCTTGAAACGAGCAAACATTGTCCCTATATATAAAGGAGGGGACAGATCTCAAGCAAAGAACTATAGACTTAGACTAGTGGTATTGACGTCCCACCTCACCAAAGTATTTGAAAGAATAGTTAGAGAGAAAATTTATGACTTCCTGGAGATACGGGAAAGATTCAACGAAAATCAGCATGGATTCCGATCAGGTAGATCATGCCTATCACAATTAATATTTGAACACTACAACATCCTAGATGCATTGGAAGCAATGACAACTACGATGTTATATACACAGATTTTGCTAAAGCTTTCAACAAATGTGACCATGGTATAATAGCACATAAAATTAAATATATGGGAATAACAGGCAAAGTGGGAAAATGGATCTACAACTTTCTCAGAAAACGTCTGCAGGTCGTCAAAATTCAAGGTACATCATCATCAGAATCGGAAGTACGCAGCTCAGAACCACAAGGGACAGTACTGGCCCCACTCCTGTTCATTATCATGCTAACAGACAGACAGCGGAGTAAACAGCAACAGTATAGTAACATCCTTTGCAGATGATACAAAGATCAGCAGAAAAATCAGCGATGTACATGACGTGGAGGCCTTGCAGAGGGACACGAACAAAATATACAAATGGTCAGAACACAACATGTCATTTAACACCGAGAAATTTCAGTTCCTGAGATATGGTAGAAAAGAACAACTTAAACAGACTGCATATTATGCTCCAGATATACAGGAAATTCAGAGAAGCACGAAAGCGATCGATCTCGGGATGATAATGACAGATGATGCGAAATTCGAAACACAAAGTCAGATAGCGATAAATAAAGCAAAAAGAGTCGCCGGACAGGTACTAAGAACGTTCAAGAGAAGGGACAGGACAGTAATGAGTAATGATTCCCCTGCTAAAAACACTGATTATACCAAAACTTGAATACTGCTCAGTTTTGACGTCCCCATATAAAAAGGAAGAAACTAATAAACTAGAAGAGACGCAAAGGCACTTCACAGCCAAGAATGATGGCTGCAAAGAACTCAACTACTGGGAAAGACTACGTAAACTAAATCTGTACTCACTGGAAAGAAGAAGAGAGAGGTACACCATAATCTACATATGGAAAATGATCGAAAAACTGGTACCAAACCTAAAACTAAACCTAATTACCATTCAAACAACACTGGAAAATAGGAAAGGCAGAATGTGTAGTGTTCCCAAATTAAAGGCCCGACAAGGGACCTCCTCAACTCTGAAGGAAAATAGCTTGGTTGTCAGGAGGCCAAGACTTTTCAACCAGTTTCCAAAGGACCTCAGAAACATAACGGGGGTCAAAGTTGAAGTCTTCAAGAGAAGACTGGATGCCTGGCTCAGGACGGTACCAGATGAGCCGGGCGTGCCTGGCTATGTACGGTGGAGAGCGCAAGAAAGCAACTCGCTCCTCCACCAAGCCAGACCTAGAGGCGGGGCCACCAGCTTCATTTCCGTGTGAAGAGAGACTAACGCACGAAACAACATAAGGTTCAAAGGTATATATATCATTAAAAAGAAAAAACTATAGTGTTTGTCATTTACTATGATATTACTTATTCGGACTATAGTGGATTTAATTTTCTGAGTTCCTTGTTTCACGCACGGTCTGTGTATCATATTATATATATATATATATATATATATGGGAATGAACTCAGAATGGTCCCCTGAGTTTTTTATGATACACACAGACAGTGCATGGAACAAGGAACTCTTCTGGGATAATTAAATCCACTATAGTCCGAATAAGTAATGGTAAATGACAAATACCATAGTTTTCCTTTTTCATGATGCTAGCCCGACGTGGGCAACGGGTCACTCGCAAAGAGGTCCCATAAATATAGCTTCCCTCACCAGCTATCTGCAAAGCAGACAGGATCCAGCTTTGGGACATGGATCTAGGGTTGCTTATATTGAGGTTGTAAATGTAGTAGGGCTAGGCTGCTTTAAACCCTAGATCCATGTCCCAAAGCTGGATCCTGTCTGCTTTGCGGATAGCTGGTGAGGGAAGCTATATTTATGGGACCTCTTTGCGAGTGACCCGTTGCCCACGTCGGGCTAGCATCATGAAAAAGAAAAACTATGGTATTTGTCATTTACCATTAATTACTTATTCGGACTATAGTGGATTTAATTATCCCAGAAGAGTTCCTTGTTCCATGCACTGTCTGTGTGTATCGTATAGAGATAATATATATATATATATATATATACATTTAAACTGCAAACACGCAGTATAATTAACGTAAAGAACGACGCTTGTATAGGAGACTATTCCGCGCAAGATGAGAGAGAGAGAACGAAACAAATGAAAAAATGAGGTAACCACCCGGGATCTTCCGATTGCGCGTATGTAGAGGAATTACGGCATTTGATTGAGTGAGGCCCATGGTGTAATGGTTATCATATCTGACCGGCAATCGGAAGATCCCGGGTTCGATTCCCGGGTGGTTACCTCATTTTTTCATTTGTTTCGTTCTCTCTCATCTTGCGCGGAATATTCTCCTATACAAGCGTCGTTCTTTACGATATATATATATATATATATGCCTCGGTGGTGTAGTGGTTAGCGTCGCTGACTACGAATCCATCGGCCCCGGGTTCGAGACCCGACGGCAGCCGGCGCGCAGCCAAAACCCAGCTGTTCATCCTTCCACACAGTAAAGAAAGTGGTTGGTAGATAAATGGGTACTCTAGGTGGCCTAGTGGTTAAGATGCTAGGCTGCTGATGGGGCGTGGTTCAGATTCCACGTTAAACTGTAGGTCTAAGGTGGAGTGAAAAGCTTGACCTTCGTCAGAATAAACAATTCGGGCGGAAGCTAACCAAAGGTTATATACTGTATATATGTATGACAGTATGTGATGTAGATTGCCCAATGGGAACGCAATCAGCAAAACAACTTCCCTTTAAATAACTGTGATAATTAGATTAATGTACTATATCTCATATTATCATATAATACCTTTATTACTGTCTTGTTCCCCCAAACTGTCGTCAAAAGTAAATGGTTCTCGAAATAGAAGCCAAATCTGAAATGTCTTTACGTTTTCTGTAATAATTTGTTACGTTTTCTTATTTTATGGATAACTATTACTTCGTTCTTCAACGTGAAATCATTGCAGTACATAATATACTATATAATTAATTTAACAGTAAAAACGAGTTGGAAAAAATATATGAATTAAAATTGCTGGTTTTTCCTTTATAAAATGTAGTTATATTAAAATATATTTTAATAGTATTGTTTTTAGCGTTTAAAAGGAATCGAAATAAAATCTTACAAAAAAAAATTCAAACGTTTGGTAAACAGCCATTGTTTGGAGGAAGAGCTAATCTTTGTTTTTAAAGAAATGGAAGACTTAGTGCCTATAAAGAACTAAAATCCTAAATATTTGCTTACCCGAGACATAATAAGTCCATTTCCTTGCCAAATTATCTTTCATAACATGCTAATTATTGTAGGTATATATTCAGTGGTAAGATTGTGAGCAAATTAGTTGTACCTAGGTCTGTCATTTCATTGAGTAAATTATTTGATTGACAAAGTGTTAACTAAAACTATTTTGATGTCGACTTGAAAAGTTTGTACAAGAATAATTATTAAACGTCGATGGACTGTAAAAGTTTATTACTATAGGTGGAACCTATCTTAGCTCATCATTATTCAAAGAATGAGTGAATCATAGTATGTAGTATGTACATATTACATGAGTCAATTCATTCACGGTTGAAGTAAATCATGACTCAAGAAGAATAATTTTAAATTTCGAATATAAATTGAAGTGGGTCATATATGTTTATGTATCGTGAAATTGCTCACACTCAGTTTACAGCTTCTTAACATCGGCGAAAACTATATTAATTGTGTAATGTGTACTGCTGTGGCTAGTGAATACTAATTGAAGATCCCGTTTTTATTGATATTAATTAGTTAATGTTTGTTTGTGATAAATTAAATAATTTCTCGCGATCATGAAAAAACTTCAGTTTATACTACCGAGCCCATTTTCTGTTGATTTGAACTACGTATTTGGGTAGAAGATAGATTGCAGTAATGGAAAAAATTACACTTTGAAATGCTACGCTAACTTCATAAATTTAAAAAGTGTTTATATATTGCTCTGCTGGTAAGTGTGTTTAATAAATAAGCACATTAAGTAGTTTAGCACTTCAAAAATGCACCACGGCGTAGTCTTCATACGGAAATTAAGTAACACAATATTGTTAAAATTCATACCTGTCCCAGTAACATACACCTGTTTTCATATTCCAAAGAAGATGACTTGTGGCATCTTCATTCTTCAGTAACAATGGCGTTTGGTATACACACCATACTAATATATGTACACTACGGTGGACGTATTTTGTGTGTGTGTGTGTGTGTGCGCGCGCGCGCCTGCCTCCCTCCTACGGACTGAGTAAGTTCGTAGGTACGTTTAAAATTTATTCGGTCAGTGAGTTGCGAGAGTGAGAGGATTTGGGAACCTTATTTAGAGGAAAGCTAAAAGTTCGTGAAAATTCGTAAATGTACGTTTGAATACGTGTCATGCGGTTGCTTGATAATTTGTAGTTACTGTAAAACGTTTTAAAATGTTAGTTCGCAGTTTGCGAGTGCCCATAAAAGAACGACTGAACTTGCCAAAATTTTATTGCTATTCGAGTTTGTGTGGGTTAATGTTCGGTTGTGGCTTCTTCACTTTGCACTCAAAATAAGTGAATTTTGAAGTAGGATTGAGACTGTGCGGCCTATTTCTATAGAATCAAAATGGATGGAAAGAGCTATATATTATAGGTTGTAACCCAAACGTTAACAACTTCCCATAGGCCTGTCTGCAAGCCAAGACTGCAACCTGTAGATCTGAATAGGAAGTCAGGTAGGCTACGCTGTCATTGACTTGAGTTCAGTTACTGTTAAAGGATAATTTAGGATAGTGTTATTTTTTAAGGAGGCAAACCTTGGGTGAATAATTCGCGCAATAAATTACTCCTTCCTTATTTAGCCTCCCCCCACCCCCACCTTTACCCCGCCTCTGTAGTTCTTTGATGTCATTTAATATGAAAGTTAAAATATGTCTGTCTTAGCTATCCTACAACGCTGGCTACATTATGCATCTCTGGGTGAACATAGTTTAATTTATCTTTGTGCTTAACGAATGGGTTTATAGGGCCTATTCTGTTCTCACGTTCTTGTAGGTCAAGTAAGAAGTAAGACGCTGTCCGTACATAGGTATAATCTATTGAGGATACTGTGTTTTTAATAGCCCGATCAGCCTATGAGCAGCCAAACCTCAACTCCTATAGTAGGCCTTATATGATTGACTATGCGTGGTAATTTTCCGCATGAGCTGATTAGACAACCCATTATTCCCGCTAAGATAATGGTTAATGAGGCCTCTATAAAAAAGATAAAATAATCTTTGTTTCAGGCTCGGATCGAAATGCATGCAATATAAACGTAATAAACCTGGTAAAAGTTTTGTGCGTTGGTCTCTCTCCACACATGAAGGTCAAGCTGGTGGCCCCAGATAGTTTTCCTAGTTTATAATTTTTGCTTACTACACGAAAATGTTTGGGCTTTACGTTCCGTGCGAATATAACATTTGGTAAATATTAAATTTCGCGGACACCATTATTTTTTTATTTTTTAGTTTTTTACACCAAAGTCGCAATTTGTAAGAGCCTAATTGTCCGAAATGGGTCACGTGGGAAATGACTAACAAATCTAAAACGACCATCTTAGCGTAATCTGATTTCCACAAAATTTAATATTAACCAAACTTTCTTTTAGACCATGTAAATACAATGGACAAAATAGTTGTCATTGGAACGTAATATGAATATATTCGGCCATTTTTAAAGGAATGAACAAATTGGCGACCAAATTAGGTTTTCAGAACTCTTTATAAAGTTTTCACTTTTAAAAACTAGGCTCTATGCACTATAAAGCTTGAAGGTCATTAAGTAGTGCATTTTAACATAATCCATTTGTTGACCCAGAAGATAGGTCTAGCCTACAGTATCGTAGGCTAATTAAGTAGGGCCGACTTTTAAAAGTATGATATTATTGCTTGATTACACGCATCACTCATTGAAATAATTATATACGTTGCCTACTTAATTTTATTAAATTAGCTTTATTTAGGTCTCGGCTAAATTAAATAGGCCTTTGTAATAATAATTTAAATATGCAACACTAATCATGTTTCTGAATTTTGCTTGGCGTATCGGCAAAATCACTTTGATTTCGACCTTTATGCCTGTCCTATATTTTTGTTATTGGCCAACAATACAGCAGTACGATAGTTTAGTTTACAAACTAGACTTTCTTTTCTGATATTTTTAGATATGATGTGTGTGAAAGCGGGTCTAGGTATTTATCTTCTAATGGTAAATTGTGAATTTCAAATAACTACTGGAGGTTTAAAAGCATTCCCCCTACCCTCTTCCCCTCACAATCACAGTTGCTGCCCTTTGATAAGAACGCGTGTGACCTCGGGTAATGCTTTTAATATGACTTTTTTTTTTATTGGTAAAATTTGTTTGTTATCGGAAAAGCTGTAGATATCAGAACTTATTATTTATTCTGTGAACAAGACCGTAGGATCAGACCTATTGGAGGGCCACTGACATTCTTGATTAGAAGCGCAAATAACTGATTCAGAACTGAAAGTTTGCAAAGAACCAAGTAGCCTATAGCTCGTGTATCTGCCTTTGGGTAGGCCTGCAACAATACTGCCTTGTGTAGGGCCTACGTTAATACACAGATAACCAGTTTCGTGAATAAATATTAGGCTTAGTTTGGACAAATTTTATCAAGATAATTAGGCTTAGGTTTTGTTCGGTTCAGTTCACTTAGGTTATTAGTGTCAAAACATCTGAGATCCCTAAGCCGAGCTTTCATTTATCATGTTTTTTAATTTAGATACATTAATTGAACCACCAATGTTGACTATACTTCAAGGAATAAACCTACATAAGGTTATTAGTACATTTCCTGTCTATTGAAAGAGTTTTTAAATTGGTGTGTGATCTTTGAGGTAAGGCTAGTCGGGATATACTAGTAGTGGTAATTCTCCCTTTGCCAGTAAATGTAGTAGGGGGTGCTGATTAGGTCTGGTTTCTGAGCACTGGGAGTTCTCAGATGATACCGCATTGGTAGAGGGGGGAAGTTTTGATGGGATATCTCGGGAGTCAAAACCTTCTAATAGAATCAATAGATGAATAGATGTTTTCAATTTCGGGGATGCTACTCGAGTATACAGTATAAGATTGTTAGTACTTTCTAGGTAAATCATGGCATATCTAACCTAACGCTAGGAAGTTTTAGAACTTTATACAGAAGTAGTGATGTAGTGGGAGGCGTTGGTCGGATTTGGTTTCAGAACCCTGACTGTTCTTGGATGATGGGAAGCTTGATGAGAACTCTTGCGAGTCAAAACCTCCAAAAAACATATTCATCTTGAGAGAAGTTGCTTGAGCACTGGAAAAGAATTTTACTTTTAATTAATGAGTAATAGAATTTCGTAAAGAAAAAAAATTATGCATGTGTACACTATCTGGGGAATTCTTAAATTGAGAGGTGCTGGCCAGCTGGAAGTGCCTTTGGATCAGTGCTCCTTTATTTAATAGTCCGGTAGCACAGACCCTGATTTTACTGGAACCCTGCATTGTTTGTTATAAAGCAAATTTTTACATATTTTGAAAGCTTATACCACCCCATTCAAGAATCCATCGAGTGTACACCTGACCCCCGCTTGGCTTTTTCAATATGGCCGGCGAAACTGAAAAATCCCATATCCTGGTCAATACTTGATGGATTTTGATGATCTTGGTGTCATTTCTAGGGGTTTAGGATGATGAGTCGATCTGGAGGAGTTGCAGATACTTTGGGAGTCGTTTTGACCCACATTCGTCAATACTCAAGGTCATTGGAGGTCAAACGCCCCCCCGAAATAAGGAGCTTGCATCTCCAGATGCCATTGCCGATAGAGCTGTTAGTATTGGAAAGACGCAACTGGCACAGTACGAGTCGTCATGGCCACAAGGCTTTTATGGCACCATTTCCAAACATGTCATCACCTTTGCAAGTAAAACGAAACGCATCAAGGTGAGTGCCCACTTGGTTATGGACCAAGAAGCGATTTATGCACGCGTCATCGGTTTGCTGATGAGCGAAACGCGAACTTGACTTGACTCATGTATTCTCAACAGAGCTTGCGGCATACCCACCCGCGCTGTTCCAACCAGATGGCTTAATGAGAACTGCAGCTTAGTCCGCATTGAAGCAGAACTTGGGAGTGGAAACATCCTCTCGAACATGGGGTCGACCAACGGTTGTTGTTATGGATGTGTCAGCTATTTTGTGGACAGTCGACTGGCCTGCTAGTGGCACAGTTGCTACATTTATCCAAACCTTCAAAGTATGGCTACCGAAACATCTTTCTCATGCATCTGTAGTACTAGCTTTTGATCGCTACTATGATTTCTCTCCGAAATCAAGCACTCGGGCAATGAGAAGCAAGAGCAGCCGAGTTCACAAGCTGGACCTCAACACCCCATTGCCTACAAGAAACGCTGTTCTCACGTGCACCGCGAACAAGGAGCAACTAAACAGGCTGCTTTGTGAGCAAATCCTTGCTGACAGTATCTCGTAACTGTAACCCAAGACCATGAGCTAGTGCTTGCAGGATGGCAGACCATACCGACTTCCATTGTGCGAGGCAGGAGTCGAGCAGCATTGGAGCTCTCATTATCTCATGAAGAGGCTGACGTGATAGTAACACAACACGCTATCGCACAAGCTGAGAAAGATTCTGATGCCCGCATCTCCATCATTTGTAATGACACAGACGTGTTTGCCATGCTGACTCACTTCTATGAATTTAAGAAACTAGGTTGTCCCATGATTATGGAGTCTCCAGTGCGTGGCAGAAAATCAGTGGACATCTGAGCAACTGTAACCCAACACAAAGACGACATCCCACAAATCCTCAAACTACACGCTTTGAGTGGTTGTGACAAAGTTGCAGCAATACATGGCATCGGCAAAGCCACTGCCATTGCCACAGCCAAGAAGGGTCGAAAGCTAGACTAGCTGGGGTCCCTTGAAGCATGCTTTGACCATATCGAGAAAGAGGCAACAGCATTATGAGAAAGAGGCAACAGCATTATGGGTGGGAGAGAGACGAAACAAACAGAGTTCTCATCCCAAAAACAGTCGGTGAAGGAGTGTGCTTAGCACCAGATGAAGTTCTGAAGCTAATCAGATGTGTGTGTGAATCACAATCAGCATGCAGGGGGAGTCGCTGCGGCTGCATGGGACGCGGAATCCCTTGCACAATGTTCTGTGCATGTGGCAGCGGCTTGGATTGCAATAATCCATTGACCCAAAACGCAAACGAAGAGCAGACTGATGACCCTGACGATCCTGACACAACCATGTCTTTTGATATTTGCTCCCAATAAATGGTTACCTAATGTGAATAACTGCATCAAAGTTGTCAATGCCAATCCCCCAGCTAGGTGTGAGCTTTGTTTTGCTTACGAGGTCATATCTTGTAGCTTTGCAACCTTCCATAGAATGCATGTACCCTGCACTTCAGCATAAATTGTGGTTTATATCCGAATATCCATATAATGTGGGTTATGTCATTTAAGCATTATGATCTAGTTTTATCTGCGGAAAAGATGTTAAAGTGCTCAGCAGTTAGCTAGATTGTAGAAATTGTCACTGAAATAAAGCAAATACAGTGATGTCAACTGTGGCATTATCATATTTCAAGGCCAAACTTTAACCTCAAATGACCTTGACTTGACCCATGGAGTTGCAAAATGATATCCTACTGTTATCATGTGCCTATAGAACTACTCAGTCTCACCCAAAACCATAAAAACGACAGTAAGATCACCAAAATATCTCCACGACTGCCTGGGATATGGGATATTCCTTATTTTGGGGGGGCGTTTGACCTCCAATGACCTTGAGTATTGACGAATGTGGGTCAAAACGACTCCCAAAGTATCTGCAACCCCTCCAGATCGACTCATCATCCTATAAACCCCTAGAAATGACACCAAGATCATCAAAATCCATCAAGTATTGACCAGGATATGGGATTTTTCAGTTTCGCCGGCCATATTGAAAAAGCCAAGCGGGGTTTAGGTGTACATTCGATGGATTCTTGAATGGGGCGGTATAAGCTTTCAAAATATGTCAAGATTTGCTTTATAACAAACAATGCAGGGTTTCCACCCCGTGCACCCGTTCTATAAGTAATTCCTGCGCGAAGGGAAGGGCGCAGTATAAATTACGATATGATTAATCTCGAAAAGGGGAGAAAATCAAATAATTGATGTACTTTCGTGAGAATTCCTAAATTGGTGTGTACTGACTGGTTGGGAGTGCCTCTGGATTAGTGTTTCCTTATCTAAATAATTCCAGTGCGCGAAGGGTGGTAATGTAAAGAGTAAATTTTTAAAAGAAAGACTCTCGGCACAATGGCTTCGGCACTCATCGGAGAAATAATGCAACGACGAAATGATGACTTGTACGTCACTACATAGTGATGTTAAAAAACCGGTTTTTTTTTGTGTCCATGTTTTTTTTTTTTTTTAATCATTAATAGATATTGCCAATTTAATTATAAGGTATACTTTTGCAATGATATATATTATAAAAATAAATAAGTAAATAATAAAATAGGCCATATGGTACCAGTATAGAATGTCCTTTTCAGCCTATTTTCAGAAAAAACTGGCCTCTTTCTTGCACTGAAAGTCTTGTATCTTGAGATCCGTTAAACTTGCGAGAACACTGACTGGGAGCTGACTGCCCATTGTCCAACCTTTCCAGGACTCTCCCACTTAACTATCCTTTAGACCTGTGATGACATATTTTCCCCTGAGACCATCCATATATATACATACACATACACCCATATACATATATACATATTTATATCTATTGTATACACCATACACACGCATACATCCAGAATTCCAGATACATACGCATGCATACTCACATATATACCTACACAAACTCATACACCTCTATTTCGCCCTTTCATTACCTCCGAGATCATTTAGCACATATAGTAATATCCATACGTACAGCCAAAAGAAACCGATTAAGCACAGACAGAGCAGCAAAGCTAGTATTTATATCCCAAAATGCAAAATTCCAAGAAAGTGAAGTAAAACATGGTGCTACATTGGCTTTGTCAACATCCAAATCTGCAATAAATACCAGTACCTGTGATATTGAAACTATTTGCTTTAATCAATCTAGTGATAATGATTCTTCAATGGAAATAGAATCAGATAATGAAAGTTAAACAGCATTAGATTAACACAAAGGTTAAAGAAAGAGATGAATATTTTTATTTTTTATTTTTCTATTTGGAATATATATATATATATATATATGCACACTGGTATTCTTGCCAATCACAATTATATATATTGTTTTATACCAGTACTATGTATTTTTTATTATGTATATTATACCAGTACCTGTGGTATTGAAACTAGCATATATGCTCTACCCAATCTAGTGATGATTCTTCCATGGAAATGAAGGTTAAACAACATTAGGTTAACAAAAAGATTAAAAAAAGGTGAATATTTTTTTTTCTATCTGGAATATATATACTGGTACTCTTGCCAATCACAATTATGTATATTGTTTGAAACGAGGAAGAATGTTTTATGTTCTAGTTAAAAAAATATATATATATACATATAAAAAATGAGGGTTTGTTTTTCCTTTCTATTATATACTTTTTGTGTGATTCAGTTTTTCTAAAAGATGACTATATATACTAGGTATAACCGTATAAGCATGGTAGTATAGTAAATTATAGGTAGTACTAATATACTTATTAGATTAAAGGAAGAAAAATATGGAATAAGTTTAAAACAATAAAAAACAAAAAAAACACTTCGTTTTAAACAAAAAAAAAACAAAAAAACGACACAATAAAAAACGACTCACATCACTACTTGTACATAATAAATAAATGAAAAATTCGTTTAAAAAAATGCATGGTACAGGTGAGATTTAGTAGTTTAGTATTTCATGCCATCCTTTACTTTCCACTGTCATCTTGTCAGTCTAGTGTGTCATTGGATACAGGATACACAAGGTAAGTATACGCGTGGTGTGAATGAACTCTCAAGCTGTTCTTTTCATTATACAATACTTTTCCCTACTTTCCTATAAATCTTTCATAACTATTTTCTGTCAGCAGTGGCTGGTGGAGGAAGGAGAGAGCCTTGTCCGTTCTGTATTTTGCTGCTACTACTACTACTACTACTACACCTGTGTGAAAGCTTTACACGTTTATAACTAAATGTTCATTGTACAAGTTTTCGATATTTCTTATTTTCATCTACTTTTTCTATTTTATTTTTTTTCTACTTTCTTGGGCTAACCCAGAGTGGATCTCTCTCTCTCTCTCTCTCTCTCTCTCTCTCTCATATACATACATACATATATGTATATGAACCGGGCATTCAATTAACCTAACCGGCCATTATTTTTGCTGCCCTTCGTGCGGGTAGAAAAAATATTCCTCGTTTTAACGAAAATATCACGACTTAACCTAACGAATCGTCAAGGGTGTACAGTTGACTTAAACGGGCATTCACTTAACCTAACCAGGCATTCAATAATTTTACCGTAGGTTTCTATATATATATATATATATATATATGAAAATTATTTCACGAAAGTAACACGTGAAAAATATTTATGATGAATAAAACCACGAAGGAAAGGAAACAAAATGGTGCTCAAGCGCTTTCGTCTAATGACATCCTCAGGAACACCTCAGTGTTCCTGAGGATGTCATTAGACGAAAGCGCTTGAGCACCATTTTGTGTTTCCTTTCCTTCGTGGTTTTATTCATCATATATATATATATATAATATATATGCCCGGTTAAGTTCATTGAATGCCCGGTTACTTCAACTGTACGCCCTTGACGATTAGTTAGGTTTAGTCGTGATATTTTCGTTAAAACTAACGCAAATATCACGACTAAACCTAACCAATCGTCAAGGACGTACGGTTGACCTAACCGGGCATTAAAATTTTATCCTATGCAAATAATGGTTCTCTATTATGTGTTTGCAATAAATAATAAATTTGTTATTGTTTTCTTATCTTATTTTGGTTAATTTGCAGAGTTTAAACTTTGCGGGGGGGGGGGATATAGTTGAAAAGATCAACATTGGGGCGGTGATTGTTGAAAAGAGTATATTGGGGGGAAATAGTTTAAAAGATCCAATAATTCTTATTCATGACTTGTGTATTATTAATAATAACTTTTATTTTTAATTAAGAGCCCGGTAAAGCCTAAAGTTTAAGGGCCAAATTAAATAAAAAATAAAATATAATATAATATACTTCTAAAGTAAAATTAATACCATAATCAGTACGAGAAGTTACGTTTGATGCCTTTTGATGAGGTAGAAATAGTAGCTTAAAACTCATTGGTATTTTCTGGTTTGATTTCACTATCGGCTGATTACCATTTTTGTTCTGTTTTGTTTACTGTCAGTTTTCTTTTACTAGCAAAAGATAAGTGTGAAGAGAAGGTGGGGGGGGGGGGGGGAATAGGCCTGGTTGTAGTAGTAACCTTCATAGAATTGGTTAACTTTGTAGCAAAACGGTAACAGCTTTGTCAAATTAATATTATGAATTTGAGAGACGTTGTGTTTTACATTAAGAAATATAATTTATTATAGGGCTACCCCGTGGCTACGTCGCGACACCACTCCCCGTTAGATTAGCGAGGTTAAGCGACGTTAGGTGTGTTCAGTAATTGGATGGGGTGACTGGCCCCCCACGTTTAGATGATGTAGAGACCCGTGGTTCGGATCTCGCGTTCGAGATGCGGGTCCCCTAGCTCCGTCATAAGAGTTTTGCTGTTACGCAGGCTCCAGGTTAAACAGTCCCATAGTAATAACCGACTTTAGTCAGTTATTATTATTCATTATTATTATTATTATTATATTATTATTATTATAGGGTGACCCAAAAAGGTGTTCTCCAAAATATGTACTGGTACGTATGTAAGGAGTTTATTTCTGAGAACCTCGATGGTGTAGTGGTTAGCATCACTGACAACAAATCCACCTGCCCAGGGCTTGATTCCCAGCGACGGCAGGTAGCGCGCAGCTCACTCGGCTGTTTATCTTTCCATACAATAAAATTGGTTGGCAGATAAATGGGTACCCTGGATAGCCTAGTGGTTAAAACGGTGGGTTACTACTGCTGATTGGGAGGTCGTGAGATCGAGTCGGGGCGAGGGCTTTGTAGTTCGAATTCCACGTTAAACTTGTAGGTCTAAGGTGGAGCA
Source organism: Bathynomus jamesi (assembly GCA_023014485.1). NCBI lineage: Eukaryota > Metazoa > Arthropoda > Malacostraca > Isopoda > Cirolanidae > Bathynomus > Bathynomus jamesi. The sequence goes on from JAJOZX010001637.1 coordinate 561,584, forward strand.
ACAAACTTGACTTTCATCAAAATGAACAATTTGGGCGAAGGAAAAAAGTACCTGTTTGGATCACCCTGTATTATAACTGATTCGCGTAGTTGAACTTTATGTAGAATGTACAGTCCAACACAATTGTAACTTATAATTGGTAAAAGATATAATGAAACGTTAGAAACGTTCATTGAAAATCTTGTAGTTACGAAACTGACCGTTCCAATTAGGATAACTTTTTTACTGAAGAAGCGAAGATTGAAAGTAGGTCGTCACATTCTATTTTCAATCTTCGCTTCTTCGATACAAAAAAAAAAGTTATCCTAATTGGAACGGTCAGTTTCGTAACTACAAGATTTTCAGTGAACATTTCTAACGTTTCATCATATCCTTTGCCAATTATAAGTTAAAAATTGGACTGCACGTTCTATATAAAGCCCAACTACGTGAATCAGTTATAATACAGGGTGATCCAAACAGGTACTTCGGAAACATTAGAAAGGTTTCATAACATTAGTTTGGGAAGTGTTTTTTGGAAATGGGACCGGTCTACCTTACTTAGAATGAAGTATTAGTTTCCGGTTAAAAAGAGGAGTGGTAGGATAATAATTTTTGCCTTTTTGTAGTTTAATAATTGCTCTGAAGTCTTGTTCATTTAGCTTATAAATATAAACTAACGTAGCGATCCAGAGGTTGTCTTCCTTTAATTATGTATCAAAATTCGCTACTACAAAAAAAAAAAAAAGTCTAGTAGTATGGGCGTAAATTCAATCTGATATAGCAAAGCCTTCAATATCATGTTAGTGAAAATGTAATGATGGGATTGTTTAACCACCACCTCAACATCTAAGGTCATATGACGGAGGGGACTTGCAGCTTTACGTGGGATCCGAACAACGGGTTGCTAATAGTCTGGACGCAAAGGTGGTCTCCCATCCAACTACTGTCCCACCCAATGTCGCTTAACTTCGCTGTTCAACGGGAAGTGGTGTTACGATCATATTAGTGAAGCCATGGAGAGTCATTTGTAGTTGATATACAGTAATACCTTGAACATCATTGTTTTGCGCTTTCGTCGTTGCTATGCTTGCGACTCAGATTTACATCATCATCGTCTTGTGTTTTATTTCGTCGTCTTACGCCTGGCAGCATCACCTTTCCCCACCCTTCCCCCTTTTCTTGTTTAATAAAAGGTAATATTTTGCTTAAAAATAATTTCAAATTTCATTTGTTGGATCACCTGAAGATCAGGGCCCCCAGCCTTCTTTAGTTAGCCTTATAAGGCTAACTAACGATGACTGGAGGCCCTGATCTTCAGGTGATCCCATTTTTTCGTTCGTATTATAAATTTTCATGTTTAAATAAAAGGTTTGAATTGAACAGTTTCTTATTGATGCTTTTCATGTGATTGAGCTGTTAAAACGAGTGTATTTGTATTGTACAGTATTTGTAATGCAAAAATCCTGATTTTGACACAAAAAGAAATCTGAGAACGGAACCCTTATTTTCCATAGGTTACATTCCTTGAACATCGTTGTTTTGAATATTGTCGCCTTTTCCGGGAACGCATTAGCGACGATGTTCTAGGTATTGCCGTACTTAAACGTTAGATACAAAGAAAGAGTGTAATGAATCATGCTGTTAATTGCATAATGAAGGAAAATATGATACACGATACACTGATTTAATCAAAACATTGTATTGTACCATGCGCCTAAGCAGGAAAACTTTTTCAAGATCTCTTAATTTTAATATATATGAAGTCGATGATGATGGCATACTTGGGATGTGCAGTCCGACTTTGGTCTTCGGATGTTGCTGACATGAACCGGCTCTTGCTTTCAGAAGTAGATGACTAAATTAGCGCAATGATGAAGAGCTTAATAAGTAACTAGCCTATTTATTATTAGAACTGGTGGGCCTGTGCTATGAAGGTCAATTTAAGATTAAAAAAAAAAATGGAGTGGTATAATAAGTTTTTTGCTAGATATTATGATAGAAAATTTCGAGTACTTTCCATGGCTGATTTACAGGGAGAGAGAGGGGATAAACAATGGATTTGTATACGTAGCCAGTTAACTGAAATATATTAAATTCTCTCTCTGTTTTCATATATATATATATATATATATATATATATATATATATATATATATATATATATATATATATATATATATATATATATGAAAACAATCTCGAAGCCTTTGTGCTGAAGCGAATATGACTATAAGGAACTTTCGGTTCTGTACAAGTGAAGCTAAAGTCGCTCTCGTTCGTACTTCCTGCAGTAATATATACGGACAGCAACTCTGGGTGAATTATAAAAAAGGTTCTGGCAGAACCCTAAATTTGCTGTACAACAGGTCTTTTAGACTCTTACATAAATTACCCGAGAGATGCTCAGCTTCGCAAATGTTTGCTAACCGCAATGTTCCGAGCTTCCCGGAGGTAACAAGACGTGCTCAATACAGTCTAATGCAAAGAATTAAAAAATCACTCAACCCGATTATCCAAGCTATGCACGAGTCTTGCCGTTTATCCTCTCAGCTATGGATTTCTTGGTACGAAAACGTCTGTTTGTAGCTCCACTTAACTTCGACATTACTGTATTATTTCTAATCAACTGTATATATTTCTATCCTTAGTACGTGAACTATCATTGTATTAATAATATTTGTCATATGGACTATAGTCTGCCAATAAACCATTTTATTTTCATTCTCTCTCTCTATATATCTATCTGAGCCTGCTTTAACTTTCATAATTAACCAGATGAGCTAATGAAAGTGTTTGAGAAAATATTACCCTCCTTGGCTTAAAGGTTATCAAAGTATTATACATTAATTTTTCAGTGAGATTTATTATTAAATTGCTAAGCTAACACCAAAACTTTGAGGAAGTATTTTTCGTATCGAATAATGAACACTTCACTATCATAACTTCATAACTGATAAGCAGCGAGATTAGGCTTGTACATTTAGTAAATAAGTTAAATCAGGATTGGGTAGTGCATTCAAGGGGAAGTGGGGACTTATGGGTGCCGAGCCACCCATGCGGTAAAACACACACACACACACACCCACACACACCTTGTTAGGGTTGCGTGCGTCGGTCTTTTTTCACACGAAGGTCAAGCTGGTGGCTCTGCCTCTAGTCCTGGCTTGGTGGAAGAGCATCCGAGCGGCATCTTTTCCGTTTGACTGCCGCCATTGAAACATAAGAGGTGAGTGCCCCCAGCCTTCTTTACTTAGCCTTATAAGGCTAACTAACGAAAATATCACGACCTAACCTAACCAATCGTTAGGTCAACTGTACGACCTTGACGATTGGTTAGGTTAGGTCGTGATATTTTTGTTAGTTAGCCTTATAAAGCTAACTAAAGAAGGCTGGAGGCCCTGATCTTCAGGTGATCCCCTTATTTTTCTGAGTACACGATTAAAACTTAAAAATTAAGCATGGATCTTGAAAGTAATTAAAATTGTTTATAAGAAACAAAATTTGAAGGGGAAATTAAGAAAAGCATTTTTATAAAGTAACTTATTTTGTATCATCAAGACATTTCAGTTAAAATACAAAAAGTTTAATTATGTTTCAATGGCGGCAGTCAAACGGAAAAGATCCGAAGAGCGAGTTGCTCTCTTGCGCTCTCCACCGTACATAGCCAGGTACACCCGGCTCATCTGGTACCGTCCTGAGCCAGGCATCTAGTCTTCTCTTGAAGACTTCAACTTTGACCTCTGTAACGTTTCTGAGGTCCTTTGGTAGCTGGTTAAAAAGTGTTGGCCCACTGGCAACCATGCTATTTTCCTTCAGAGTTGAGGAGGTCCCTTGTCGGGCCTTTAATTTGGGAACACTACATATTCTGCCTTTCCTATTTTCCAGCGTTGTTTGGATGGTAATGGGGTTTAGTTTGAGGTGTGGTACCAGTTTTTCGATCACTTTCCATATGTAGATTATGGTGTACATCATCATCTTTCTAGTGAGTACAGATTTAGTTTACGTAGTCTTTCCCAGTAGTTGAGTTCTTTGCAGCCATCAATCTTTTCTGTGAAATGTGTCTGCGTTTCTTCTAGTTTATTAATTTCTTCCTTTTTGTATGGGAACGTCAAAACTGAGCAGTATTCAAGTTTTGGTATGATCAGTGTTCTCAGCAGGGCTCATTACTGGCTTGTCCCTCCTTTTGAACGTTCTTAGTACCTGCCACGCGACTCATTTTGGACTCATTTTGCTTTGTTTATTGCTATCTGATATATATATATATATATATATATATATATATATATATATATAAAATGTGTGTGTATATACAGGGTGTCCCATAAGTCCGGCATCATAGGAAAAATAATAAAAAAAGACAAAACAAAAGCTTTTATTTACAGAACGTGCTCAATATGTCCACCATTGTTTTCAATACACAAATTCAGACGTGATACCCAGTCAGCAAGCACACAGTGAATGATGTCAGGAGTAATGGTGTTACATGCCCCAATAATGCGCTGCCGCAAATATTCAACACTCCTAATTTTCTCTGCGTATACCAGCGCTTTCAAGTAGCCCCCGAGATAAAAATCTAGTGGTGTGAGATCCGGCCTTCTAGCTGGCCATTCCACAGGCCCTCGACGTCCTATCCAATTACCATAGAATTGTTGGTACAGCTATTCCCTTACTTGGGTGCTGTAATGTGCAGGAGCGCCGTCTTGCTGGAACCATGTTGGGAAATTTCCTTCTTCGTTCAAGACACTGGGAATTTGGGAAATGCTTCTTCCTTGAGCACACGTAGGTAGGTGCCTCCAGTGACACGTTCATCGAAAAAGAGGTTGCCTATGATGCGATCCTTCCAAATGCCACACCATACCATCACCCGAGATGCACCTTGTCCTTTGAAGAGGTATACCAGTGAGGGTTGTTTTGAGACCAGTAGCGGGTGTTCTGTCGATTTACCTCACCATTTCCATAAAAACAGCCTCGTCACTGAACAGAATGGTGCACGGGAAATTGGCATCCCGAGCATAAATTATGGTTTGTAGAAATAGAAAAAATATGAATTTCTCCTATGATGCCGGACTTATGGGACACCCTATATATATATATATATATATATATATATATATATATATATATATATATATATATGGATGAATTTCACAATTAAACACGCGAAATGAATGAATGAATGATGTAATCCACAAGGAAAAAGAAAGATTCACAAAGCCTTTCGTGTATTCAGAAGTACACCTCGTTCAGGGAATGAAGGGAGAAGGTGAGATGACGAAAATATATACCTATGTACAGCGGGACAGAAAAATAAAAAGATTAACACCTGATTAACAAGAGTTAGAGGCAAAAGGTATTTTTAACAAGATATTGTCAATTTTATACATTCCCGCACTGTTACTGAAATTATTTTTAAAATGGATAAATGCACATTCTAGAATATTCCTTTCAATTATATCTGTTTTTTTAACGAGCGCTTTAGAACTATCCCACTTGATACTATGATTACATCTATACATATGGTTAAACAATGCATTAGAATTATTTGCTGTCCTACACGCATATTTATATGATGTTTTACCCTCATATCTCAATGTTTGGCCTATATACAGTGCCCGCGAAAAGTATCCGATCACCCTGGAAATTTGTATTTTTTACATAAAAAACAATGTTTAAATGTATACTAACCTTATATTAGTATTTTGTCATCTGTCCTTTGGTTTGGATGACTTGTTCTAGACGTTTTGGCATGGATTTAATCAAGTTTTGACAAACTTCCACTGATATTTCCTTGCACCATACCTTTTTGATGGCTTCTTGTAATTTTTCGACTGAGCCAGTGTCGTGGCATTCAACCTTTTTTTATTATTACCACATATTTTCTATCGGATTGAGATCTGGACTATTACCAGGCCTATCCAAAATATCAAATTTATTGTCAGTAATTCATTTTGTCACTATTTTGGCCCTGTGACATGGTGCACCATCATGCATGTATGTTTTTGTCCTTTGGATTGCCATTGCCATTGGAAGTTTATCCTGTAGCATTGCTAAATACCGTGCACCATTCATAGTTGTGTTCTTCGGAAGAAAATATAGGTTTCCACGCCCATAGTAACCGAAACAACCCCAAACCATCACACTTGGAGGGTGTTTCATTGTCTTTAGGGTGTATTTAGGGTCCATCCTATTTGAGCCAATAGGCCGGCGAACCTTTTCTGGACAACTTCTGAATGTCAAAAATGTCGACTCATCACTAAATAAAACCTTCTTCCAGTCATCAACAGTCCAATGAATATATTTTTTACAAAATGCGACACGTTTTTTACGCATTTTTTCATTAATGAACGGTTTCTTAGCAGCATGGCGAGATGGTAATCCGAGTTCTTTTTGGAGCCGCTCCTGGATAGTTCGTTCAGAAACACCAGATAACAATTATTCATATTAAATTTTATTTCTTTCGCAGTTATTGTTGGGTTTTTCAATACTAAACGTTTCATAAGTTTGTCTGTTCGTGAATTTGTTTTTCTCGGTCTGCCAGATCGTTTTTTAGGGACTGGCGTGGTTAGGCCGGCATTGTTCTTAGCCCGTGAAACCCATAAATTAACGGTACTTTGGGATATGTTTAATTCCTTAGCTATCTGTCTCTGTGATTTCCCACATGTATGCAAAGCAACAATAGCACCTCGACAATCACTCTTAAGTTGTTTTTTAGCACACATTATATATAAATTTTATTTACACCACTTTCTGTAAAAAATAACAAAATATCAATAATTTACACAAACAGTGAAATCTGACAACTTTGAGACACAGCCACCCGCAACGAAGGCTACCAGAACACTAATTTGAGAATGCGTTGGATAGCTCTCATATCAGCGAGCAACCTCAAAGTTACCAGATGTCGCTAGAACAAATAGAAAGTGAATTATGTGCTCTGAATATCAAGGGAAATATTGTATTTTCTTGAGTGATCGGATACTTTTCGCGGGCACTGTATATACCGAGTTACATTGTGTGCATCTGATCGAATACACACAACCAACCGCATTATCCGGGCTATTATTTATTAGGCGTGATTTAACAGTATTATTATACTTAATTAAAGACTACATTGATGCCAATTGCTTTAAGTAAAGTCGGAAGATATTGAAAATTAACATGGTAAGGTAGGCTAAGGATATTTTTACGGTCAAATTCCTTTAAAGTTACCCTATTATATTACCTATTCTTGGCTTTTCTAAGGCAGTTATCTAGAAATGAAATGTGCAATATCATGAATATTGGTATTAAATTTTTATCCTAACTCTGAATCTAAAAATTCAGGACTGACAACTCTCATTGCGCTAAGAAACATAGCAGAGAAAATAAAGATTTAATCAAGGGATGATGGTCAGAATAAAAATGCACATTAGTTATTATTATTAGCTTACGAAAAACTTCAAATTTGAACTGATTCAAGCATCTCCGAATTTTTAGATCCAGGAAAGATAAGCTTCCATCATTTTCTTTTTCAACCGTGAACTTAATAGATGGGACTAAATTGTTGAGCCTACCAACATATAAGTCAACATCCAAATTGTTAGGCCAAAGGCATAAAATATCATCTATATACCTGTACCAAACAAGGTTAAAATTAACAATAGTAGACAACATTATTCTGCTTTCAAAAAAATTCCATATACAAGTTAGCTAATACCAGTGAGAGGGGATTACAAGAATATTCAGAAATCTTATCTTTCAAAAAAATCAAGTAGGTCATCAGCAGGGACTTTTGTGAATAACGAGAATAGGTACATCAAAACTTGCCACTTCGAAAGTTATTAGAAAACTTCAGTTTGTCAATAAGATCCATGCTATTTGCAATGTGACTTGGAAATAGAGCCAACTAACTAGGGTTTTTCACAAAAAAACCAACCCAGCTGGGTTTTTTATTTTTTGATGTATTGAAATTTTTTTTAGAAAGGTTCGATAATTATGTAGTGCTTAATATATCTATTATTTTATTAATTTATTTATCTAATCTACAATATCCATCCAATATCCATCCATATCATATCTACAAGCTATCCATGAGTCCTGCCATTTATCCTCTAAGCTATAGACTTTTTGTTACGAAAACGTCTGTCTGTAGCTCCACTTAACTTCGACAGTGCAGTATTATTTCTAATCAATTGTATATATTTCTATCCTTAGTTTATGAACTGTCATTGTATTAATAATATTTGTCATATGGACTATAGTCTGCCAATAAACATTTTCATTTTCATATATTAAAAAGACATCTTTATTTCACAGAAAGTTCACATATGAGAGATAATAATGACATATTAGAATTTTCTCCATTTTAATTTTAGATCTTTCCTTTATTTCTTAACAGCAGATTTCAGCTTTATTTAGACGTAACTCAAATTTAAATTTTTAAGATGCCAAACTCAGAGTTATAGAGGTGGAAGATCTAAAGCTAGCGAATGGGACGAGGTGACTTTAAGTGATCAGCCTACTAGAGTATTATGCAATTATTGCAAAGAAAGTATCACTCGAAAAATTGCGTGTGTGAAACATCATCTAGACTCTAGAGAAATGCAGTAAAAGAAAAGTGGAATGTTGAAAATGAGGCAAGAGGTATGCCGAGACTCGAATTTGGAGCATCAGTTGAAACTGATTCATTTCCTCCAACTTTGGCTTCTGGCAAAGATGATCCAAAGATTATAAGTGAAGATGTGCCTGAAATGAGTGACACTAGTGCAGGTTCTTCATCATCCACATTGTCATTCAACATCAATAAACCATAAAAGGCAAAGATCAATTACACCATTTGTGGTAAGAACGACTGTGGACCAAAAGGAAGAATTAGATTTACAAGTTGCAAGGTTCTTTTTTTCAGCTAACTTACCCTTCAACGTTTTAGAAAATAAAGAATTTATAAAATTAATCAAAGGTCTAAGATCAGGATATGAACCACCAAACAGGAAAAGGTTGGCATCTGATCTGTTAATAAAAGTTAGTGATGAAGTAATCCATGAAATGAAGAATGACCTTAATCTTGATGATTGTACCATTACCCTTATACAAGATGGCTGGAGTTCAGTAGGTAATGATCTTCTTATTGCACACCGTATTCATAATGGAAAAAAGCCATCTCTGATTTCAGCAGTAGATGCTGGAAGTACAAAAAAGACAGCAGAATATTGTGCACAGTTAGCTAGAGAAGCAATAACAAAAACTAAAGAAATATATGGCATTGATGTAAGTATAACTATTTTGTAGGTACATTTTATTTTAGTTATAAATTGAATGTAATTCTCCGCCTTTGTTTTGGGATTTTTGGTGGGTATTTGGTCTTGGGGTTTTGGGTACCAACCCTGCAACCAGTGGCGGTCCTAGCTTACATGACGCCCTGGGCGAACCTCACCTTCAGCCCCCCCCCCCCTGTTCGCCAACACACACACATTCGAATCCCCCAAAATAAAGGACAGACATAACTCTTTCACAAAATAACTTTTTATTGGACTAATTGTTGGAACTTCAGAACCAAAACAAAGACTCAAATTTCTGAATTTTACAAATCCTTCATCACGTAAATAGAATAACTCACTTAAGAGAATGTAATTATGATACTATGAACAGGAAAAATACAAATTAAATTGCACAACTGCCATAAATAAACTAGAGAATCAAATTTCTAAATTGTACAAATGCTCTATCACATAAATAGAATAAGACACTTAAGAGAGGGTAATTATTATGCTACACTTTGAACAAGAAACAAAATAAATTGCACCACAGCACAACTGCCATCTAAAGCCTGACTCTTCTTACCTTCCTTGATGCAAAGTCATGAATTAAATCATCATATGAAATCTGCTCAGCAATTGTATGATTTATACTGATGATGGCCAGACCGGTAAGGCGTTCCTGTGACATAGTTGACCTCAGGTAGGATTTGATGAGCTTCAGCTTTGAAAAGCTCCTCTCTGCTTCAGCAACAGTGACTGGAAGAGTAAGACCAATTCTGAGAGCAGTCCACAAATTTGGATATATTTCAGAGAGCTCCCTTTCATGGATAAATGTCAGCAGTTCAAGCAAGGATATGGTCTTTGATGGCAAGTCAGGCAAGTTCTTCAGCTCCTGTGCAAGCTCTCTGCCATCCAAGTCAGATTGTCCCTTAAAGTGTAGTGTAGTACTAAGGTTCACACATTGTTCTGTCAGCTCCTCAAATGTGAGATTTTGGAAATGTGTCAGCACTCCAAACTTCTCTCCCACAATTTCCAACGTGGAAAATCTTTCCTGAATGGCTGATGTTGCAGCATCAACCACTGCATTGAAAAATGTCACCTCCAGCTTCTTCAAAGCATCAATCAAGGGCTCATCAGATGCTTCATAATATACATTTCACTATTTAACCAAACCCAGAAAAATAACATTACATATGTTAAAGTATGGGCCTTTATTCCCAATAATATTAATCTGGAAGCATTTTGCATTGTTTAGGTCTTTTATGGGAAGGTTTATGGAAAATGCAATAGATGGTTTTTTATTAATAAAAATATATTTATTGATCTTTTATTATTTATTTTATTTTATTTTTTATTTTTATTTATTTCTTTATTTATTTATTCTTATTTTTATTTTTATTTTTTTTGCAGGCGCTCATGCCGCCCCTCCACAAATGCCGCCCTGTGCGGCTGCCCATATTGCCCATATGAGGAACCGCCACTGCCTGCAACTAACGGCGTTAATAAACTAACAAACCATTTAGATAGCTTATAGGTTACGGAGCCTACTGAGCTAACAATAGGCCTCATGAGATTATTAACTTGTGTTTTTTTACTAAACCGCGCGGTTGGTTGTGTGTGTTCGACGATCGGATGCACACAATGTAGCTCAGTATATATAGTCCAAACATTGAGATATTAGGGTAGAACAGCAAATAATTCTAATGCATTGTTTAACCATATGTATAGATATAATCATAGTATCAAGTGGGATAGTTCTAAAGTGCTTGTTAAAAACACAGATATAATTGAAAGGAATATTCTAGAATGTGCATTTTTAAAAAATAATTTCAACAACAGTGCGGTTATGTATAAAATTGACAATATCTTGTTAAAAATACTTTTTGCCTCTAATTAACTCTTGTTAATCAGGTGCTAATCTTTTTATATTTCTGTCCCGTTGTACATATATACTAGGAGCACTCAATATATTTTGCCCCACCCTTTTTTCTAGGCTAAATAATAGGCCATGGGGCTGAAATGTCTTTTGGGCCGTAAGTTTGAACTTTCTGCGCTTCACATAACCGGATTTTTCTAGTTTGAACCTCCCATTCTTGTATAAAACCGCTTTTAAACGCCCTTGTATAAAACCGATGGTTAACGCAGTTTCGAAGATGGTGTCTGACAGTGATGTGCGTCGTAAACAGAGAGCTGTTATCGAAATATTCACAAACGCCTACAAAACGTTTACGGAGATGCTGCTGTTGATCGAAGCACAGTTGGATGCTGATCTAAACGTGAGAGATCATCGGAGAGAGTGGGAGCCAGCCTCGATGATGAGCCACGCAGCGGTCGCCCGGCATCGGCTGTCACATCTCACACTGTGCAACGTGCTAACTGCATCATTCGATAAAATCTGCGCGTCACATACAAGGAGCTATCACTGGAGCTAGGAATTAGTGAAGGAAGTGTGACTACGATAATTCAGCAACTGGGATACTCAAAAGTGTGTTCACGGTTTGTTCCTCGCGAACTGACTGAAGATCACAACTTAGCCCAAAGAAAAGAAATTGCTTCCGAGTCGGGTTCGATCGAGACAGAAGGGGATGACTTCCTTTCACGAATTGTGACTGGGGATGAGACTTGGGAACTCCACTTTGAACCTAAAACAAAACGCCAATCCATGGAGTGGCATCACGCAGACTCCCCACGCAAGAAAAAGTTCAAAATGGCTCCCTCTGCAGGAAAGGTTATGGCCATCATCATCTGGGACATGAAAGGGGTGATTCTGGTGGATATTATGAAGAAAGGACAAACAATCTACTCAAGAGGCATATATTGCTACCCTCCAGAGACGTATAAAGCGAGTTCGACCGGAGAGAAAACTGGAAGACGTCCTTCTTTTGCACGATAACGCAAGACCACACAACAGTTTGCAAACAAAAGAGGCCATCACAAAAATGCGCTTGACTCTGTTACCCCACCCTCCATACAGCCCGGATCTGGCACCTTCAGACTTCCATTTGTTTGGGCCAATGAAAGATGCTATTCGTGGAAGAAAGTTTCAGTGACGATGAGGTTGTTGAGGAGGTTAAGAGGTGGCTCCAGCGAAACCCAGCGGACTTTTACCAGCAAGGAATAAAGGCCCTCGTTTCGAGGTGGAGGAAAGCCGTAGAAAAGGATGGAGACTATGTAGAAAAATAAAAACTTGCAAAAAAGGTGTGTAACTACTTGTGTACAAAATTTCTGGAACTTGCAAGGAAACTTGGAAAGGTGGGGCAAAATATATTGAATGGCCCTCGTATATATTTTTGTCATCTCGCCTTCTCCCTTCATTCCCTGACGAGGTGTACTTCTGAATACACGAAAGGCCTTTGAATCATTTTTCCTTTTCCTTGTGGGTTTGCATCATATATAGCCGATATATATATATATATATTAAAATATTTTTTTCTACGGTAATATTTATTATTAGAAAATAAAAACCCCTCGTCAACCATGAATTTTTGAGTCTTCATTAAAAAACCTATTTTTTAATCTCAAATGCTCAGTGCGTTATTACAGTACTTTCCTTTTGAGTAGCGCTCAAGAGCCAGACGGAAGATGCGTTCACTGCTGGCAAAAACTATGTAAAAAAAAACGTGCACCCCATGGAAAAGTGCTGAATCTGCCACTTTTGGCTACCATGCAGATTAGACTTATAGTTTTGGCGTACGTAATTATTTCTGTACCTTATATCATGACGGCATAGTGTCCTGCCTATAATGTTGTTGTTAGCAGAATAAATGTAGTTTTACCTATAGCCACTTGATATCTCTAACGTTACACTATTTTACGTATGATAGAATATAGGCCTGCACCTAACTCATTAAGTAAAGGAGCATTGATAGTTAGTTCATTTTCCGATAAGTTGTCGTAAAAAATTGAAAAAGCCATGCTAAATTTTAGCAAAGCCCTATGTAATACTATTATTGTTGTATCCAACAGTAATTGCTGCAGTTGTCATAAATTACCAAAGTGATTACCGTAACAGCTTAATATGTTGGCGCACCTTATCCCTATGGAGTATATAATTCAATAACTTTCCACGGAAGATAGTAATTTGAATCTCAATGAAAAAATTATGGTAAATTTTGTTGAGGTTGTGCTCTCTTCAAGAAGATTCTGGCCAAAGAACCTTAGACGTGATGAGTAATTAATTATCATATCACTCGCCCATAATTCTTGCCGATACCATCCGACTTAATTTTAAAATTAATTTAGGCATTTATTTCAAAATTTTCATTTTCTGATTTTTATTTGTTAGTTTCGTGCAGGATTTCCAGTGAAGTCGCCAGTATTCGTTCCAAAGTACTTGCTTGCCTTCGTTTGGAAGGCAAATTGGCATCAGTTTTGTCATTGTACAAAGACCTGCTGAGCAAAATTAGCAACACGATCAAATCCTTAATTTATGCAGTACTTTACAATACTGTCATATGAATTACCTACATACACACTCGTTAATAAACAGATTGGCCTCTCGACAAATTGTAAATTTTAGATGATCTTGCCTGGAACAAAAGGCCAAAAATAAAAATAAAAGATTGAAGAAAGTGATTTAATTATTCATTACTGGGATCATTTCAGTGTCAACAAAGGATAGTGTGATTAGAACGGTGAATATTCTGATTGTATGAAAACTTGTCTTTTAGATCTTTCCCAATCCGATCCAGTAGACTACCAGACCACTTTCGAGTGTACTGTATATGCGCATTGGGATAATTACATGACGAGTAATTGCGTCTTCCCATTGGTCAATTCCTCTTAAATTACTTGGAGGGGAGGAGCTCTCAAATTTTCATGTTTCAATTTGACTTTGAGATATCTGATTTGGTTTATTAGCCGAAATCTTTTCAGTTTTGCTTCTTTGTCGTTTTAAAGAATATTTAAATAAGATTTACGAACCTAATTTGACTTCATACTGCAGATATTTGGCTCAAACTAAAATGGCTTAAAAATCATCATAAAAAATATGTAATATGGTAATCATACTCATTTTAACCCAGTATCCCTATCATAACCGTCCTGTCCTCGTACCGTATTGGCGAGCAAACAAGCGCATCTAAAGTTTTGTACCTTTGGATCTACTTTGTGGTTAGTGCACAGAAAATAAATCTCCTTTTATAGGCATCATTGTATAGTAATCGCCCTATAATAATTGAGGCCATGGGAAGGTAGTTAACATCAGTACATATATTTACTTCTTTAATGAAATTAAATGTACAAAACTTGATTTCTTGTGTCCGATATTTAGTGCACGCAAGGGAAGATGTAAACAAGACATAACAAAATGAAGTCTTTTCATTTAAAATTTATTTCGAATGCCTCTTGACAACTGTGTGTGTGTGTGTGTGTGATTTTTTAGATCCGTATATTAGTTAGTAGGCTGTGTTTTTTCCCCATACATAAGTTCTAGTTGTATCGTGTGATATGCATATTTAGGCCTATTAGGTTATCGCCTGTACCATAAGGTGCCATTGTTAACTGAACTAACGACTTCTGATCGACAACGATTGTGAATTAGATTTAGATTTTTAGTATGACGAAACAGGAGTAGGCTTTTAACACCAAAATTGCAAATGGATGGAGGATCTGTTTGCCCAGTCTTAAGTCGTATATACTGTAGCTAGACCAGTTGTAAAATTGGAAAATGTGGAGATTGTAGGCATGGAGAAAGATTAGACCAATAGGGTAGGTCCCGAAACTATTGAGATTGTACTTAATCTCACCCTTAACCCTGAAAGCACCATAATGAGCTTGTTCCACGCCCTTAACTTAAATGTGCATTCTACAATTAATTATAATGTGACACTAATATGGATCTAGGCCTAAAATTCCTTTCCAAATATGCCTTCTTTTATGAAGAAGAAAAACCGCTTCTGTTTTGCAGCTTCTAGAAGGCAAATGGAGTCTTCAATATAATAATTGCCCCATTTTAACTGCGCCATTAAAGATCAGCATGGCAGGAAATATATGAGGGTTGGAGTGGAGCAGGTTATATATATATATATATAATATAATGAAAGGAATTTACTTTACTTTTCCTCTACAATTCGTCCGATTCATAGAGAACCTTTTGATTTAATGAGGCTTACCTTAGGCTTTATTTGTTTGTATTGGTTACCTCTCCATGGCATAGGCCTGAAAGGGTGTTTAATGAAGTTAATTGGAACACTTATTTTTACAGCCCCTTAAGTTACTTACGTAACTAGATTTTTTTTGTAGCAGGTATTAAAGGACAGTTTTTAATAATTCACAAGCTATTATTTACATTTGCTTCACGCTTGGACTGAAAGGAGTAACAGCCCTCAGATTATCATGTATTGATAGGCACCCTGTCTTCTCACGGTATCAATGATGGCCTTTCCAACAATACCTAGTGTGCTAAATACAGTCTACCTATTAGAATAGGTTCAGTTGTGGACTTGTGGTGGCTTTATGCTGTGGCGTGTAAGTCTAGAACAATGGCTCGGAGCTTGGACTAGAAAAGTAAGTCAATTACGCTTATCATGAATAAATTTATATAAACTTTTCGACAAATTGCATCATGCGTAATTGGAACTTTAATTTTAAAATGTTACATCCGGTGCAAAAATGAGCAAACGCTGACTTGCTTTAAATTTACAATAAAGAAAGTAGCCTAACATAGGACAAACCCACGACTCGCACACAGAACAATGTAAAAAGTTGTGCAGATTTCGACTTTTACATCCTAATTTTAACCATGAAAACCGAAGAGAATGGCAGCAACAATTTTATAGAATAAAAACCGAAGGCCATTGTTTAATTACATGATTCTGAGGCATGCATCAGGGATGGTTTGCGTGTGTTAAAACTTTGAAAGAATTTTGTTTTGCTTGTGTCGCGCTTTTGGTCATATAATGACGCGGTTTTAGCTTGGGTGTCAACATATATCATCCTGTTGACAATTTTCTCTACGATTCTTAGTCTGTCGAAGTTGCACATACTTTGCTATACTTTTAAAGATCTCTCATTCACATTCCTAATCCGGTTCACGGTTCTCAAGCGAAAATGTTCGGAATGAGAATTCTAGATTTGAGAAAAAATATCTTGATTTTGGAGAGGGTAAACGGAGGCCCGAGACATATTTTCTGTGAAAATCGAACTAAAAGTAAGAAATCTTAAAATGGGAATGGTTCAATTTGAGAATTGTCTTCTGACAGAGTCTCGTTCGCAGATTTTTCCTCTTGTATGAAAACTGAAATGGGAATAGCCAAGTCCGGGAAAGCTGCTAATAATATTTCGCTGTGTAGTTTATTTATTTTGTAAAGGTCTTAACAGCATTAATTTAGCTTATGGGTAGCCTTCATTTGTACAGCTACCATCGTTAGGTATCTTCTCAGCCTCCTTTGCTATCAAAAAATATGGTCTAATCTCGTATGTGTAGATTGAATCACGTTATGTTGTTAATTTTATGATTTTGCCTTTGTACTAACGGCCAAGGGGTTTATATGACAAAGGGGACATAGACCTTTGTGGAATCTGAATCACTACATAGTCGAGACTCGAACTCGGGACCTTTATGTTAACAGCCACACGCTCTACCACCAAGTTAACCTATAACGCGATTGAACAGAACAATAAGTTACTTAATCAGATTCAAACCATAGATTATTATCTAATTAAGTTGGTAAGACGTTGGCAGATGGGTCTGTTATGAAAGTTGTTTTCTATCTACTGCTTTCGAGATACTTTTAGAATGTACGAGACTGCGTAACTCGCAACTTAGGTTTAACCCTCATCAGGAACCATGGGAGTGTCTAAACGTTGAAAGAAATTATATTATTCGTCAAAAGTTTAACTTTCTCGAACATTTGTTATACCGTGTGACCACAAAAATTGTCCCTGTTTTTAATCGCTTATTACTCAGTCATTATTGCAGCTTCACAAATGAAATAAAAAGCTTTCGAAAAAGAATATTTAAAAGTTTTATTTAATTTTTTCGATATCCTGGATACGAAATCAGTACTTATAAAAAAATGACAGTTTTATCCACCACAATCATGGGTTATTTGTCGGACATGCAACGTGTTTTCATCGCAGAAGAGATGATCAAACATGGCTCGGTAGTTGCCACCCAACGGTCTTTCAGACGACAATACGGTCAGCAAAGGACCATAGATCCTAAAACGATTCGCAGGATTTTCGCAAAATGGAAACATCACGGCTCAATCAAGAACATGCATAAAGGCAACTCTGGGCGCAGCAAAGGTGTGCGAACCGCTGAAAACATTGATTCAGTCGCAAATCAGCTTGAAACGGACAAGAAGAAATCTGTGAGACGACTATCAGCTGTGACAGGAATCAAACGGGAGAGCATTCTGAAAATAATCACGTTGGATTTGAGAATGAAGTCATTCAAAATTATGTGTTTGCAACAGCTTAGCGAACAAGACTACCAGCGTCGTTTGATGTTTTGTGAACACATTGAAACAATAATTGAACAAAACCAGATAAGATTAAGTGACATAATATTCAGTGATGAATGCCACATCTATCTCAATGGGTTCATCAACAGACAGAATTACCGGTGTTGGTCACAAAACAAGCCAAATATACACTTGGAGAAACCTCTGCATTCACCAAAAGTTACTGTCTGGTGTGGTTTGAGTAGCAGCAAGGTTTATGGTCCTTACTTTTTTGAGGACCCAGAGACAAGGAGACCGCTTTCAGTAACTTCAGAAAGATATGTAGAAATGTTGAACACTGTTTTTGAACAAGAAAACTGCAGTAACAAGTGGTTTCAGCAAGACGGAGCAACAGCCCACACAACTAGGCAATCACTGGAATGTTTAAGAAGATTTTTTGAACAAAGATTCATTTCTCATCGCTCGCAGTTTCCCTGGCCCGCAAGATCTCCCGATCTATCACCTATGGACTTTTTTCTCTGGGGATTTGTCAAGGACAAAGTATTCAGGCAAGAGCCATCCTCTATCGAAGAATTAAAGCAAGCGGTGGTAGAGAGTGTACAGTCCATTGAATGCAGCGTTTTTGAAAATGTAATAAATAACTTCCTTTCCCGTTGTGTGAAATGTAAGAATGTCCAGGGACGTCACTTTGAACACATGTAGAATAAATTAAAACTTTAAAATGTTCTCTTTCGAATGCTTTTTATTTCATTTGTGAAGCTGCAATAATGACTGAGTAATAAGCGATTAAAAACAGGGACAATTTTTGTGGTCACACGGTACGAGGACAAAAAAAAAAACCTCTAAATATGAAATATATAATCTCCATATAATTAAAAAAAATATCAAAAAAATTTAACCCTCCCTATGACAAGAAAGACTCAGTACCGAAAAATTTCAAATTTTTTGGTTATTTTTTTTAAATAATTATATATGGAAATGTATTATTGTTTTTTATTTTTTTTATTTGGTTATTTTTTGTCCTCGTATGACGACAAATGTCCGAAAGGTTAAATATCAAATACGATGTTTCATTCATGCGATTGTTTCATTACAGACTTTTTATAGTACCATTTTGTAAGATTTTACCCCTGATGTCATATAGATCCCATGGTTCCAATAACGTTAAGTAAATTTAAGCTTCCTGACCAGAGTTAAGCTATAATAATTTCTTTAAATGAACTTCCCTTCTCGCATTCCAAACATTCTTTTTCTCTTCCATCCGTTTCCCTTCTTCCCTTTTAGGGACCGACTGTCTCCCCTCTAACTCTTTGCTTTCCGGAACGGGAGATAGAACAAACAAGGTGCGTCTGCACCGCATCCCAAGACTACTATTGGTTCTGGAACCATCTATCTCACTCACTTTGAGGGGGAAAGTGGGTTTGCTTGCCTAAACGCGGGAGCTAAAAGGAACTAACTACTGTATTAAGAGATGTATCGCAGGGACTGCAGAAGGTAACCTTATTGAGGTCTGATGGGGTCAAAGCGTGTCACGGATACTCTTAAATATTAATAAGTATTTTAGTTTTGGGAAGAAAGATTAAGTAAGTTTAGGCTACGGACTTTATAATTTATCTCAAAAGGGAAGACATTCATTTAAAAGATGTTTTCATAACCTAAATTGTATTCTATAGCTTTGGCCTATTTTTCGTAATGGCATATACAAAATTGTTACAGATGTAACTATATGCGAAACTGCGAAAACTGATTTATGTAATATTTAGTCCTGTTAAGGGTTATAGTATTCTTAATAGTATAATAATCAGTCGGAATGGACAAAAACTGGCCAACTAATGCGGCTCATTGAGCTAATTCCTGGATTATTATTATTACCAGCACCATCTGGAGTCGAACCCCGACCTCGGTGTCTTCACTTCGTTTATAGGGGAAACGGTGTTACACGCTGAGCTGCAGGCACTAGCTAATAGTATATATTATTAAGAATGTTGTAGCCCTTAATAGGCAAAAGTCCGCATTACCCTTCATTTCAACTGCTAATGACATTAGTGAAGCGTAACTTATTGGTACCATAACTAGTGTGAAGTAGGATTAAAAATTAATGTTTTATTATACAGGGTGGGCCGTAAGTTTCCATACATAGGAAAAATAAACATTTTTTTATGGACAACCATTTTTATTTATATAATATGATCTACATGGTTGCCATTGTTTTGAAAACACATTTCAATACGTGTTCCCCACTGTTGATGAACACGCATTATTAGCACAGTTGACGTTATGCTTGTAATGGCGTTGGTGATACGTTCCTTTAGATGATTTATATCTCGTATCTTTTCCTGATACACCATGGCCTTCAAGTGCCCCCAAAGATAGAAATCAAGGGGGGTGAGATCTGGGGATCTGGGAGGCCACTCCACAGGACCACGCCGACCAATCCAAGCATCCGGAAACTGCTGATCCAAATACCGACGCACGTATTTAAATTTTCCTATGTATGGAAACTTACGGCCCACCCTGTAGTATAGTAAGGGGTTCCAAAAAACCTTAGCCCCCCCCATTTGCAGCTTACATGTTTACTTATATCGAAATAGTTCTTAGTGATTATAAAAATATATACAATTCTTTATTTATTGCAGGTATTAAAATTACTCTAGCTGATAAAGTGATAATATAATGGCTTCTCAATTAATTGGTGATTCGGAGAGGCAACGTGTGATAGATCGCATACGAGATGCTGGAGCCACCTTTATAACACGTTCATGGGTTGCCAAAAAGTTGCGAAGAAGTGAGGACTTCGTGAAAAGAAATTGGAATAAAACTTTGGATGAATGTGAAATAGATACAACCAAATCTGGGCGCCCAAATTTACCACTCTCAGGAAACAAAGGACATCAATGAAAGCGGTACGCGTAAGCGGAAAAACACCTGTGCTAAACTTTCTAGGGAGATCGAAGTGTTGAGAGGAAAGATCGTTAGTGGTGAGATCATTCGACTGTACAGTCATAGGCAAGGTTTAAAGCCTTGGCATGAACTTCCAAAGCCAAGAAAAACTCAACTTAACATCGATGACAGAATGTGGTTTGCCCATTATCTTGAAGATTGGGATGTGGATGATTTCATGCATTTAGCTGTCTCCGATGAATTTTCTGTTTACGTAACACGTCGGCCTAACTACCAAAATGACCGAGTGTGGGCCACAACACCAGATGAAATTGATGACAATGAACATTATCGCGAATTTTAAAAAGTCCAGACTGTGTTGGTGTGTTTGTTTTGTTCACTGCAAAGAAGCTCATATGGGTGCTGAAGCCAAATGGTCAGAGTTGGGATGGACAGTATTTTCGTGATATTATTCTATCTCAGCATGTCATTCCTTTTCTAAAAAACCCAAACAATGTTATGGATGTCGATCAGGTCACACTTCTGCACGATAAGGCCCCCTGCTTTAAGGCATTAGCCACTCAACAGTTGTTGCGGAACCATGAGATCGATTTCTTTGGAAATGAAGAATGGCCAGGAAATTCTCCTGACCTGAACGTCTGTGAACACATTTGGATCAGTTATAAAGGACAAGGTTGAATGTCTCTTGTTTCAAGAACCTACAGCAAATCGATTTTCGAAGGATACAATGACGCAACGCATTGAAACTGTTTTAGCAAATTTGTGTAACGATCAAGATCTATTCACGTCACTTTTGGCAAGCTACCCAAAGCGAATTCAGGCTGTCTTGGGAGCCAATGGCGGGAACACCAAGTTTTAATTGGTTCTCATTAAATGCAGAATTAAATTCTCTTTTGTAAGGTATGTTTAGTTTTACTGTACCTTTAATGGTTTAGGCCATGGGCGGGGGGGGTAAGGTTTATTGGAGCCCCGTACATGGTATATTTAGTATTAGTGAATACAGTTATTGAAAATATCCAGATTTTTACCTTAATTTTCCTTTGCTAACCTTCACGCCCCACTTCAGCAGGTCTTGTGCACCCAAGTTTGAGAAAATTTGGCAGAAATAATACACAGGGTGTCCATAAATTATTACCCTGATTAAAGCATGCTATAACTTTTAAATAAACACTCGTATTCAAACACAGTTTTAATCATAAGTAGATAAACATAGTTAATGAACTTAATAAGCTTCCACATGTGCACCCCTAGTGGCACGTAAAATGTCTAAACGGTATTCACACTCACGCCACATATTTTCCAACATTTGTGGGTTAACTGTTGCAATTGCATCCGTAATGCGTTCTCGCAATGTCCTGATATCTGGAACAACTGTTGCATAAACCAAAGCAGACACGTAACAAGAAGTCATTTTCTCGTCAATGCTGTTCAAAATGTCAATAGCGAATTGTTCACGTTTTGGACAGTCATCAGGCTTCAGTTCTTGAACAATTTGTACCTTGTAGGCGTGTAACTTCAAACGTTTGTGTAACACCTTGTGCACCGTAGACTTCGATATCTTTAGTTGGCATGAAGCTTGTCTCACCGATTTCCTTGGTGACCGTGTGAAAGCAGTTTGAATGTTTTCCACCGTCCCATCGGAAACTGATGGTCTACCACTGCTCTTTACCTTTTCCACGTTTCCAGTTTCCAAGAATTTTTTCATTCACGACTTAATTAACTTCACATCAGGTGGATTCTTTCCATATTTTGTTCTGAACCTTCGCTGAACACTGACAGGAGATTTTGTTTCTGCAAGCCACACAACACATTGTGCCTTCTCTGTCACAGACGCCATCTTAACTGAACAGCTACTACAGCGCTCCTAGCGGCGAATGCGGTAGACGAAACACACCAGCACAGAAACTCAATGCGTGTACGAGATCACCTGTAAAAAGAAAACGGATGTAAGATTCGTCATTAAAACATGAGAGCATACTGTTTTCAGGGTAAGCATTTATGGACACCCTGTATATAAATCATAGCCACCTTATGATTTGGCCCAAAAGCCCGTATATTAGTCCATATGGTGTACGGTATATCGTAATTGTTGAAGGGTTTATTCACGATAAGACAAAAAATATTCCTTATTCAGAAAGGTTACATAAGGTAACATCACATCCAATGTTGGCATTAACGTTTAATTTTGTAATTGTGGCAAGTAGTCTGAATCAAAGCATTTTTATCTGAATATACCGTTGGGAAGCATGACAACAGCTTTCCAGGTAAAATCTTTGAGATTCATTTCAATTTTTACAACAGAAAATTAAGAAAATAAATAGAAATAATGGAAAATAAAATAAAATCTCGTTTAATTAATTTCTGTCATTACAAACGAATTTTGAGATAATCTTGCAAATAATGGAAAAAGACTGGTAAACAGTACGTGATGACACCAATAATAAAGGTTTCCATTACGAATGAAAAATGAATAGAAAATATTGAGTAATGAATACAGATTTGTATCTTATCATATTGCTGACAGTTAACCCGATATTAAATAATTTCATAAAATTATTAGATGATTTTATGCTAGAGTGTAAATTTAGAACACCCTGTCGTTACTAAGATTAACCCATTAGTGCTCATTGATAGAATTTCCTACCGACAAAATTGTTTGTCATTATTGCATCACTTTTTCTGGTATTCACGTGATCTTCGGTGAGTCATTGATATAACGCAATCTAAAAGGATTGCGTCATAGCAATGACTCGTACCGAAGACACGTGAATATGAGAAAAAGTGATGCAATAATGACAAACATTTTGTCGGTAGTAAATTCTACCAATGGACACTAATGGGTTAAGGTAGGTCACGAACGTACTTTATGTGCTATTCTTGGCATACCCGCTTATGTCATTCCTGCCATTCTTCTGGAGTCGCCACTGGCGCACTAATGTTTGCTAAAACGAGTCTTGGATCCTTTTGGTAGTTATTTCATACCGAAACTCTGGTCCTTTTGTCCGAGATTTCTGGGCTGGGTTTGGGACCCAGCTCAGTACTTAGCACTAAACAGATTCTGATGTGGAAAAAATCGATCAGTATAAAGTTGTGATTGATATTAATTGCATTTCATCCTTAACATTCATATTTAAACTAGTGTTGCCAGTTTGCCACCCGTCCAGAAATGAATAGAAATGTCCGGTGTCGGATCGCACCCTCATCTGGACGCAGTTTGTCTGGATCTAGTGTGAGGACAGGCAAGCGCCAAGCAACATGACCGCATTTTGGCGTCACTTAAGTAGTGTTGTAGCTGAAACATGTTTTGCAAATATATACTGTACACAGCGCGTTCGGACCGCGGATCCTCTGGAAAATTTTCCTTCGCTCCGAACAGCATGATAATTACGTATCAAAAGGCGCTCCAAATACACGTTTTTCCTCTACCTAATATCTTAGTCTGTTTGTTTACGCAAAAATGGTAAATCTTATGGATCTTTCCAGTTTTATGAACTGTAAAAATTTTAAATAAAAATACATTTTTTCTAGTGTAGTTTTATCCGCTAATTTAAAAAAAAAAAAAAAATAATTTGTAAGTCAAATTTTCTCAGAAATTGAAATATTTTTTCTTGAAAATAATGTGCTTAGAAATTGTCCAGATTTACTTCAATTATGAGGGACTGTCGGTTGGGAGGATAATTTTCTTTGCGTGGGTGGAGAGGTGTCAGGATTTACCGAAATGACAAGGTGGCAACACTATATTTAACCCTAGAAGACCAGTGTGGGACTGCGCAGTCTAGGGTGGCCCACTTTTCAATTTTTTTGAAAAGTATAGGTTATCGTAGTTTTCCCATTATTTGGCACTAGTACTAGCACATTGGTACCATTTTTACAAAAATTGATCAATATTTGGGGGTCTCGCATCGATCTTGAAATTACGATTTTTTTTTTTAAATGCGTACTTTTTACTGAATCAAGATAAATCATTAAGTAGGGATGTTTTCTGAATCCTCTTGATGAGAGAAGTCGTTTGGTGTGCCTTCTAGTGTCATACGACTAACGGTTTAAAAGTTGTGCCTGTATACAGGTAATACCAATGTGCTAGTATAGTGCCAAATAATGGGAAAAACCACGATCACCTATACTTTTCAAAAAAATGAGTCACCATACCCGGGCGGAATGTATAATGTATATAGGTAATTAATTAGAAAATGCACTATGCCTGTGCCAGGTACCTAACTTATTTCTTTTTTTGCAGATCATAACATTTGAAATTCTGTCTGAGTTCCTCATCCTTTGTCATGGACAAATCGATGGCAACCATAACTGGAAGAACTCTTGAAGCTACAAATAGAGTCATCAAAAGGAAAGGCGAAAATAACATCGCTACCTTCTCTAAGATCGGCCTCGGAAATTTTTTTAGTTGGCCAACCGTCGTCCTCCATCAGTGGTAGCAAATTGCCAACAACGGCAGGTTTTGTGCAATACTACTTCCGTGTTATCCAGTACACTGCTAACAGGAAAGACGCATTCAAGAAACCGTAAACAACGTCTTAAAGTTTTGGAACATGGCCCGCATTAAAACAATCACAAAGCTCAACTGTGAACGGAAGCTAGAGGCAGTTGAGCTTTGTGATTGTTTTTAATGCGGGCCATGTTCCAAAACTTTAAGACGTTGTTTACGGTTTCTTTGAATGCGTCTTTCCTGTTAGCAGTGTACTGGATAACACTGAAGTAGTATTGCAAAACCTGCCGTGTTGTTGGCAATTTGCTACCACTGATGGAGGACGACGGTTGGCCAACTAAAAAAATTTCCGAGGCCGATCTTAGAGAAGGTAGCGATGTTATTTTCGCCTTTCCTTTTGATGACTCTCTATTTGTAGCTTCAAGAGTTCTTCCAGTTATGGTTGCCATCGATTTGTCCATGACAAAGGATGAGAAACTCAGACAGAATTTCAAAATGTTATGATCTGCAAAAAAAGAAATAGGTTAGGTACCTGGCACAGGCATAGTGCATTTTCTAATTACCTTTATACATTCCGCCCGGGTATGGTGACTCATTTTTTTGAAAAGTATAGGTGATCGTGTTTTTTCCCATTATTTGGCACAATACTAGCACATTGGTATTACCTGTATACAGGCACAACCTTTAAACCGTTAGTCGTATGACATTGGCAGGCACACCAAACGACTCTCATTAAGAGGATTCAGAAAACATCCCTACTTAATGATTTATCTTGATTCAGTAAAAAGTTAAAAAGTACGCATTTAAAAAAAAAACTAGTAATTTCAAGGTCGATGCGAGACCCCTAAATATTGATCAATTTTTGTAAAAATGGTACCAATGTGCTAGTATAGTACCAAATAATGGGAAAAACCACGATCACCTATACTTTTCAAAAAAATTTGAAAAGTGGGCCACCCTACCAGTGCGCACTCAGTGACTAGTGTGGGTTCTACGTAACTTCATAATCCCATAATGGAAATTATTTTTTATAGGTTGGTTTAATTTATTGTTAGTAAACAATAATAAAAGTTAACTCGCGTACAATAAAAGACATCATTTCCAGAAAAACAAATGTACTTTGGGCTTTCTAGGGTTAGGCTGAAATAATTTAATGCTCTTTACTTCAAGGTTAATAAACGTGTTTTAGAGTTGAAGATTCAAACTGTAGTTTCATTTTGTTATTTTGTTACAATTTGTTAGACCACTTTTATTAAGCACAAAGCTAGAACTGTAATGTCACGCTTATGCTCATTCCTCTTTTGAGTCTAGAAAGTCTTAACTAGTTTTTCACCATTGTATTTGCTGAATACAGGACTAATTTTTTAAAATAAATATTCCTTATGGATTCAATTAAGAAAAATGTGTTTAATGCCGTTTTGACCGAGATTACATCGAATCGATTTAACATTCTGTTGACAAAGTACTGTATATTTTAGTGTGTGTGTGTGTGTGTGTGTGTGTGTGTGTGTGGAGAGATTGCCGGAGGCACGACGCTTGCTATATTGGGTGTGTCATCATTAATCAGTTACATAACGTAGGCTTAAATAAATAAACTTATCAATAAAATGAAAGGCATTATCGTAGAAATGATTCCAGAAGAGGCTTCTCAGCCTGTAGATCTAGCTCTGGATTTTTGTCGTGTGGTCTCAATTTAAAATCTAAAATAAAAATAAAAAATTTAATCCGACCATAAACTGCGTGATTACCGATATAGCGTACCATATTTTTGCATTATAGCCTAAGTTAGCTTAAGTCGTACTGACCACTGGGTGGGTTGATATGCCCAAAACTGAAATTCGTCTTCCCTAAGTGACGGATCCTAACTTGGCTCATAAAATTGCTTTGACTGTAAATTAGGCCTTAGTTAGAAATAGGACCTATGCTTATATGGAAGGAATTGTAAATTGACTAATTCAGAAATGGGATGTATGATATTTTAGTCCTGACGATTTAGGAAAACTGATCGGACTGCTCCGGAGAATGTGCATTTGCTGATAAACAACCCTTGTCAGTGCCTCACTCCTACAAATTTGATTAAAAGATTACGTGAAACTACATAATTCGTTACGTTATCATATTTAAAATATTACGTCACTGCTATACATTCTTTTTAAACTAGTTATGAATTTTTTATTTTGTCCAATTGTTTATTTGTTTGCGTGTCCAACAAGATGACTCGTTGGGTGCGGGAAGGTCTCGAGGAATAAAGACGGCGTCTGTGAAATGAGATTAGATATTTATTGACCGAGTAAACAAACCTTTACTGTATTTGATTCTGATAAAACGTCCGATTTCAAGATAGGGTACAAATTTTTCGTTCGCAACTGCCCAGTACTGTAGAATGACAAATACAGTAGAAATAGGCTTATAAAAGTGACCTCTGCATATATTATTATATATCAGTAGGCCTAACAATATCTGTTCCTGTGTGTCATTTGTTGACATTTTTAGTTGTTCCAAATTGTTGAAAATCTGTTGCCACCCTTAGGCCTAATTTGTCTCCAACCACAAACATTTGAATGAAGAGCCAAAGTGTGATTGATATAAAGTTCTTGACAGACTTTATTTTAAACACACACACACTATATACAGGGTGGGCGGAAAGTAGCTCCCTATTTTGGATTGGTAAAAAAATACGTATATTATCCATTTATTTCAGAAGAAATAATATGAAAAGGTAGGCATACATGGTAGGTTTTCTCTAAAATTCAATGTGGGCTCCAACTCTTTCCACCAGCTTCTGGAGCCGCCCAGGAATGGCGTCCACTGACTTTAGCAGGAACTCCGGCGGGATGGAGGACATGACTTCCCGAATTCGGTCCTCCAGTTCTTCCAATGTCCTCGGTTTGGTGCGGTAGACTTCTTCCTTTACCCACCCCCAAAGAAGGAAGTCGCACGGTGTCAAGTCGGGGCTCCTGGCTGGCCATTGATGTGGACCACGACGACCCCGCCCAGGGAAGTGGGCATCCAGCCACTCACGGACAACAAGAGCGAAGTGCGGAGGGGCGCCATCTTGCATAAATATCAGATCGTCGATGTTCTCCCATGTGCTGACAACCGGCCAGACCTCGTTTCGCAACATAGCAAGGTACCGCTCAGCATTCATGGTGTTGCGCAGGAGGAACGGGCCCACAACCTGATCTGAGGTCATACCACACCACACCGTTACACTGAACCGATTCTGCCGTTTTTCAGCGGTAACCATGGGATCCTCTCCTGCCCAGTAGTGGCAATTGTGGCGGTTGACAAAGCCTCCGACGTGGAACACCGCCTCGTCGCTCCAGAGGATGTTGCGGAAGAGATGGGGCCAGTCTTCATGCCAAGCCAGCATGATTTCCCCGAACTCCATGCGAATGTCGCAGTCCTCGTCCGAGAGAGATTGGCAGTAATGCGGCTTCCACGCACGCCAGTTCAGCTCCTTCTTCAGCACAGTTCGCACTGAGTAGCGGGAGAGTCCACTTTCCCGAGCTGCCTGGCGAGTTGACTTTCGTGGACTCCGTGCGAACATTTCCTGAACTGCCTGCACCGTCTCCTGGGCCCTGGATGTCGAAGGGCGACCACATCTTCGAACATCTGCCACAGACCCCGTGGTCATGAGCTTCGAGTGGCAGTTCTTGATTGTTTTCGGGTCCACTTGGGCACGTGGTCCGTGAATGGCCCGCCACCATCTTTGAACTCGAACGACAGATTGCCAAACTTCGTACCGTGCCGCCAACTGGGCACGCTCCTGCAGTGTTAAACGCTCAGCCATGTTACCCTTCAATCTGAAATTTAAAAAAAAAATGAACGTTACAATTGTACCACTTGAGAGAACACAAAGAGAACACTTTAGAGAAAAAAAGATTACCGTTACAATTGTACCACTTTAGAGAACACACCATAACAATATAACAATACAATCACAATTTATACATAATTTATATGTAATTTAAATTAGGGAGCTACTTTCCGCCCACCCTGTATATATATATATATATATATATATATATATATATATATATATATATATATATATGCGCATGTTTATTTATATTCAACACGACTGCAAATTCGACTTTAATTGAACTAATCTAAGTATAGTATTCTTTACATTGTGTTGTGGGTCTTTTTTATAAAGTTCTCGTGTTTATATTCATTTATACGAAGGAGTGAAGGATCCACAATAAATTTAGAACTGACTATGCGTTTGGGACTTTTCTTTATTTGTCAAAAGAAAACACTTTGTGACACTGTTAACCTGCTTAATACATTGACTGAGCCTAAGCCTCCGATTTCCATGTGAACGATCTTGGACTAAATGCCCAATGCTGTTAAACAGTTCAAATGTGGACATTATTTATGCCCCCACTTTTTTCCGAGTGAGGCCTACATGGATAGATTAATATTCAAATCTCTTAACCAATTACGGTATTAAGTATATCTCATCTAAACGCGCATCTGTTTTTCTCCATCTGAATGTTGTTCCCATGAAATGTCAGTGACAAACTGTTTATTGTTTAGACTTTAGCGGAACACTGCATACGCTTTTTTTGCCCTAATGTGTCTTTGTTTCTTGAAATCATCGTCGTTTCCTTTCACACGAGGCACTTGGTGGCACTGTGACGCTTGATTATTTTGACAAATGTTCAAGATATCTGGGTCGCGTAATATTTAAAATTGTACATTCATCTTGTATGGCGGCTTGTAATAGGTTCTACGGTATTCCTTTATAGGTTACGGAGTATACATATGCGTGTATACCAGTAATGAAGTAGAGATCTAAGCACACGAGACCGAGACCATACGCAATTTTTGCATGTATTCAATATTGTGTAATACCTAATTCCTATATGCTCTGTATTTCACATTCAGGAATAAGGGTTCTAAAGAGGTTAGCGAGTGACAGTTGCAAAATTTACTCATTTGTTCACAAATTCATAGTTTGTGACATTTTTCAGCAGTTAACTGCCTACTTGAAACAAGATAAGTGTTCGTTGCATTTGAGGAACATCACCGTGATGTAGTCGACACCAGAAAAAAACGTCTCGAGTCCTACATCACTGGTATATAGTATATACTGTCCAGTTAGGCCTACCCTTTTTCATTGAAATATTTTATTCTGTTTTTACTAGCTTTTAGGTTAATTGTAATATATATATATATATATATATATATATATATATATATTATAACATTATTTCTTCA
Source organism: Bathynomus jamesi (assembly GCA_023014485.1). NCBI lineage: Eukaryota > Metazoa > Arthropoda > Malacostraca > Isopoda > Cirolanidae > Bathynomus > Bathynomus jamesi. Next base: position 591,781 of record JAJOZX010001637.1, read on the forward strand.
GCTAACCTAATAGTTTTTACAAAGTTAACATATATTACAAAACTTGCTACTTCAGTAATCAGATTAACCCTAAGTGTTGAGCCTGTAATATATATATATATATATATATATATGTTCTGTGAACATAAATCCAGAGCTGGGCACTTGCGGTTTTTTTGCGGTACTGCGGTACTACCGTGTTGGTCGGTACCGCGGAAAGTACCGCGGGAAATTTGAATGCGGTAGCGGTACTGCTGTACTTTCAGCGATCCTTTGCGTTATGCGGTACCGGTTTGGTAGTGCGGTAGTAGTACCGCAGTACCGCAGTACCGCAAAAAAACGCAAGTGCCCAGCTCTGCATAAATCATATACATATAGACTTATTTTAAATACTGGTCTTTTTCTGTATTGACGGATTTATTATATATGCCTATATAAATATCGGTAATTGAGTCTTAGTGATGTATAGTAGGAAGGTGTAACTTATTACTCTTTTTAACATTAATAATTCTCTTTAATAGACCCAGGCTTAAATAGATAGACCAGTAATTTTACTTTTACGGTCATATTCTACCATAGAAATAACCTATGACGTACGTTTGTAGGCCAAACCTACTACTCTGAACAAGCCCGAAATATTTTTAAAAAGTGAAAACTCCCATTTTATCTTCGCTCAAAAAAATCTTTGAATTGCCCAAATGAATTTACTCTTTCAACCAATCATTTCCCGTGAATTTATAGTGGCAATATTTTACAGCATTTTTATTGGTCTCTGCGAAAAGGATTTAGCATTTTGCCCGCTTTATGGAGTGAAAAAAATCACCATAGAGTAGACTAGGCGTATCCCATAATACTTTACTAATTTAGATCGGTTGGCTTCGATTATATATTATTGTACAACGCCTTTTGTAAATTGTTTTAGGAAAAGAACATATCGTATGAGAGCCTTAGGGAGATAAGATTGCACTTAACCAGTAATTTGATTTGTAGGGTATTTAAAGTTCTCAATGTTGTGTGTGTGTTGGACATAATGTTTTTATTTTAATATTAAATCTTAAACTATGGGTATAATAACGTTAGTAATCGTAATTTAGCTTGTATTAGCTTTATTTATCTCGGGTGTATAGGGGCATACCATTTTTGTACTTGTATTCCGTTGACTCGTCAAAATTATTATTAGGGTATTTTGGTCCTGTCTATTACTAAGTTTTTATTAACAAAATGACTTAACAATGGCCTATATAAAACCCATCTTCACGTAGGTCTTCCCCATTATGGAAATTTACGCTTGTAGTTAGTTATTCTAAGAGTAGGCTTTTACGCTGAAGTCTAATGATAGCAGTTGACAAAGGGGAACATCTATATATAGATATATAGTATCGATAGATAGCAAAAACCGGTACGACAAAGAGAGCAACAGCGTGATGGAATGCCATAGTTGCATCAGCAGTTGAGGATAAAAGGAGGAAATGGATGTTGCGTGTGCGAGGTAATTATGATGGAAAAAAAAGTTGACGGAAAAAAAGAGGATGGATGAAGAGAGGAAGAGAAGTATGAAGAGACTAGTGCGGTAGAAGGAACTGAAAGTAAATAATGAGTTTGAAAAGAGGATGAAAGAATTTATGTAGAGAAAAGGAAGTTGTTCTGGAAGGAACTGCTGAAGTACAAGAACTAAGCTAAAAAAAAGTTTGAAAGCAAGGGATGAAAATGGAAGAATGCTCACAACGGAAGAGGATCTGCGAAATAGACGGAAAGAACATTTTGAGGGTTTAATTGGGTGGAGGAAATGAGAGGAGTGCAAATGTAAATATGGTGGGATTTGATGATGTGACGACACGTGACAGGATGTCTGAGAACATAATCGTGCATGAAGTGTGGCAGTTCACAAATTGAAAAATGGAAAAGCGGCAAGTGTGAATGGAATATATGGGGAAATGATTAAAAAGATTGAAATGATTAAAAGGATTGAAATGATTAAAAGGATTGAAAGAGTTGGAGTTGGAGTGGTTGTGGTGGAAATGTGAGAATGCATTGACAAATGGGAATGTGCCTGAGGACGGGAAAAAAGTAATAAATATTTGTTCCATTCTGCAAAGTTAAAGGTGAAAGGAGTGAATGTAAGAATTACAGAGGTACGGGTCTGTTGAGTGTAGTGGGGAAGGTGTATGACAGGATAGTGATAGAAAGAGTGTTCTTACAGAATGCTTGGCGAGTTGATGAGCAAGGTGAAAGAGATCGCGTAGATCATGTTTGCAGTGAGACGAGTGATTGGGAAAACATGTGGAAGGGATTGCAAAGTATACATGGCTTTTATGGATCTTTGGGAAAGAGTTTGATCGAGTGAATAGAGAAGCAATGGGTCAAATCGTGAGTATATTTGGGGTTGATGGGTAGACTCGGGAATGCGATGATAGTGCATGCGTGATAGTAAATAAAAACGGAGTGATTGGTTTGATATAAGTGTTGGTGTGCGTCAAGGATGCGTGGTGTCTCAGTGGTTGTTCAATCTGTTTATTGATAGAGTAATGCGAGAGATACTGTAAAAGTGCGACTGATAGAGTAAGAAATTGTGTAGTTCTGAAAAGAAGTCAGTGGAAGTGAAAATTGAGGAAAGTGCTTTAAGGTGGTCTGGACATGTTGAAAGAATGGAAGATGAGTTGTGCACTCTTGTGTATTAAGAGTGTTTGCAAAGGTGGGAGGAGGAGAGGAAGGCTGAGAATAAGAAGAAAGGATGGATATGGTGAATGATTGCGTGAGTAAGCGTGGACTTGAGCAGGTTGATGTACGAGAAGTGGTTGCAAGTAGGTTGGAATGGAAGTGGTTTGCTAGAAGCAAGTTCGGGACTCTTATCTCTCTCTATTTTTGACAAGAACTGTGGAGGTGCCGCAGGTGTGGAATTTTGCCGTGTGGGATGGGGGCGCTGGTCCACCAGGTCGCGCATGTGAATTGATGTGTATGTTTTACTTTCTACCTTTTCACTAATTTCTGTATTTTACATCAGGGTTGTTTTCTGCCTTAACACCTAGATGCTGAGGAAATGAGATACTTTTATTAATATATATAGGGTGGCGCAAAAGTCGCGCATCATAGGAATTTTCAGTGTTAACAATAATATATATTTTTTTCTTTAAGGTAGGGAATGGTTGCAAAATTAACAATAGACGAGAGGGTGAGCTTGGTTTTAGTGTATGGAATACCAAGTACTACAAATCGATGAATCGGTACAGAATTTAAATTCTGTACCGATATATGTGTATGTATGTATATAATTAAATGTTCGAATTACATACTAGAAATCTGTTTGTACATGTGAATTCTGTTAAGTATGCTGGATCCGACATTGGAATACACACTACTAGTTTTGACACATTCTTCGTGAATTCAGTAAAGTAACTATCCTATGGATACAAACTTTTGTTACGGGCAAACATATTTCTGGTAGGCAAATCGAACATTTAATTCAGTAAAATGGCCTATGAGTAAGAACGTTTGTTACACAATATAACCTTACCTTACAACCTTACAAAGGTTCCGCGCGATGATTTCTCATTTCGCGAAGGTCAAGCTTGTCGCCCCTCCTCTCGAGTTGGCCTGGTGAAGTAGTGAGTTGGATTCTTGCGCTCTCCACCTCACATAGCCAGGTACGCCCGGCTCATCGGGGATTGTTCTGAGCCAGGCGTCTAGTCTTCTTTTGAAGATTTCCACTGCAACTCCCTTCGTGTTTCTTAGGTCTTTGGGCAACTGATTAAACAGTTTTGGTCCTCTCACGACAAAACTATTTTCTTTCAGGGTTAAGGATGTTCCCTGTCTCGCCTATATATATATATATGAAAATTATTTCATGAAAGTAACACGTGAAAAATATTTATGATGAATAAAACCACGAAGGAAAGGAAACACAGAATGGTGCTCAAGCGCTTTCGTCTAATGACATCCTCAGGAACACTGAAGTACATAAAGAGTTACAGCCTATATATAGATTACAGAAAAAAAATATATATATACAATAAACGGAGAAATAAAAAAAATAAACATTAAAGGATTGTGGAAGGAGCATAGAAATTTATACTGGAAATCTGCCCAGGTTTTAGCACTCTCCCTTCTTGTCTAAGTTCGATTTATATAAAAATAAATTGAAAAATAAAAGTTATTAGAGTAGCATACAAGTTTACCAAAGGAATTCAAAACAACAGGATCGAGTTGAAAAAGACATTTACTTATGTTGAAGTTATTTGTAAGTTGGATAATGGCAGACTCGAGAATATTTCTATTAACAATGTTGCTAGAGTGAAACAAAACTGTAGCATTATTCCAATCAATACAGTGGGATAACTCTGACAAATGGACAAAAAGGGCACTGGACGATTGTCCTGTTCTAACGGAATATTGATGCTATTTTATACGTGTGCAAATCCTTTCCCGTCTGACCTATGTAAAAGGAATCACATTGTTTACAACCAATTTTATAGATAATGCCTGAATTATTGGTAGGGCTATTTTTTACTATGATATTTTTCACGATATTGTTATATGAAAATACTACATTAATATCCAAAAGTTTAAGTACATTAGCAATGCCTAAAAAACTTGGGGAAAAATGGAAGTACTGAAATATTCTTTGACAAAGTACGAGTGTTATTATTCACACGACAGAAAGTTCGTTTTGCCTTGTATCTATCGGGAAAAAAAAAACAATTTGTCCTACGTACAATTTTACTCGGGACATGACCCCCCCCACTAAGAAGGCCATTTTTTCTTCAATGTTTCTCCGTGTCCTTAGGATCGCCAGTCTGGAATACATCGATGCCGAATTATAAAAAATCAACGGTATTGGAAGTGATCTGTGTTATCCATCTGCGTTTATGGAATCTTGTCTCAACAAGGCAAAACGAACTTTCTATCATGTGAATAATAACACACGTACTTTGTCAAAGAATATTTTAGTACTTCCATTTTCCCTGGGCTTTTTAGGCATTGCTAATGTACTTAAACTTTTGGGATCAAGTAAAGATAAGCACCCCCAGCCTTCTTTAATTAGCCTTATAAGGCTAACTAACGAAAATATCACGACCTAACCTAACCAGTCGTTAAGTCAACTGTATGCCCTTGACGATTGGTTAGGTTAGGTCGTGATATTTTCGTTAGTTACCCTTATAAGGCTAATTAAAGAAGGCTGGGGGTGCTTATCTTTACTTGATCCAACTTTTGGATATTAATGTAGTATTTTCATATAACAATATCGTGAAAAATATCATAGTAAAAAATAGCCCTACCAATAATTCAGGCATTATCTATAAAATTGGTTGTAAACAATGTGATTCCTTTTACATAGGTCAGTCGGGAAAGGATTTGCACACACAGACACACACAAATTGACAGCATCAATATTCCATTAGAACAGGACAGTCGTCCAGTGCCCTTTTTGTCCATTTGTCAGAGTTATCCCACTGTATTGATTGGAATAATGCTACAGTTTTGTTTCACTCTAGCGACATTGTTAATAGAAATATTCTCGAGTCTGCCATTATCCAACTTACAAATAACTTCAACATAAGCAAAGGTCTTTTTCAACTCGATCCTGTTGTTTTGAATTCCTTCAGAACGGATTTAGATAAGAAGGGTAGAACGCTAAACCTTTGGTAAACTTGTATGCTACTCTAATAACTTATTTTTCAATTTATTTTTATATACATCGAACTTAGACAAGAAGGGCAGAGTGCTAAAACCTGGGCAGATTTCCAGTATAAATTTGTATGCTCCTCTTAAGTTTTTTTTTATTTTTCAATTTTTTTTGTTTAATTAACTATAACATTGGTTGGAAACAATTCATTTGATCTTGTGTTGGATTCGAGCAAAGTGCTAAAACATCGGTAGTTTTTTCCTTACAAATTTGTATGCTCCTCCCACAATCGTTTAATATTTAATTTTTATTTCTCCGTTGATATATATATATATATATATATATATATATATATATATATATATATATATATATGGGAATGAACTCAGAATGGTCCCCTGAGTTTTTTATGATACACACAGAACGTGCATGGAACAAGGAACTCTTCTGGGATAATTAAATCCACTATAGTCCGAATAAGTAATGGTAAATGACAAATACCATAGTTTTTATTTTTCATGATGCTAGCCCGACGTGGGCAACGGGTCACTCGCAAAGAGGTCCCATAAATATAGCTTCCCTCACCAGCTATCTGCAAAGCAGACAGGATCCAGCTTTGGGACATGGATCTAGGGTTTAAAGCAGCTTAGCCCTGCTACATTTGGAACCTCAATATAAGCAAAAGACTCGCTGTCTTCACGTCAGATTGAATACATCAAAGAAAAAAGGGGGTAACTATTATATTTTTAGCCAAAAAACAAAACTTAAACCTCAACTGGCAGAATTGAGCGTCCACTTTTCAAGGCACATAACATGTCCGTTTCAAGATGGGAATGAACTCAGAATGGTCCCCTGAGTTTTTTATGATACACACAGAACGTGCATGGAACAAGGAACTCTTCTGGGATAATTAAATCCACTATAGTCCGAATAGAATAAGTAATGGTAAGTGACAAATACCAGTTTTTTCTTTTTCATGATGCTAGCCCGACGTGGGCAACGGGTCACTCGCAAAGAGGTCGCATAAATATAGCTTCCCTCACCAGCTATCTGCAAAGCAGACAGGATCCAGCTTTGGGACGTGGATCTAGGGTTTCAAACAGCCTAGCCCTGCTACATTTGGAACCTCAATATAAGCAGGTTCCAAATGTACCAGGGCTAGGCTGCTTTAAACCCTAGATCCATGTCCCAAAGCTGGATCCTGTCTGCTTTGCAGATAGCTGGTGAGGGAAGCTATATTTATGGGACCTCTTTGCGAGTGACCAGTTGCCCACGTCGGGCTAGCATCATGAAAAAGAAAAACTATGGTATTTGTCATTTACCATTACTTATTCGGACTATAGTGGATTTAATTATCCCAGAAGAGTTCCTTGTTCCATGCACGTTCTGTATCATGTGTGTATATATATATATATAATTTTTTTTTTCTGTAATTTGTATATGACGCGTTCGGTGGAGAAGGGGCGAACGCAACATTTTCGAATTATGCCACAAAATGCAGTTAAAGTTTGTAAACTTTAAACGTTTGTATTTTTCCGGTTTATTGAAATGTTGTATGAATTTGAACACATATTTGAGTAAAATATTGTTGTGTAATATGTCGATATAATAAAACGCCAAGAAATTTTACAATATTATTTATTGATAGCTTCTGATGTTAACTGGTGTAATCCATTATTTGGTCCTCTTCGTCGAATGTTGTATTACCTGCTTCAACTGTTTCGGTTTCTTCCAGTTCCTTTAACAATCTTGTATAATAGTTCACTGCAGTTGCAGGCATTAGGTCTGATAATTCTTTGAGATCTTTTATTTTTTCCTTAGTTATTGGCAGCAATTGGGAATACTTTGGTTGCAGTGTCTGCTGGGCTAGATTGAATAAACTGACACTGTAGGATTTTTCCCTTTCTGCAGTCTGACGGGATGGCTATTATCTGGGGTTGTGCGGTATGCAGTAGATATTACGTAGCCTTCTTTGTGTTGAAAGTCAAATATTAACTTTCTTGCATCTGTAAATTTAGTAGTTGTTGATTTCCTAATGACAATGCACGTTTTTAGGAGGTCAAAATCGAGAAAATCAGCCTGTTTCATTTCTACAACTAGAAAGCGCTGCGAAACGGCTGTAGTTATGGCCGTAACATAATCTTTTTGGTGTAAATAATATTGCTGTAATTATTTTTTATATTTTGTTCAATTTGGCCAAATTGAGCATCACAGGGCATTGTCGAGTGACCAGAAAGTAGATAGATGTGTTCAATGTGAAGCAATGATGCGGAGTGAATTTCTCTGAGATACATTAAAACCTAAATTTTACCGTGAAAGAGTGCAGACTAACATCTAATTTTTTGCATAGGTAAAGCAAAGGTTTTAAAGGATAATTATACGACAAAAAACTCATTTTTCGAATTTTGTGGCGTTCGCCCCTTCTCCACCGAACGCGTCATATAAGCTGTAACTCTTTATGTACTTCAGTGTTCCTGAGGATGTCATTAGACGAAAGCGCTTGAGCACCATTCTGTGTTTCCTTTCCTTCGTGGTGGTGTAGTGGTTAGCGTCGCTGACTACGAATCCATCGGCCCCGGGTTCGAGACCCGACGGCAGCTGGCGTGCAGTAAAACCCAGGTGTTCATCCTTCCACACAATAAATAAAGTGGTTGGTAGATAAATAGGTACCCTAGGTGGCCAAGTGGTTAAGACGCTGAGCTGCTGATGGGGCGTGGTTCGGATTCCACGTTAAACTGTAGGTCTAAGGTGGAGTGAAAAGCTTGACCTTCGTCGAATAAAGAATTCGGGCGAAAGCTAAACAAAGGTGTGTGTATATATATATAATATATATATATACGCGCGCACACGCGCGCAGTCGTTTAACGTATGAAAAATCTAGTTTATGCGTATGTACATATAAAACAGCTATGACCTTCGCTATTTGCCTCCATTTGATTATTTTAAATGTTATGCAACCTACTAAATTGAACCTGCACAATACCCCCATAAATAATTTATACTTTCAACCTGTACAAGTCCGAAATGGAATGTCACTAATTAGTTTTTCCTTCCGTTACAGATCTATGAGTATCTGAAACGAACAATTGGTTTCACGATGTTGGCGGAAGTGGGCGTGGTTTTAGGCTTGGGCGCGAGGAAGAGCCGCCCATTATTGCTGGCTTTTGGTTGGTGCATTTGGGTTGTCTGCTTTCTCGATTTAGTGTCGCTTCCAGTATCTGCCCTCAGCGGCCCTAATGTTTGCACAAAACAAGAAACGTAAGTTAAAGTTTTCAGCTTTTAATGTCGCATTTCGGTTACACTTTAGAAAAAAAAATTCTCCAAAGGTACATCAACAAATGATTCCATTACGCACTAGGACACACACACACACACACACGAATTCAGCCAACATACACTAGGTTTATATTTCTGAGAATGTTAAAAAAATATTTCGCTTTTGAAATTTAATTTGATGACGTGTTTAGATATTTTTGGCGTTTGTTTGTTGGTGTCGTTTACTTTAAAAAATTCTTTTGATGTAGGCTTTACAGTCGGACATAAGCCACTTGGGCCTGTCGAAGTTTTACAAATCTGGTAAATGTTCTGAAACTAAATTTTATGATGGAATTCCGTGGAAATAAGGCCTTACTAATAGTTTTAAAAACTTGTTTTTTTTTATTATTCATTTCACGTTCCCTTGAACATTTTCTTGGAAATGCGCGCGCAACATTGTAAATTAAGTTTAATGACAGATTCACATAATTTGCGTTCATGTTAATTATGTATTTTCAGTAATCATTTATTTACAGACTGTAGCTGGTCGCCCGCAGCGTGTAGGGTATCTAGTCTAAGATTTCGTTTCACGAGTCTTCATTGCCCGCATAATCACTGTACGTTCCTATAGCCGTAGGCCCTTGGCGGAAGGGTCAACGTGTTTCCAGAAAATGGACGTATGAGGTCGTAATTGTAATTTTAAAAATTTAGCCGACGTAAATATTTAATGTGTAACGCATCGTTGCTTCAAACGGGTGAAACTAAATTTTCACTGGCTACCATTGTTGTTCCATTATTATGATTCATAGATTTTTAGTTTCAGAACGAACATAAAATGTTACGTAACACGAGAAATGTGGATTTGCATTACATTAAAACGGAAAACTCTTAAACTTGAGTATAATTGTGTACTGTATACTCTTCTTTATATCGGAAGCTACCGAGGATAATGGATTTGACTGGCTCTGAAACGTTTATTATGAAATTAATAATCGTACAAGATAGTTTTCCCAGGAACACGCGCGCGCGCTTTTCTAAGGTATATGTACAGTATAATAATCGAGAACGTCATAAAAAATAAAATTTGCGGGCGGTCGCCCTTGGCCCCTCCTTCCTGCAGAAAAAAATTACGGGGCGTAAGTTAGACCCCATTAAAAAGGTTTAATTGGTTTAATACTGCCACATTTTCTTCTGAGCCTGTCTGTTTACCTATCGGAAGAATGATTTGTAACAGTTCATTAGTTTAATAATGAAAAGTCTTCCGTTTGATCGAAGTACTGGTTAACCTTTTCTATTATATGGAATCAGTGAAGAAAATAAACATCTTTCAAACTATGATATTTTCTATTAATTTTAGACTTTGTGCCTAACCCATATTTTGTATGCGTTTTTCTCGTAACATTTCAAGCAACTTCCGAATTTATACTATATAAGCTTGTGGAACTTAACCATGAAGACGTAAGCTTCTTGAAAACTGGTACAGCACACCAAACTTACTTTGGAACCTGCGTGCCTACCCGCTGGAGGAGTGATTCGTATGTGCACACAGTTGGTTAGCTCGGGTATTTCCTTACACCCCCCTGAACTTTCCCATCACTGCCCCCTCCTTTGGATTCTACTCAAATTTTAGATAGCTTTTACTGATGCCCGTTTTATAAAACCTCGACAGTTGACTGGAGTGAGGCACGACCAACAATCGGACTATCACTTGATCAGGACAGAATAGAGAATTTGAAACCAAGAGTGGAATATCGTACGACGAATAAATAAAGAATTTGACTTCAACTTTTTTTATTACTATTAATGGCTTGATCTAATCTTTGTGCTATATTACCTGGAATGAAAGGAGTACGAACTTATCTCGCTACTTCGTCACAACAGCTACAGTTGAGCGTTCTTTTTTGTCACGGAATAGAATTTTGTGTTCTGAAACTTCCGCCTGATCGTGTGAATGAACTAATAAGCATATCGGTTAAAGGACTGAAAGTACCGGACACACGGGAAGACACCAAAGATGAACGCATTGCATTTGAAAAGTTCATTAGCGGAGTTGCGCAAAATTAAAAGAAACAACTCGAGAAGGATGTAGATTGTAGATATAGCGCTACATAGAAGGCCCGAGTAGCCAACCTTAATTCGCGTGATTATTTTAAAATGAGTTAAATCTAACCAAATTGTCGTAAAATACTTTTCAGTTTTTACTATGATGTCATACAGCCCACTTTCGCCCTCACTGTCTCAACCTTCGGCCTTCATCCCCTCGAAAATTTGAACCCTCTGAAATCTCAATTTCTGGGGAAAAACGCTGGATTAGCTTAATAATGAAAAATGAATTTGACCTAAAAGTAAACGTAACTGCGATTTCCTTCTTTCCATGTTGAACCTCAAAGAATGATTTTAAAAATAATTGCAATCTCCGTAATCCTTCAAATTTTCATTTCTTTTTTTTATTTCGATGAAAAATGGGGGACGCATTTTATCCGCACTAAAATCTTTAATGATTCCGGATAATATTTCCGCTCATTAACAACGTTTTACTCTTATTACCTTTCATTTATACTCTGTTTTATCTTTTTTATATTTAATAAAGAAGCATTGTTAACCGAAACGGGAGCCAAATAACGACGTAAAGAGTATATTTTTGTCGTGTTTCTGCGTCTGTATAAAACTCATTACAGCGAGTTATGTCGGAACAAGAAAGAAATTTTTGCCTCATTCCACTTCGCCGAAATCAATCCGTGGTCCTAAACGCCTGAAAGGTCTAATTAAAAGCCGTTTATGGCGCGTTTATTCCAATTTGCCGGAATGAATTAGGAATTGGGGTTCCTCTCAATGTATTGCGTGCAGTTGCTGCAACCCTTTTGGATTATAATGCTCGGAAATAAGCTGCATTTGTTTATTCACTGCGAAATGTTCATTGTCTGTGAAAAATTAATCGGTGTTTTAAATAACCTTTATAAACGCTTCGCTCGTAGGCTTATAGAACAAATTAGCCGCCTTTATACATAATAAGGCCAAAATAAACCGATTATAAAAGTTGGTAGTTTTGTATGTACTGTACTTAGGTGCCAGTGGTAATTCACCATAACTATACCAGTGGTTACACACACACACACACACACACACACACCTTAACACGCCCTTTGCTTTGTCCGGAGCGATAGGGCGCGTCCCTCTGTGGCGAATGTGGGAATACACCTTTCTTCGGTGTAAGGGCTTTCTCTGCCCTCGTGGACCATTGGGCCCGTTTGGGGACCCGGCTGATCTCCTGCTTCTTTTTCTTTCTTTCTCCTTTAACCCATTTTTTCTGGCTTCTCCCTGTTTATTTTGGTGTTGTTCTTTAGACTTTGATTTTGACCCTTTCCTTGGCCCTTGGGTGTGGGTGGTGGTTGCCCTGCACCCTTGTCGCTTTCCAACCAAACCCAAACCCTGTCCCTGCCACTTTTCACCGCGCGTTGGATGAGAGTGGCCGCCTTTCAGGCACAGGGACTGGGTGCGGGCGTATCTCCCCTGCGTGACATCTATCGGCGGTGGGACCAAGTGTGCCCACACTTCGCCTTTCCCTTGTTGGAGTCGGTGGTGGCTGGATGCGCGCGGGGGATGAAGTTCTTTTTTGTTTTGCTATGGACACTTCTCCCCCTCGGCCTACGACTACTGCTTCTCATTCCCGGACTACTCCTTCTCTCAACACTCGGGTGGTGGGCAACCAGGCCCTCGAGTCCTTTACCACTGGAAGACCGCAACCTAATGGGGTTGACCCCCCTGTGGAAGCGGAACGCTTGCACTCTCCTTTTCCGTTGCCGACCCTAGTCCGTCCCTCGACTACGCCCTTGGACCTACACCCTCTGGAGCAGGGGTCTCGCCCCAGCCCACTTCAGCCACCTTCGGGCAAGCCAAGTTCCACCGAGGACTTGCCCCCACAACCTGGCTTCTTGCTCTCCCCATATGCCCCCCTCACCCGCCGTCAGCCCACCTCCCCACGGAGAGAGCCTCGCGGCGGACGGGGGAGCCAGCATTCACGGCCGTCCTATCGACCGTTGAATATCCCAGTCTATTTCGACTCTACAGCCACCCTCTCCCTCCCAAGTCTCCACAAATTCCTGGTGATTCGGCCTACATCTGGGTCCCTCCCGAACAACTCTGAACGGACGTTCCAGGCGATCCGAACCCACAGCAACTCCAGCCGCTATGACGTACGCCCACAGAGGGATGGCTCCCTCCTCATAAAATCACGCTCAGCCGCAGAGACGAAAGCCCTACTCTCGGTCACTGAGGTCCTTGGATGCTCGGTGTCCGTTTCCCCACATCCTCGCCTGAACCAGAGTCAGGGCACTATTTACGCCACCCGCCTATTGTCGGTAGCAGTGAACGAGCTCCTGGAGGACCTCGCACCCCAAGGAGTCACTAAGATCTATCGTTTCACATCCCGACAGGGTGGCACCCCCTCCCCCACCCCACGTCTGCTCCTTACTTTCAACACACTAATCCCCCCGGCCGCATTGTATGGGGTATGGGAGACCGCGCCTCATGCGAGTTTTCTATCCGCCCATACGTCCCAGACCCGACCCGTTGCTTCAAATGCAACAAATTCGGACACGTTAGCTCCGCTTGTCGACAGCCGCATCAATTATGTGTTCACTGTGGACGACTCGCTCACCCTGACAGGTGCCCCAATACGCCCAAATGCTCCAACTGTGAAGGTGCACACCCCTCTTCATCTCGAGAATGCCTTTTCTTCAGGTTCGAGAAGGAGGTCCGAGGCCTACAGGTGACGGACTTCCTTAGCCCCCGTGAGGCACGCGACAGGGTGCGGAGTCGGGAGGTGAGGCCGGGGGTCCTATGCCGCTGCTCTCGGCTCTATCATCTCGGCACGCCCCCCTGGCCTGCCGCCGAAACCCCCCCAAGCCACTGCTCTCTGTTCCCCTCAAAGAAAACCCTCGCAGGACCCGACGGTTTCCTGTCCCCCTGCCATTCCTCCTCTTCCCGCATCTCACCTGCCACGAATTCCCCAGGTGTCTGGGACCAGGACACCCAGGTCCCATCCACCTCAAACCCCGCCTTCCCAGTACCCCCTGCACACGCCCGAATCTGCCGCCCGGAGCAAGCCGTCGAGGCGGAGACGCCGGAGCGTGTCACCGGACCCTCCGGCCTTCCAACGTCTCTCTCCCTCTTCCCCTCGGACCAAGAAGACGGCTCGGATCCTCACTCCGCCCACCACGCCTACTACCATGTCCATCTCTCCCCATCGTAGAAGTCCCACCACTCTACCCCCAGACCCTGACAATAGTGGCTGAGATCCACGACCCGCCCCGGACGACGGGACCCAGTCCGAACAATATCCTCTCCCCCGAGGATCCGGTGGATGCGGCCCTGGCGCGGCTGCACGGTGTGACCGAGGGAAGCTCGGCCGCGCCCACGCCACGAGTCTTATGGATCTGCCCTTGCCTCTTGGTGCCATTTTCTCCACCCCTCCACGAGACTACTCTGATTCACCTCCTTCCACCCCTATCGTACCTATTCCCCCAACATCCCCGGCCCCCTCCTTGTCAGCTACCCTGTGTACGCCCTCCCTCCCACCCGCCCGGTCCTTTTGGTACCCCCTTATCACCACCTCGAGTCCGCCATGAGACCCCGGACAGGCGGGGTAGCGCCACTTTTGGGGCTGCCGTGCCCCTCCTGGTCCGACCATAGAAGCCCGTCACAATACATCCGACCCTCTCAGCCCACGATGTTCCTCTGCCTGCCGTGATCCACGCCTCCGGTCTCGCTCGGCTGACTCGATCCCGCCACCTCCGCGGGGTTCGACAGGCCGACCGATTCCTTCCATGGTGAATTGTAGATAGCCAGCCATGCTCCCGACCAAGCCTTCAATTTCGCGAACTCCGGATCCCTCTTCATACTCCAACCTCCTACTGCGATCCACACTCGCCGACGGCCCCCACTTTTCAACGGAAGCGATTCTCTTCTTCCTTACTCACTCCCAGCTGCTCCATCGCATTTAAAACCGTACCCCTCCTACCCACTATCCAGTGACTGACCCTTACTCACTTCCCTAGTCTACCACCCCCAACACAGTAACATCACCCAATCACCGCCTCGCCGAGATATGTACCGCCCTTTTAGGTACGAATCGGCGGTAAATCAGAAAAAAAAAAAAAAAAAAAAAACCACTTTAACACGTATTATAAAATGGAAGTTTTTTTCGTAATGATATAATAAAGATAACAAAACTCTGAAAATACTTGACTCGTTTTTAGAAAACTCTAAAAACTTGGTATAATTAATGAGAATGAAATGATAGAGAAGTCATTATGTTTCCATTATGTACAGATATTTTCATAATTTTTAATCTTTTTCCATATTTCTTCGTATCGGCAACTTCTTTTCAAACTTGGGTAATAAATAAAAACTTTGACGTTTTGTCATCTCGACTAACTAAATTAATGCAAATATATATATATGTAAAGAACGACGCTTGTGTAGAAGAGCGTTCCGCACAAGATGAGGAGGGAGAACGAACAAATGAAAAATGAGGTACCACCCGGGAATCGAACCCAGGATCATCCGATTGCCGGTCAGATATGCTATCCGCTGCGGCTACACCATGGACCTCGATCAATCAGAAGCCGTAATTCTCCTACATCCCTCCTCATCTTGTGCGGAACGCTCTTCTACACAAGCGTCGTTCTTTACATTAATTATATTGTGTGTTGTTTGCAGTTAAAATGTATATATGTACGGCATGCAAAGGTGCCCCCTCAGGGCATTGGTTTCTGCTCGTATGTAGGAGAATTACGACTTCTGATTGGTCGATGTTCATGGTGTAGTGGGTAGCATATCTGACCGGCAATCGGATGATCCTGGGTTCGATTCCCGGTAGTACCTCATTTTTCATTTGTTCGTTCTCCCTCATCTTGTGCGGAACGCTCTTCTACACAAGCGTCGTTCTTTACATTAATTATACTGTGTGTTGTTTGCAGTTAAAATGTGTGTATATATATATATATATATATATATATATATATATATATATATATATATATAATACACCGTGCATGGAACAAGGAACTCTTCTGGGAAAATTAAGTCCACTATATAGTCCGAATAAGTAATGGTAAATGACAAACACTAGTTTTTCTTTTTCATGATGTTAGCCCGACGTGGGCAACGGGTCACTCGCAAAGAGGCCCCAAAAAAATAGCTTCCCTCACCACATCCAACACAGGCTAACATCATGATAAAGAAAAACTATGGTATTTGTCATTTACCATTACTTATTCGGACTATAGTGGATTTAATTATCCCAGAAGAGTTCCTTGTTCCATGCACGGTCTGTGTATCATATATATATATATATGCACTAGAATCACAAAATAACACGTGACCTTATTAATAAGCAAACAACCACAAGGAAAAGGAAACACAAAGTCCGAGCGCTTTCGTGATATATTCACATTATCAAGGAAGAACAGAAAATATATCACGAAAGCGCTCGGACTTTGTGTTTCCTTTTCCTTGTGGTTGTTTGCTTATATATATATATATATATATTTTTTTTTTTATGCAGAAACCTAGGGGCTAAGGGCGAACGCCCAAACACCCCCCCCCCCCCCCCCCCCCCCACCCACATCCTCCTAGATCTAGAAGGAGCAGAAGAGAGCCGATCAAGGTCTAAAGTTTGAGATGCCTGGACATTCTGCATTTTAAAGATTCAAGGTCATAGACGGGAAAGATGGGTTAAGGAAGGTTGTTTCAGAGTTGACGGTTGAGTAGATGAAAGACTGAGAATACCGATTAACCTTTGCGTTAGAGAATTGGACAGAAAAGGAATGAGAGAGGCGGGAATTCACACACACACACACACCTATTTCCATCACGATTCAAATCCACCATCACTTTAGTAGATAGAAAGCGAGGGCACTGACGATTAGGCTACTGCACAGGATAAAAGTTAATTCAACCTAGCAGATTTTTCATCGCCCGAGGAAGCGTATTACGCTTCCGAAGCCAGGAGTGTTTTACGTATTAACCCCCCTGCACTTAAGCTAATGACTTGCATTTCACTCGAATATCTGATGTGACACTGTGGTCCCATGGTTGGAATATCAACATGGTTTTATCTTGTCATGGCCTAATGATTAGCACCCTCGTAAAGAGGTGGTGAGTTCGAATCCTGACAGGGATAATTTTGTACTATGCAAAATTATGCGTGCTGATATATATATATATATATTTTTTTTTTTTAAGTTCGGGAAGAACCGATTCGCCTCTTTAAAAGGGCATATCTCGGTGGAAAAACAAAGAAAAAGTGAGAGGAAAGACAGAGGAAAAAGAAAGGGTGGAGGGGACAGTCGAAGTGGAAAAAGACCAAGGATGACAAGGACTGCAGGGTCGAGCCCCATCATCCTTGGGTGCTAGGGCCGGGAGGGCGCACGTGAAACCTCCAGGAACAAGCACGTACAAACGACCACAAACAGCACTCAAGAGCACGAGCTTAGAACCCCCTTGCGGGGATATATATATATATATATATATATATATATATATATATATTAGTGGTGGACCGGATATCCGCATCATTTTTAACATCCGCACTTCTGACTGCGGATATTACCTCCAATAAATTATGCAATTTACAATTAAATTAGCTTATAAAGTAGCTTGTAAGGCCCAGTCATGCACATTTCATGTAAAGTATTAATTATTAATGAACAAACAAATATATAAACCTCAAAATATAAATACGTGGTAACACAGAAAATTGAATGAAACTTGTTTCATTGAATTTTCTGTGGCTGAAACTCTCGAGAAAGTTATGATTTTTATCATAATGAAAACATTAATATTAATTCTTATGCATTGCCTGCCATAATAGTAATATCACGAAATTTGAAAAATTGTCATATATTCATAATTCTATATTATATTGATAGATTAACTAAATATCCGCATCCGCGGATATTGAAATTAAAGATCCGCATCCGCAGATGTTGAAAAACTGACATCCGGTCCACCACTTATATATACATATATATATATATATATATATATATATACAGTAGAATCACAGAATATAACGTGATCTTATTAATAAGCAAACAACCACAGGGAAAAGGAAAAAGAAACGAAATCCGAACGCTTTCGTGATATATTCACATCTCTTTTTCCCTGAAGATGTGAATATATCACAAAAGCGCTCGGATTTCGTGTTTCCTTTTCCCTGTGGTTGTTTGCTTATATATGTGTGTGTGTGTGAGAATGACAGTTTATAGATTTTATACAGAAAGCAATCATTTAGAGAGCAGCTAGCAGCGTCATTGCCAAGTACATATTGGGTTAACTTACTAACGAGGCCTCCACACGTGGTTCATCATCACAAAAAGCAACAGTGCATGCTTTGTGTTGTTATAACCCAATGAACGGTCAGATTCATAGTCATTTTCGATCTTGTGTCGTTCGTTTGCAGACACTCCTGGTGCACGAGTCTTGTGGAACAAGATGCACTGCGAATTTTCTTTTTTTCTCCAGGCAACACATGTACCCGTTTCAATCGCAAATGTGTTCATACCCAAAACTCGGAATATCTAATTTTAGACTTCATGAGAAAAATCTCAGTAAATAGGCGACCTTACCAATGTTAGCTTACCAGCCGTAAGATAATAGGTTTGGTACGTGTAACTTTTTACTGTAGGCCTATTCTGTAGACTCTCAAATCGGCCGTTATCCATGCCCAATTAGAATCGCCGCCGGCGGTTACGGGTAAAATCTTTATTTGTGGGCTAGCTAAACCTTTTCCGATGACAGGTACCCGCGAGTACAAGAAAAAATTTTGTGGTTTAAAAATCTGTAGTTGAGGTGGGGAGTGTTTCTCGTCGGTCGTGACGTAGTAGTAGACGGACTAATGACATTTTATAGAGAAGGTTTTAGTTTTTGATTAAGTTAGATTAGGTTAAGTTAATTTATTAGTGATATCGTCGACCAAATAGAATGGGGGAGCGGGAGGGGTATGAGCAACAAAATTTACGGCTTGCAAAAAGTGACTTTTCACAATATCCCATTAGACTAAACCCGTGTGGTACCATTACCTTTATGCCTCTTTCTGATGGTGGTAATTTTGCAATTTAGTCCAAATATTAATCTTAATAATAATTGTAAAAATGCCGTCATTGGTTTTCTCACGACTGCTTTTGTAATATTTATTTTATTCCAAGGGTTTCCTTTTGTCTATTTGCTGTTTATTTTTTACTAGTTTTTTCCATTGTTTCGTCCCCAGAGGTATTTTTTTTAAAAGTTTTTGAAGTAACAACTTTATTTTAGTTCCCCTTTTATTAGTCCATTTTCTTTTTTATAATCTTTGTTTTTCCTCTGGTGTAAGTTGGGTGGTTGTCCCGCTCGTATCCGACGACGGAACAATAGAACAGAAATAAATTGTCGAGATAAATTAGAAACTTTTAAGGTTGTAGAAAAGATTAGGTTTTTTTCACTTTTTTGGTTAGAATGTAATTAAGTTTTGCGATATTTCTTAAAGAAAGTAGTTTGGAATAACCTTCGAACCGAGGCACTTCGACACCTGTTGAGTTCTGTTGATTGTGATGTGTGGATTGACTTGGAGATGTTACACCCTTATTATTCATTCTCTCTCTCTCTCTCGGATTAAAATTGTTTATATTAAGTCATAGATAAAAAGCAAATGTTTTTTAAATCTAATTTTTTTTCTTGGAAATCATTGTTATGATTCATTGACTTCAATTTCAGTGAAAATATCAACAAATCTTATAATTTTGCTTGTACACGCAAATTTTATTTGAATTGTCACTTAAAATGAATAAAAGTTTTACACGAAGGTCAAACTACAGTAAATTTGATGATTTTATCTTTTCTGTGCTTATGAAATGATGTTTGGCTCCAGTTGTAACTTAAACTGAATTGGGTTATTTATTTATTTTTCGCTTTGCTATTTACTCGTAGTACTATTATTTTTTAATAGGTCATAGGTTTTTTAATAGGTTTACCCGTATCGTTTATAGGTTTCTCCTATAGGATTTAAATTTAAGATCATCAGCGAGGTTAAGCGATGCTGGGTCTGTGTAGTTCTTGGATGGGTGACTGTCCTCTTCTTGGTTTAGATATACCAATTCTTAGATAATTCGGAGCCCTCGTAAAGGTGTCTGTCCCCTTTGTCAAATGATCTTTGCCGTTACAAAAGTGGGGGTTAAACAACCCTAAACATTGTTGTTTCGTGCTCAGTCGTTTTTCTTAACATTATCTGAAGTCACGAACAGACGAGACGACTTGCCAAGTGACAGGAAATGAAGTTCAACTCTTATAGAAAAATATGTGGCCTATAAATGTTTAAATCTTTTTTACTCTTGTTATATCAATAATGAATCCTCAGGTATAAGTAACTGCAATGAAGATTCTTAAGATTTAAGCCAAGTTACATCTTTTATCAATACTTCTCTATTCGTTTCTCGCCAGTCGTTAGCTCCGCCCACCACATCCGAATCGTAGATGTTTGACGTCATACAGAAAGGAGTGAATAGCCTCCTGTATGTTTTTTCGCTTGCTTGGTCCGTGTTATAGTCATCTTCCGCAACTGCATTTAAACGAACTCTGTGTATAGGTTAGTAAATACACATACGTAGGCCACTAAACTCCCAAAATAGCATATAATTAAAAACCTAGCCTGAAATAGCTTTCAAATAGGCCATTCAGCTGTTCAAATCGTCATAATGGGCTCCACAAAAGTCTTCGCTCTTGTTTCTTTTACTTTCTCTAATGGAACAGTTGTAAATGAAAATCCATTAAAATTTTAGTATGATATTATACAGTCTAATCGTTACGGTATTGTTTACGTCATGGAGCGTTTCCATGGCAACTATTTCCTCTTAAATTCTAGACACTGGTAAGATGCTTCCCTGTAGAATTTTATATATATATATATATATATATATATATATATATATATATATATATGTGTGTGTGTGTGTGTGTGTTATTTCAGTTCGACTTCATACATGTATGTGCATTTAATTTTTTTAAATGAAAATGATTTAGTGCGACTGGTATAAATCAGGTGGGTAAGGTAACCTAACATAATCTAATCTAATTTTATCTTATCTTACTAAACTAGACACGCCCACATATAGACCCCGAGTAAGGTTTAACTTCACTCTTACGTTTATTTGGAATTTTGGGATCAAGGATCAGCTTCATGTTCGTGTGACAGCGGTGTGTTTTTTTTTGGTACTCTGTCCATGACTCATTATAAAGAAATAGTTCATTATTTTTCTTTCGCTAGACACTCGTGAAAGTTGATATGCATTTATTCTTTTTGCTTTCAAGTTTAATGTTACAATATTGCAGAAGTTACGGGCTAACAAAGCCCCTAAGATCCACTCGAGACTAGACCAAGAAAAAGTAGAAAGTGATAAAAAACAGACAAGCAAATGAAAACAAAGAATACTGAAAACTCTTACTATGATTACACTTATAAACGTGTAAAGTTTTCGTACAGGAATAGTAATAGTAGTAGTAAATTATAGAACAGAGGGGAATTCCCCTCTTCCACCAGACACTGCTGCGAGAAGATAGTTGTGAAAGAAGAGTTGTAGGAAAAAACATAATGAAAAGAATAGCGTTAAAAGCAAAAAACTTCACTTTTTTACGTGAAGGTCAAAATATGAGAATAAAAACCCACTCTAATAGACAGAGTTTATTTCCACGACAGTTTCGACGCCCACTGGCATCCTCCTCGGGTGGATACAGAAACACAAATGAAACAAAACAAGAGGGAAAAACAGTTCAGGGATCGACCGTTAAGAAATTCGCACCTAGGTTGGATTCCATTCTCTCGAGACAGGAGGGGCATTTTCATTAAGTACATTCGCACAAATTTTAAAACTATCTTCCTGTTCTAAACATACAGATTCTATTATTTTTACATAATTATTACATTTATAATTAAATTTATTACATTTAATATTGCATAATTATTAATTACAGAAATTATAAATTTATTATTACATTGGTTATTACATGTTGTTTATTATACAGAAATTATAACCGAAAAACGAATGAAAAAGGCGATTAGGAAATAATCCAGAGACCATTGAGAATTCGCACCTAGGTTAGATATCGTTCTCCCGAAACCAGAAGGGCATTTTATTACAGGGTCAGCTTATAACTACATTTCCACAAATTAAAAATATCTTCTTGTTCTATACATACAGATCCTAATGTTTTGACATAATTACTGCATATATTTATTTCCACATTAATTACTTCCATTATTACATTTACTAAAAGCGAGTAAGGAAACATTCCAATCCAGAGACATTTAAGAAATTCACACTTAGGTTCGAACACGTTCCCACGACTCCGTAAGGGATTTATTGACCAAGAATCTCATTAAAGGGTCTAACTTATAAGTACCTTACCGTGAAAAGTAAATTGGTTAGGAATAACGTTGCAAAAGTGGAACAAGCCTGTGTCTACAGCATTCCCTGTAAAAGTTGTGATTTAGTATACGTGGGAGAAACTGGAAGAAATATTGAAACCCGTATCAAAGAACACAAATATGCCTTCAGAAGTTTGTAATACTAATAATGCCATTTTTTATCACGCTAGCCAAAATAATCATGCTATAGATTGGGAATCAAGTAAGGTACTTTATAAATGTAATAATTATGTCAAAAGAAAAATAATAGAATCTGTGTGTATAGAAAAAGTAGATAATTTTAATTTGTGCGAAGGTACTTATAAGTTAGACCCTTTAATGAGATTCTTGGTCAATAAATCCCTTACGGAGTCGTGGGAACGTGTTCGAACCTAAGTGTGAATTTCTTAAATGTCTCTGGATTGGAATGTTTCCTTACTCGCTTTTAGTAAATGTAATAATGGAAGTAATTAATGTGGAAATAAATATATGCAGTAATTATGTCAAAACATTAGGATCTGTATGTATAGAACAAGAAGATATTTTTAATTTGTGGAAATGTAGTTATAAGCTGACCCTGTAATAAAATGCCCTTCTGGTTTCGGGAGAACGATATCTAACCTAGGTGCGAATTTCTCAATGGTCTCTGGATTATTTCCTAATCGCCTTTTTTCATTCGTTTTTCGGTTTATAATTTCTGTATAATAAACAACAATGTAATAACCAATGTAATAATAAATTTATAATTTCTGTAATCAATAATTATGCAATATTAAATGTAATAAATTTAATTATAAATGTAATAATTATGTAAAAATAATAGAATCTGTATGTTTAGAACAGGAAGATAGTTTTAAAATTTGTGCGAATGTACTTAATGAAAATGCCCCTCCTGTCTCGAGAGAATGGAATCCAACCTAGGTGCGAATTTCTTAACGGTCGATCCCTGAACTGTTTTTCCCTCTTGTTTTGTTTCATTTGTGTTTCTGTATCCACCCGAGGAGGATGCCAGTGGGCGTCGAAACTGTCGTGGAAATAAACTCTGTCTATTAGAGTGGGTTTTTATTCTAATAGCGTTAAAGTTCATTCACATTCGTACTCTTATCTCGTGTACCCTACTACTACGCATCGGAGGGGAATAAAAAACAGCATGAAACGGTACACTACTTAGTCTAATTTACACCATGCGTTTTTTTTTTTTTAATGTACGAGTTGTCGTCATTTCATTGATGAAAGGCCACCGTAATGAGAAACTGACTTTTTAAAATTGTTTGTATTTACCTTTTGCACTGGAGTTACATAGATAAGGGAGGTCACATCCTGTCCACGTCGTAAATTTCCCACTAGATCGACAAAGTTAAGCGACGTTGTGTTTGGGTAGTAGTTGGATGGGTGACCGTCCTTTTTTGTTCAGATGATGTAGCGACCACGTGAAGCTGTAGGTTCCCTTCGTTATATCATCTTTGACGTTAGGTTAGGGGGTTAAACAAACGCACGCACACGCGCACTTTAGATAAGGTAACACTGATACAGAGGCACTTCCAGCAAGCCAGCACACCCCAGTTTGAGAATTTCCGAAAGTGTGCATTATATTTGGTATTGTCTTGTAATACTGCAACTGATAAAAAGTTCTAGGTTAGTTTTACTGGGTTTATGGTTTTTATAGGCTAATGTACAGTTGGTTAAGAAAAAAAATCCTGTCGTCAAACTCGATGCTTGTTATATACATTTGTGGTTTGTTACCTATAAATATTCCAAGAAGGATCTCGGGATTAAAATAGTTTTGTAGGCTGTGGATTTTCATTTCTTCCTTATCTACTGTAGACCTATATTACTGTATGTTAAATGGTTACGTTTTCACAATCCACCTTATCTTAGGTGCACATGCAGCCGGACTGTCAATTTCTGAGGGTCTTTGACCTGTGAAGTTAGGAACTTGCGCACTTTCTGCAGGAATGAAAGTAAAGTTCATGGCTTATTCACTGAGGAATGGGTTTGTGAACAGTGTTCGACCCATAAAGATTTTATTTTGCTTATTTTTTTAGTTTCTGGGTCCCATGTAGTTAAAGTTTATAAGTTAGTGATTTACCCTTCCACTTTGTTCACTGTTTAAGGTTACAAACTTTTAATCTTACCAACGCCAATCATACAGTAAGACTCATAATTTTTGCTATTTACAGTTAAAGTATGATATTAATTGAGGTCCTCCAAGGAAGAAGTAGCTAAGTAACAAAAGTAAAAAACGCCAGAAAACGCATTTAAAGTTGTACCAAATTTGAAAATGGAAAATAACTTTTGAATCTTGAAAAGTTATGGCACTTTAAAACTTGGTATACAACTTCAAATGCGTTTTCTGGCGTTTTCTTTTGTCGCTTGGCCACTTCTTCCTAGGAAGGCCTCAATTAACCTCGGTATATAACCCACGTTATCAAAACGGGTGTTGTCTGGCTAAATTTGGGTCCTAATTTTGCAGAAGATATGTCGGTATCCTCGACACTTTTCCGTAAATGTCGTCCGTAATCTTTGCTAATGATACTGGACTTTATGAGACATCCTGCGCACAGTACTTATACATGATATATCATATATACGAGTATATAGAGGGTGGCCCATAAGTCCTAATCGGTTATAAATTAAAGCGAAAATCCCTCTGGCGGACCTCACTGACGTAATCGATCACTAAGGAAAGAATATTTGTCCAGATGGGTTATATTTTGCAATTTGAATAATTCGTAAATATTTCTAAAATTATTATACACTTTTTACCTTGTTTGATTTTTGTATTTTCGCTTTAATTATAACTGATTGGGACTTATGAGCTAACAAACACACACACACACGTCATTTTAGTGTTCGTTCCAGAACCCATTCTTAAGGTCTATCCTTTACTAAGAATGGAATGTATTTTTGCAATGAACGCGAATATTTTGGTGAATATTCAGTTTTCTTGCTGTTTTTTTTTTTTTTTTTTTTTTTTTGCATAACTTATTTTCACACATTTAAATAAATATGTATAATTTTCATTTCCGGTCGACTGTTTTGTATCCGAATTGACAGTCAGATCATACAATGTCCAGCCGAAATGTTCAGTCGGGTACACGTAAACAACTGATATTGAAAAAATTGGATTTCGCTCAATAGTGCAACATTTCATTAATAAGATTTCATATTGACGAGGGTTTTGCTTGGTAGGTTAGGTTAGGATTAACGGCTTTGGTGTTTTCGTTTGCTGGAAGGCTTAGTTTCGAGATAATTTGAGAGAGCTTAGTTTTAATATTGCGTTTCACTGTGGCGAATTCGTAGAAATGTCAGAAATTGGACGTAAAAAAGGCATAAATTATAGTACAAACAACGAAACGTCGTTGTTTATCTGATTAAATTTGGTATTTATGAACATCCGGACTCGTCATATCATGTGATCATCTACGACTTACTTTGGCTGTACATTAGGGTGGATCGATTTTACATTTTTTTCGATTTCCATATTCTAATAGAGACAAAAACTTGCGCATGCATGAGAAAATAGCCTCTGCAAAATCTTAGCCCCATACGTAATCATCTTCTGCCCCCGGCAGAGCGATGAAAATCATATTTTAGTAGTCAAAAACGTATTTTTAAACCCTAGCCTAGAGTCATAAAATTTTGCGTGTGTGTTATTTCATGCCTAAGCAACGATATAAATGCTATGGGAAATATATAAATGCATTATTTAAGACAAAGAGCCGATCTGAAAATATGTATAATATACATATTTTCAGATCGGCTCTTTGTCTTAAATAATGCATTTATATATTTCCCATAGCATTTATATCGTTGCTTAGGCATGAAATAACACACACGCAAAATTTTATGACTCTAGGCTAGGGTTTAAAAATACGTTTTTGACTACTAAAATATGATTTTCATCGCTCTGCCGGGGGCAGAAGATGATTACCTATTAAGCTAAGATTTTGCAGAGGCTATTTTCTCATGCATGCGCAAGTTTTTCTCTCTATTAGAATGTGGAAATCGAAAAAAATGTAAAATCGATCCACCCTACTGTACATACAAGAAGGGGTATATACTATATATGTAGGCCTACAGTCTAGATCAGTGGTTCCCAACCGGTTTTGGCTTATGGCCCCCTTAGGAACCTTATTTTTTCCTGTGGCCCCCATAAGCATTATTTTCAGTAGGTAATATGCAGATTAACTCTATTTTACAAAAACAAATATATATAAAGGATATTAAAACAACTATTTGTATTCAGGTACAATATTATTTGTCACATAGGACTATAAACATAACAAAAACTAAACAGTGGCTAACAAAAATTTGCAGTTATTTACTTATATTATGTATTAATTATAAAAAAATATAATCAAAAGAAATACTGTACTTATAGCAATCTATTATAAATTAAAAAAACTAGTAAAATTACTACAACTTCGCAATATTAGGGTAAACAAATAAGAGCTACTTACACACTACAGCGACGATCCACGTGGTAAACAGACTGTAAGGATTTCAACCTGAAGTATTTTTATCAAGTCAACAACGCTGCCAGGCGCATAACGATCAAGCGCACAATGGAGTGCGCCGCACAATAAGCTTGTAAGATGCAAAATATTTGTTTACAGATAAATTCAAATTCTATTATAAAATATCTAAAAAAAAGGAAAATATATGTATTAATAATTTTTTAAAATGTAATTCAACTACATAAATTAAAATTATCTATTGGCCTAACTATAATTTAGGCTTCAATAGGTTGAGTCCTGTGGCCCCCTTCATGGAGTCTGTGGCCCCTCTAAATCTTAACATTTTCCTGTGGCCCCCTTCAAATGTGCCATGGCCCCCGGTTGAGAAACACTGGTCTAGATAAATGTCTAGCCCATTTTTCTTGCGTCCCCCCCCCTCCCCCCAACATATATATCTTATATATATTTTCGCCTGTCTATTTGTTTGTCTGTCTGTCTGTCCTTTATGCAAGCGCAAACCGTTTGACCTAGAGCTACCAAATTTGGCACGGGAACCTCTTATGGGATGAAGAATGTCAACACAGAGTCGGTCAGCCTGTCTGTTTGTCTGCAACGCCGGGTACTGATATATATATATATACTGCTACCCGCCCGGAGGGCGGGTGGCAGTATAATGGGGAGATGGGATGGGGTAATTGGGAGAGGGGTGGGGGTAATGGCTTTTTTACTTGTGTGTCTGGGGAGTGGGGGTGGGAGGGTAATGGAGTAGAGGGGTGGTGGTAATGGGGGTAACCGCGATTAAACTACAGAAAAGAACACAGCTGTGAAAATTTTGATTATTTGGTCAATAAAACTATAGAAAAGAACAGTCATGAAAATCTTGATCTTCACATATAATTATTTTTTAGGACGACTTCATACTGTTTGACTTAGAGTTACCAAATTTGGCACGGGATAAGATAAATCATTTTAATTAAATTCAGCCTTTTGTCTTAAACTTTATTTTATTTAAACTGGGGATCTAATGTGAAATTTATCCCGGGCAACGCCGGGTACCTCAGCTAGTATATATAGTTTAACTTTAAGGAGAGCACGCAGTACCAGACTTTCGACACAGTCATTCCTTTTCTGTCCAACTTTTCAACGCAAGGGTTAATCGGTATTTTCAATCTTTCATCTACTCAACCGGTAAACTCTGTAATAAACTTCCTCAACCCATCTTTTCCCTTGTCTATGACCTCCAATCTTTCAAATGCAGTGTCCAGACATCTTGAAAACCCTGGACCTTGATTTTGGCTCTCGTGTTCCACTGTGGGGAGGGGGAGCATTTTTTAGGTCATGCGCCCTCAGCCCCCCCCCACCTTCCTGCATTAAAAAAAAGTTGCTATAGTTTTAGTGAGAGGATCCTTAAAATAAAGGGTCTTCATTCCTATCCTTACTAGAACCTCGCATAGCACTAACTTATCACCATACAAAATGGTGAAAAACACCGCATCTAGTAAGTAGAGATCGCTTGTGGCTTTTTTACCATCGAAATATAGTCGAGATTGAAAAATATCAATATCATTCGTACGATGGATCCTAAACCCGACTTTGTATCAATGCATTTAATTTTTAAGATTTCTCATGTAGAAGAATTTACTCCGAAGTAAATTTAGGGAAACCATTCCCTTTGTAATATAGCTGAATTCAGTCTTGTAAAGGAGTAATTTAGATTCGAAAACACTTTTCGGAACAGGGTAAGCGTATTGGCATTATATTAAGCCTCTTTCTCGTACAGCTCACTGGCTTCCAGCATAGCGTATATTATATATATAGCCTACATATGGTACTACTTACATACGGTACTACTTTTAACTCTAATATATTTTTGTTAATGAAGAGGTTGTAATAAGGAACTAAGTGCTCAAAACGTTATTGCGAAGGTAGTTCTGACTTATTATTCTAGCTTTCGTATGCACAGCATTAATATTAACCCCCAGGGGCAAAGGCCTAGGAATGTAAATGTGCTCGAATTTTGGGTTTATTTGTAATGTAAAGAAGCTGATGATGCAGGATTTATCAGGGTTGGTAGTAAGGATACACTTCGCCAAAAATGTCTGTTTTGACCATGCAAATGAGGATTTGCAACTTCCTACGGGAAAATGATTGAAGGATTTAATTGCATATTGATAGAAATACTTAAAATGTGACCGTCTTCTTTTGTCTAACTTCGCTATCTCCCCGCGATATGATTGGTTCTTCAGCAGTGTTTAGAATGAGCATATTAGGTATATTCAAAGGTGGGCAGGACCGAGTTCCAAAAGGACCGAACTCCAGGAACTCGGTCCTTTCCAAGGACCGTGAGCGGGAAAGTCGGTCCTTTTCTCAGTGAGGACCGAAATGAGGAGCGACGGTCCATTTTTAAGCAATTCCGGACGGTCTTTTTTAGTGAGTTTAGTGATTATTTGAAGTTCTAAAGAAGATGGATCGTTTCCTCCAGAAGACTCAGAAAGAGACTGAGACTGAACTGAAACTTGTTTCAACACCTGGAGGAGACGAAGAATCTACTGATGTTAGTGCTTCAACTTCAAGTCAAGCAACTGGAGCTCCTAGCGGAAGAACTGAACCCGGCAATCCCTGGCCGTACCTGGACAAATACTTTGAATACCTGGGCCCCAAGGGTGAGCAGAACCTGGAGTACAAGTGCTTGCTGTGCCTGCCAAACAAGAACATCCTCTCGACAAGCAATAAGAGCCAAAACAACCTCAAGCGACATGTCTCCAGGCGCCACCCTCACGTCCAGAACCAGTTCGACCAGTGCATCAAGGACGGGGTGGAGCTCCAGAAAAAGAAGAAGCGGCGAGGAGACCCTCAGGAGCGCCCCGACGACAAGAGGCAGAGGACCATGTATTGTATTGCATTAATTATAATTTACGTTAATAAAATTAAAGATTTCCGGTGTCTTTAATTTCATTTTCATTTTAATCAAATTTTTCACTTATATTATAAGATAAGGACCGAGGACCGAGTCGTTCCTAGGTCCTATCTTCAGAAAGGACCGTGACCGGGACCGTCGGTCCAGTTTGAGGCAAGGACCGGGACCGTCGGTCCTTTTTGAGGCCCGGGTGCCCACATTTGGGTATATTCCTCTTTCACAAGGTAACTGTTAAAGGATAGCCTAAGTGTATACTTGTTATAGTGTATTACATTTATCCACTTAGATTACTCGTTTAAACCAGTTGGCTGTAAATTACATATTGTAGGCATTGGTCTCATGTAGGCCTAGCTAGATTAGGCTGAAGGCCCAGTTATAGTTAATGTTTAAATGCATTTAAACGCCCTTGTTTTCTCTCATAATGGGAGTTTAATTTCACACCCTAATTATTTAGACTGTTTTAATCATGAACATGGGCTGAAATGACTAAAAACATATTATTTACGCTCATTATTCATGACGATCTCTTCAATACAATTCTTGCTATTTCACATCCGAGTTTGATCACGGTTTCAAAGTTGCTTCTCGAATCAACCTTTTAACGTATTGTTTGAGAGGAGACCCCCCCTCCCTCAACCCACCATCACACAAACACGCGAGGAGAACATATATATATACACACAGAGATATGTGAGGATTTCATTCCGTTATGTACATGAGGCGTTACGGTACAGTGAAGGTGTTACCGTAACGGAAACATTTCTGTCTCATATATATGGGGGAGAGAACTCTGACGCAGTTCCACTTTGACGCAACTAATTTTGCAACAAGTAATTTTACACTAGACTTTAGAAGTGTAGATGAAGGAAATGCATTTACTGTATTCATTTAGGAGTCGGTAAATTGAAAAAAAAAATACGCCAGCAACTAATTTACACACACACACACACACACACACACACACACACACACACACACACACACACACACAAAACCCAGCAGTTTTATCCTTTGATTGGAGTTACGTTGCCAGCACTAACTGTCTTTTAACTTTTAAATCTACAAAAGAATTAAAAATAGTTACATGATCTAATACTAAGAACCTTTGGTTAATATTCGTTTTAATGCTTATCACAATACAAACACTGGAATAGGATGCACAAGAAAAAACAACCCAGTTTTGTAGCTTACGACATAGCTAAAGGTTATTTCATAAATTTTGCCATGCAAATGGATAAATATCACTGCAAAAAAAAAAAAAATATATATATATATATATATATATATAAATTCTTCAGTATGTTTTGGCAAACCAAACCTTGCAAACTCCAAATATAAATTAATGATATGTATCCTTTTTTTTCTTTTTGTATTGAAATGGTTGAGGTATGAACCTTTTTTCTTTCTGTATTTATTATGATCATGATTTTGTGATGATAATATATGTAATTAATTTAATGCGTTTGTAATTCAGGTACACGACCATCGTAAATACATCGTTTCAGGTGGCCATTCCCGTGAGGACGTACACTTTTTGTTTTAGTATACCCCCGAAGTGTTCCAAATTTAAAATTATTTACAAGACCAGATACAAACAACAGGTAAAATGTTTATCGTTTAATTAGTTAGGTAGCTACTTTGGTTAAGCTGAATGAGTATTTAACGTAGCTGCCATATTGAGTACGCACGGGTGTTCCACGAGGAGTCGTGGTGTGCGCTTCAGTCCGCTTTAGCCATGTCGGTTTTGTGTATAGTTTTTAATGGCTACGTACAGTCTACTCAAAAAGCGTGGCGTGAAAGTACAGTTCCGGAAAAAAGTTCACCTATAATGTAAATTTTTTAAAAACCATAAAAAGTCGCAAATTGGTAAAATTTTGTTAGTTTTGGTTATTTTATATTTTTTGATGATCGTAATAAAATTTCAAAGACATCTCAATCGTCACAGTCATTTTTAGGTGAACTATTTTCCGAAACTGCGCACGTTTCTTGCCCATATTTATCATGTAAGAAACGTGAGTGACATTTCGGAACAAGAAGTTTTTTTTAATTGACTGTACATTTAAACTGCCTCAGCTATGTTAAGGTTTTAGTTAAGGTGAAAATATATAACTTTTGTCGAAATGTTGCAATAGATTGGTTATATTTTATCCAAAAATATTAATGTTTTTTGAGTTAAAAGATTTCGTAATCTGAAGTGAATTTGAATCTATTTGAATTTGGTACTCCCC
Source organism: Bathynomus jamesi (assembly GCA_023014485.1). Taxonomy (NCBI): domain Eukaryota; kingdom Metazoa; phylum Arthropoda; class Malacostraca; order Isopoda; family Cirolanidae; genus Bathynomus; species Bathynomus jamesi. Next base: position 623,678 of record JAJOZX010001637.1, read on the forward strand.
CCCCGCCCCCACAAAAAGTTTATTTTAGTTTTCTTTTAACTTCATTTCCGTCTCTTGCAGACTCAAAGTAAGATTCGAACCAAGGACATTTGCTGTACGGGTTATACGCCGGTACCAGATGAAGACAGGTGTCAACCGATTTGCTCGCAACAGTGCATTCATGGCGTTTGTGTGAAGCCGGGAGAATGCCGATGTGAAGCGGGTTACTCGGGGGCCAGTTGCAATCTTAGTAAGTTGCTTAAAACAGATATACAGGGTGTCTCATAAGTCCGGTGTCATAAGAAAATTATTTTAAATTAAATTTATAAAATTAATACATTACAACTAAATCAAATGTTCAAATTTAATTTTTTTTTTGTCGGAAAATTTAATAGGGGTTTCATTCTTGGTCTGCATGAAACTACACTATTGGTGTTCACAACTCCTCGATCGTACCATGTTATTCGATCTGTAGGTGATTCTGGGGAATCGCGTCGTGGTCGCTGCAGTGTGCGGGGCTCCCATTCTGTCAGTGTAAGATCACACGCGACTCGTCACGACCCAAGTCGTGAGTCGCCTTAGAAGGCCACTCCCCATATTTTAGTTGCGATTCCCACATCACACGCTGTATATCGCTTCGGAAAATGATTAATGTTGACAATGGAACTCCCCCATCCCTAATTGGGTTTCTGCCTCTATCAGTGCGGGGGCGGGTGAGCTGAAGATGGGGGGCCAAGCGGCTGTATACAAACAAGATATTGGATGAAACCATAAAATATATTATCAATGGTAGGACTTTTTCGGTCGCGTGTGTTTGATGAATGTTTTCCTTATTTGGTCAGGGAGTGGAAGTCTCCTTTATTCATGTTTACTTAACTGTAATGTATTGCTGTGGTTATCAAATAAAATTTATCATTTTATTCGGTTTCCTCCTCCCGCGTAATTTCGGTAAAAAGTTCGCCTAAAACTAACATTTCTAAAAGTATAAAAATAAATTATAATCAGTAAAGGCTGGATTTTGCTTTTTGAAATATATTAGTGTCGTCAAAAAAAGTAAAAATTATCCAAAGAAATACAAGAGTATTATTACCAATTTGTAATTTTTTATGCTTTTTAGAAATTTTGTATCTGGGCGAACTTTTTTTTTTCAGCTCTGTACATATATATAATTTGGGGCCATTCAAAAATCACGTGGTCCTTAAAGGGGGGGAGGGGTTCTTTATTTGACCACCAAAGGTCACATGGGGGAGGGGGGTCTTGACGTTTAACCACGTGGCAAATACTAAGCATTAAAATATCCTATAATTCCAGAGGACCAAAGAGTACAGCTTTGGGAAGAAATATAAATACACTACACTGTATGCTCCAATTAATATGTATGCTCCAATAAATAATTTTTTGAACATTCAAAATTAAATTTTTTAGTCGAGATATTATTTTCAATTAAAAAACAAACAATTAATAGAGTTTATTTAGAAGATATACCTTTTAATTATTAATTTACCTCATTACCCGAGTTTACCTCACAAAATAGAATAAATCTAATATGGCACCTTACATTTTACATAAGATTAAGAAGGTGGGGGTGACATCAGAAGACCACGTGGTTTTGGAGGGGGGTTTAAGTCATTGGCCACACACGACCACAAGGGGGGGACGGGTTTGAAAACCACCCGAAAAAGGACCACGTGGTTTTTGAATGACCCCTTTGTAGCGTATAACGGCTTCATTTGTCGGAAAATTTAATAAGGACTACATTCTTGAAGTCTGCGTGAAACTACACTATTGGCTTTCAAAACTCATCGATCATACCATGTTGTTTGATCCGCTTCAATCACTTTCAATGCTGATTTTACTGCACCTCGAATTACTTGTAACAACACACCGCGTGCGTTTATTATCATTAGTTATTTCCTCGTTTAACTGCGTTGAATTACGTGTACAGTAGAGTTTATATTTCTCGAAGCTTGCATACGATATATTTGATAATGATACTTGTGACGACTTTAATACGAAATGAAATGTACATCATTAGAGAATTCCATTCCTGGTCTGGTACTGATCCAACTATACTACTAATGAAGACCGACGGGTATTTTAATCGTAGAATTTGGTGTAGGATTTAGTTTCTAAATTCTCTCGCATATTTGAAGCAGCCGCTTTTGGTTCTTTGTTCATTCCGACTCTTCCCAGAAATCTCCGATTTCCGAGTTAGCTAATCTTGCTCGCTCATTCCCCGATTTGATAGTGAGAGCATAATGATTACTGTCGTAAATTTCAGTAGTATTCAGGTTCCCTACGAAAGTAACGAAATATTTTCGAATGTATATCATAAGGGATAGTATCCACTATCATTTTCACAATTTTTTCTCAAGTTTATATGTGATTTAGTTTCCGATGATATTTGCACATGAAGAAAACGGATGTTTTGCAAGTAGTGTGTGTGTGTGGTGTGTGTGATACATATAGATATAAAGATTTTATTCATGCAGATACTAAACGTGTACAGTATATTGATTGTGTGCATCCTGATGGCACACTGATACATATGATGATAATCTTTATTACCAGGATATATATATATATATAATTTTTTTTTATGTAAGTATTGTGTTGGTTCCACTTCCTCTATTCGAAACAAAGGCGCGAGATTTTTCACTAAAGAACTTCGCATCGTTGAATAACGGAAAATTATGAATTGGAGTCATTTCGTGGCCTTGCCACCTATTCATAATAGGTTACATCGTGGCCACGGCCCAACACCGCTTCCCGTTAGATCAGCGAGGTTAAGTGACGTTGGATCTGTTCAGTAATCGATCAGTTGTCTTTTGCCTTTAGATAATGTAGAAACCCTAAGATGGTTCGGATCCCATGTAAAGTTGTAGGTTCCCTCCGTTACGTGACTTTTGCTGCTACGAAGGAGAATAAACAACCCCGAAAGTTAGTTAGTTATTAGTATATATGTAGTATGTACATACACGTGTGAGCGAGGTCTCTACTTTTGCGAGTTTTTTTTTTTTTTTTTTTGAGGGGGGGGGGTAACTTTAAGTCACACCATATCGGCCTGTGGGCAATGTTCCCTCTAATTTTTTTTAGTCCGTGTGCGCAAGAAATTTTCGTTGTGCATACATTTAGATTCATGGTGAAAAATTGTGCAAACTTTTCTGAGCGCTATTATCTTCAAAATGAAATATATATAAATATTAACTACTTAATAAATATTATTTCCATAAGGTGATAGCTTGATCATTACGGTACTATTAAATGAATATTAAAAAACTGTTTACAATATTATATATTCTTAAAAAAGAAAACATTTTATCCATTCTAAAAATATGAATAAAATAAAAAATAGTAAAATAAAATTCAACAAAACAAAGAAATAAAATAAAAATAACATTAATTGAAAATGACTATTTTAGTTATCATTTCTCAAAATAATTTTTAGCATTTAGAAATTTAAAATAGACTATCAAGATTAATACATGACTTTATCCATTCACAAAATAGGAATAAAATAAAAAATAATTTTATTTTTTATGAATTATGAGATAATTACTATTCGTTTTTATGCAAAAATAAGAAAGAGAAGGTTTATATTCAATGGGTTAATGTATAAAAGAAAAAAATGCAAATACATAGAGTAAAAAAAATCTGTATTGTGTAATTGCGCGGACGTCGGCGAAGTCGGGCGGAAGGGGTTAATATCATACTTAAAAGAGCGACTATAGAGTATGTTGATGCAAATGGTCAGACCTTGTGTGACGGTATATTTTTTAAATTACTTCATTTACTGTCGTGACTCATGATACGCTTGAGCCTGTGCGCATTTTATTTTGCTGTGTGCGCGGGTTTCACAACGCGTGTGCGCGCGCACACGCGCACACCTTAGAGGGAACATTGCCTGTGGGCTGTGTTTATAGGCTGCGTTTACCGTGCGGGTAAAACGCGGAAACTGTGTATCGTATACTCTTCAAATGCAAACGGCCCTTAAATACAGGGTGTTATAAAAGAAACGCAACCCGAAATAGAAAGAAAATGGTTAGGGTACGATGATGTATGCATTCTCCAGTGGGTTGAGTTTCTTTCTGAACGTCCTGTATTTTTCTCGAGTACTTTTTCCTATTTGTAGTTCACTAAACCATCCCTTGAATAAGGTATATCGACCATGATAAGAAGTGTTACGTCATTCTTCGTCAGCGATTTTATAGCTAATTGTTTTTTTCCCATTGCTAGCTAGCGTGTTTGAAGTTAATGTCCCTTTCACTACCCTACCAGACGATAAGCCTTGCAGCGGCCCATTATGTTACTTTTGTGAGTACCTCGCTATACCAAAGGCATGGGTTTAAACCCGAGGTTTCGTCGCTCGCGTGCACTATCTACTAACCCATACACAGTACATTACCCCACAAAATACAACCTACAACCCACCTTAATTGTGTTACGACTATTATGCTTACTATATATAATTGCTTTACAATTCGCCAAATTTGTTTTCGTCCGTTTTCTGGGCATATGTTTAGAATTATATTTTATGTTAACATTTTTAAATCAATAAATTATACACAATTAAGTTTATATTAGCAATATATTTATATATATAAAATTTCTCGGTTTTGTAATTGTCAGCATCCCCCACATAACACGAATACATACACGTGGAGGAGGGGGGATGCTTACCTCGTCTCCTCCCACTTTCAACAGTGTATTAATAACGGATTTGTGTCGGGTGTTAACTAATTAGTATTAGTGGCTTTTGCGGTGTTGGGACAATATTTTTACGCTATTTACTCTGATTAATGGCTTCTGTTAATAACTGTAGATAAGAAATGTAGTAGTCTACTAATCTGACAATGATTAAATTAACATTAAATTAACATTTCGGTACGATAACTTTTATTTAGTGATGATTTTTTAGTGTAGAAAAATTCTTAGTTAAGTTAATGCTAATACATTTTGTTGCTCGAGAAATTTCTTTTTGATAGAGATGTGGTAAACGTGTCAAGAACATATGCACGGAATGGGAGGTACAACGCTACGAGCTTTGTTTATTTAGGTCCTGATAATAGAATGATATTTGTTAGGCTTATTCCATTGTACTCTGTTGCAAAATTTTAAGGTCATCTGGTCCTTATACTGAAGGCAGTATATCCGCGTTTAGTGAAAAATGTAATATAATTGCCATTACAGCGTATGTATGTATATAATGAGATGCATAAAAGTGTAATAAGTGATAGGCCATTCTTCAAGTAGTAGTCCGTGAAGTAGGCTCTGGTAAACTTGTTTGGAGCTTGCTTCATTTTAATATGGTCTATTATGCGTCATCAAAACAGATTTGGCACTGCTTAGAATTCCTTTATCCTTGGAAGAATTTACGTTTTCTCAGTTTAACTACAAAGAAAAATGTTGTTTGCGTTAATTATGAGGTAACTGTTTTACATATGATAATATGCACGAAGGTTTCAATAGTTTTAAATGCAGATAGTTGACAAAAGTAAATAGACAGGTTTTTTTTTCCATAGTTTTTGATTTGATGATAAAAGTCAATAAATAACAGAATTATTGAATGAATATATTTAGAATCGTGTTGCTTTCCCTTTTCCATAATGTAAAGATGACGCACGTTCTCGCTTTCCATTGATGAGCTTTTCCATTTGTTCTGGAGTACTATACGATCATCGTGGTGTCTATTTAATTTTGTCAACCCTCCGTATAGTATAATCTGGTATTTATTAAATTGGAAGTGAAAATGGTCGTATACGAATAAGTTTTTATATAGACAAGAATTATCTTAGTTAACAAAGATGAAGACACGGGTTTCTCGTTTTCAGGGGTTTTCATCATCCTGGTTTTGCGGGACAAAATTGGCTATCGTCCCGGGATCCCAGAATTTCCCGGTTTATAAAAAGTAATGATGAAGAAGTCTTAAAATGGTTAAACATTAGATAAATCTAGATTGTTAGTTAATATTAAATATATATAAATATTTTAACGCAATAATGATAAATATAAAGGATGGTGCTTCGGCCGAGTTTCAAACATTGCAGAAACAAATATGGTATATAACCTAGGCGGCTATGCCTACAATACTAATTTGCAGCTTTGCACTTCAACAAAAATAAATTATATTATAGTGTAATTTATACGAACACAACACTTTTTTATATACTTCTGACTAATTTTTAGTAAAAAAAAAAAGTATCAACAGCAAAAGGTGTGCCACAGAGTTGAAATTAATAATCGAAATTAAAATCCACTAAAACAAAATGTTCGATTCAGGGAAATCAAATGATTGGCTTTCAGTCCGAGTCAATAATCAAAAATGCCAGTCATATTACACACGCACATCATCATGCAGGGCATATTATAGGCACTAATTCGAGTTGTACAACGCAACGTGACTCGTGCTATTATAAAGTTGTCATCATAGTATTTATGTTTGTATTTTCTAGATACAGTAGTAAATTAACGTAAAACTATTTGAAATAACGTTTTTAGAATACTCATAAAACCTGGGAAATCCCGGGATTGGCCGCGTTTGTCCCGAAATTTAAGGTTATCATTTTCCGCCCCGGGATCCCGGTTGAGAAACCCTAATCAAGACGTTGAATCTTGAGGTACGGTGACAATCCCGTGACATGTAGTATTTTAGCTGATGAGGAACTTCTTGACAGTTTTCACTCCCAAGTTATTACTTAAGACATAAAGTGTGGACTAATAGCTATTGTCTCGTTGAATTAAAAAAAAAAATAATAATCCTTAAGCTCACTGTTTTAAGGATATTGTTTACCATTCATTTGGTTATTGTCTGTCTTCGTATTTATAGTGTTTTATTTATATTACCGCAGTTTATGCGTAAATAAATATGGTTCTCATTTTAGCTTCATACATTTAATGACGCTCTTTCTTTATACTATTTTAGACCTCGTTATTTAGTTTGACGGGATTGATATTGAGAAATGTCTGATTTAATTTTTTTAAATTCTTAATCTTCCAGAGATGAGAGGTAAGTAGCGAGTAGCGAGCAATGTTGTTATATTCGGTTCTCTTTCTTACCTTTGGCGTATGTGCTTGCTGGCAGTTTTACTGGTTTTCTATTGTGCTTTCAATGGTTTTTTAAAAATTATGATTTGGTTTTACTTCCTATATTTAACAGGTTTAGTAAAATTTCTTATTTGTATTATCTTAATTGAACACCGTATAATTAAGCTTGCTACCGCTCCATCCCCCACATAACACGAATACATACAGGTGGGTAGGGGGGGGGGTGCTTACCTTATCTCTCCTCCCACTTTCAACATTGTATTAACAATAACGGATTTTTGTTGGGTGTTAACTAATTAGTGTTAGTGGCTTTTGCGGTGCTGGAACATTATATTTATACTATTTGCTCAATGATTAATAGCTTCCGTTAATAACTAGATAAGAAATGTAGTAGTCTACTAATTTGACAATGATTAAATTAACATTAACATTAAATTAACATTTCGGTACGATAACTTTTATTTCGTGATTTTAGAGTTCAGAAAAATTCTTAGCAAGTTCTAATACTCGTTATATGGCTTAAACATAGGTTTAGAATTGAAGTATATAATTCTTTGCTTTAAAAAAATGCTTCCATGAAAAACTCGTGGTTCCATTACTAAACCTATCGTAGAGAACGAGGCTTCACTATTGAATAATTGTGACCAGGTTCCCAACCTATGTAGAGATGATGAAAGTTTATTCTTAATCTAGCATTTTGCTCATGAAGTGTCTGTCTTGCTTTTTATTCTTTATTGATGTTAGCTTCACTAAATTGGATATTAGATGTTAAAATGTTAAAATACTGTGAACTAGTGTTAGTTTTTACCCTATATCCTTTTATTATTTGTCTCGGGGAAGATTGTTCAAATGTTAACTGTTTAATAGAAAATTCTTGAGATCCTCTGTTGCTGAATTTCATTCAAATCGCCTTGTAAGATAGTCTTTAGTTTATAATGCTTCATTGAATGTAATTTCTTCATTTATGTTTAGTGCTGAAGAGAGAGAGGTACGTAGAATTAGACTCGACAACTTTGTATTAAATATTTTTTCCACTCGACCCTTTTTTTTTTTGTTCATATAAATCCTGCGTATTCCTTCTTGATTCTTGTATGCAAATCGTGTAGTAAATTAATAATTATGGGCGAAATATAGATTTCTTTACAGTATTAATATTTGTCTTTCTAAAACAATGCGAGTCGGTTGTCAAAAAGACTAATGAAAAGATGCCTTAAAGTTTACGCTTTTTTGTAATTTTTCCACTGTTGTTCTAAACTTAATTAAATTCCTATGAAATTTAGGTATTTAATAAATAAAAGGGGTATCATAAATGCTGCAATTTAATCCAAATACGGTTAGCTGTATGAATGTGACTCATCGTTTTTATTTAGTGTAAGCCCGTTGGCATTATTCGTACTTAATCACTTTTGTTTCTACTTTTTCAGCGTGCCCTGAGGGTAAATGGGGTTTGGGATGTGTCAACGATTGCCCCTGCGAACACGAAGGCAAGTGCGACCCTCTCTACGGAAATTGTTCTTGCCACGCCGGATGGATAGGGCCTAAATGCGAACACAAGTGCGCTGATGGATACTATGGCATGGTGGGTATATTTAGGAAGGGGAGTAGGAGAGTAGGCGTATAGGGGTACAGTCGATTCGGCCCAAGAATCAGGTCGGGTCAGTTTGGCTGTACTATTACCCTTTTAGTCTAAATTGGGTTGGGTTGAGTTGGGTTAGGTTAGGTTAAGGTTTGTCGGAGTTGGTTAGAACATTGGCCGAAATGACTCGTGTGACTGGTAATTAACTAATCATATAGTGTTTCAAGAGTTACTTGAAGCAGTGGAGAGAGTACTGTAATGTATTTGGTTATTTCATATTGCTTCTTTATAAGTTGAGCAGATTTCGTATAATATGCTGTATAAATATAATTAATGGCTTGTATGTACACGATTATATACAGTTAGGACTATACATGACTTACATTTACTTTGTATTATAGAAATAGATTACTAAATTTAAATTCATGTTGCAGGACTGTAAGGATACGTGTCGATGCCAAAATGGAGGCACTTGCGATCACGTGTCTGGAGCTTGTTCCTGCCCTCCAGGGTGGACAGGACCTTTATGCGAAAAATCTTGCCCCGAAGGTACCCATGGGTCCGCTTGCAGCAGTAAATGCCAGTGCCAGAATGGTGGGAGTTGTGACCCCGTTGAAGGGAAGTGTAAATGCCCTTCAGGATGGACAGTAAGAAAATAGTTTTCCAATCTCAAACTTCACGGTAGTTTAGTAGTAAAACGTCGGGCTGTTAATCTAAAGGTTCTTTGATTTTAGCGGTTAAGGTGGTGCTTCTGCATGGGCTTTCTTGCGGGGTATAGTGGTTCGGATCCCACGTAAAGCCGTAGGTCCCCGTCATCGCGTGACCTTAGTAGTCGTCCAAATCAGTTTTTCATTGTTCGGTATTAAGTCCTCTCTTTGAACTTAGGGAGAAGTGTGTGCTAACCCTTGCCCTGAGGGAACATATGGCAAAAACTGCTCCTACATCTGTGACTGCTACAACGGCGGTTCCTGCGATCATATCACTGGCAAGTGTCAGTGCCCTGCTGGTTTTATCGGTAATAAGGTAAAAAGGAAATTTATATTTTAAAATCTTGATTGCGAAGAGTTTAAAGATGGCTTTGAACTTCAGAGCTTTTTGCTTCTTCACTTCAGTAAGGGCTCTGGCCAGCGTTATAGAATTAAAAATGATAAATGAGCGTTACCCTTTCCTCTCGTAATATTGAATGATGGGCCCCCTCCTCCATCAGTGCCAGGACGAATGCCCTTTGGGGAAGTACGGCGTCAACTGCTCGGAAACATGCAATTGTCAGAACGACGCCACGTGCTCCCACATCAGCGGTCGTTGTTTTTGCAAACAGGGATGGCTAGGTTCCCAGTGCTCACAGCCAGCGTGTCCACCAAATCAATATGGCTCAGGATGTTCCCAAATTTGTTCTTGTGAACATGAAAATACTGAAAGGTAAAAACTGACATTTCGGTAATTAATGTAAACTTTCCTACGAGTATTTGGAGCATTTATGAAAATTAGAGATTATACGCAAATAATTAACAAGTTAAAAGTTATTGTTTGTCAGGTGCCACCCGTGGACTGGTGAATGCATCTGCAAACCGGGATGGGCGGGAGAGACGTGCAGTAGGGCTTGCCCCTTCTACAGATACGGGGAGGAGTGTTCGAAGGATTGTACGTGTAAAAATGGAGCCTTTTGCGATCCCGTCAGTGGCCACTGCAAATGTGCACCAGGTAATATTATCTTGTAGCTTCACGAGATATTTGCTCGCGTGTAATCAGTTTGTGAATATAATTGGCCGTTCACTGGAAGTTTTTAACAGAATTGAAACCTTTGATTGAATGACGTCTCGTCTTTGTATTTGTTTCATTAGCAAGTAAAAATATTCGAGATATTGTTAGCCTTAAGGAAATGTAAACCTGTGGATGATTATTTTAAAGAACTGTTTTGGTTCAAAAGGTTACATCAGTAAGGATTGTTCGGAGAAGTGTCCTAGAGGATATTACGGTCAAAACTGCGAGTTGAATTGTCTTTGCACGAATGGAGAAGGATGTCACCACGAGTCCGGTCAATGTTTCTGTTTACCAGGTAAAATTTATATAGATTGAGAGTATTGTAAAGGTAACTAAATCTGTTCGAGATCCCATTTTAGCCCCGAATAAATGGAAGTACTCTTGCTCTCATTGTTTTCAGTTATCTGTGAATGAGTTACATCTTTCTCCACCAGGTTGGAAAGGCTTGCAGTGTTCTTTGTCTTGCCCTTTGCATAAATACGGTTCAAATTGCACTGAACTGTGCCAATGCCAAAACGACGGCTCTTGCGATCCCCAATCGGGACGATGCACATGTGGGCCCGGGCACCTCGGAGACAGGTGCGAGAGGACGTGCGAACGAGGCAACCACGGAATAAACTGTCAGAGCACATGCGCCTGCGTTGGACCGCATGTCGAAGGATGCAATCCAGAGACGGGGGAATGTATTTGCAAGCCAGGATTTAGAGGTAGGATGCAAACTAACAAAACTTAATCATCGACTGAATTATGAAGTTGCATTTCGGTGCTCCCAGGAAGAGGTGGCCTACATTTTTTCTGCTCTAAATACTGTTAAAAATCTAGTTATAACCAAAGATATATTCCTTCAGTATTGTCTGAATTGATAGGGAACCCTTTAGCTGCCGCTCCTCTTAGTCCTGTTTCACAATTATTTGTTATTGTAAAAGTGCTGTATTTATTTTATCAGTAAAGGTTATTCACTCCGATATTCAGTTGAATTCAATAATGTGTAGCCGAAATGCCTCTTCTAATTAATGATTGCCACCCTTCCTATCCACTGTCTATCTAAGGAACCAACAGTCATGGGAACGGGCAGGCCTGCGAGACATTGCGGGGAAAGAAGACCCTGTCTATTTCTCTCTCGAAAATTAATTAATTTGCTATGGAGAGGCGCAGTGAATGAAGTTGAAAAGATTTCAGGCTAATGTAATTCTCTCGACGTGACATTTACTCGACAAGTTTTGGGGATTAGATTAAGGTTAGGTTAATAGTCCAGGCAATTTGTAGTTAGACCTGGGCAAAATTGCTTCAGAAGCTTTCTAAACTGTTTCCAGCTCAGGAACCATTGCCGAATAACATATCCAAAATCCGACAAAATTGGACCCCGGGAACACCCCCAAAAATGAAATTCAAAATGGCGGACTGGATGTTTCCTACGAAAAAAAATATATATATAATTTACGCTTTTATTTATAGAGATACATTTGATGCTTTTTCTTTCAGTTGTAATGTTTTAAATAATTCAACAATATACAACACAACCAGTTATTACGCAAATATAATGTTATATAGCTTTTTACAGATTTTTATAATCAATAATACAACAATTATTTTTTTCCCAGTTTCAAGTTTTGTTCATTACAGAAGAAGTGATACCTGGTCACAAACATACAGAAATTAATCCTCTTCATCACTATCATCGGATAGATTACCGGTACTTGGGTTGTTATCGCAACCACTGATTTGGCACTCGCCACAAGCGGCTGAACAGGGCATTCCATTACGCTTGCATCCACATCTTGAAGTAGCACATTTCGTCTTGCAGGAGCAGCGGATCATGTTGAGTAGATAATTTGGAGCTGGTGGCTTGTCGCAGGCTGTAGGGTAGTAGGAATTATTCTTTACATACCAACCCCACTGTTCTGCATCGATCTTCTCTTCTGTAGACTTCCAGATTAGTATTTGAAAGTATGTGCGAAAGCTGTGGTACTTTGTGGACGCATCGGTAGGTGGCAAACGTTCGGGTGAAACAAAAGATTTAGCTGTAGCTACCTTTTCAACTAACATTCGATGACGTAGTGCGTTAGTGGATTCAAATGTTTTGCAGCCATACAACAGAAGCATTGCCTTTCTTCCAGCGGCTTCAATGTCAGAGTGTTGGCAACAATCAGAACAGAATGTATTTGCAACTGAACGGAGTTCAGCCACCTTCATCAGTGTGTCGAATGCTTTGGCTTTACCGATCGAAAAAATTCTGGATGTGCTATCACAGCCCGTGAAAGCATGCACAAACAGGAGATACTTGCAGATGTCATTGCCTAACAATGATTGAATGCTGAGAATATCATACACAGGATTAGGAGATGGTCCCCGTCTTATATCGCTGCGATAGTACAACTTGAAACCACTGTCCTTGGCATGGTACAGAAGGAGAATCAGCAAGTCGGTGTCTTCCCCTATTACTGTTGTAGTTGCATTTTCTGATGAGGAAACTGCTGCACGAACGATGTCTACATCAGCATCCCCATCTGCGTTGTGAACAGTACACCCGTGCTTCTTCAACATCTCACCTACGAGGGAAATAAATGCTTGCTTGTTGTTTTCATTAGCCAAGAAGTGTTCCTTCTAGCCAACAAACTTCATGCTTGGACTGAGATTCACATTTCTGCTTGTCTTGGTGCTGCGTCTTCTGTGGGTCATGTCCTTGATCGTAGGAGAGCTGCTGTAGCCATCAAAAACAATGATTGCTTTTCCATATGTTTTCAGAGTGAAATCGGCATATGAGTTGGCGATGCTGTCATATGTTTCATCTTGACGCCAGGAAACACGATGTAGTAGAGATCCACCATCCAATACGTACTGGTCTGTGCACTGAATTTCTTGAACTTCTTCCATGCGTAAAGTGTCAGTGTATTTGATTATTGCATGAGCTAGCTGAGACTTATCGGGTTTCCTCAAGATACTTCGTGATTCGAACAATGCAGGAGGATATGCACACAGTTCGTAACACATGACATCTTCAAGATTCATGTCTCCGCCAGTGGCAACAGTCATCATTCTCTGAAACAGTAGTGCAGGATCTACTTCTATATCTGAAGCATCAGTGATCACAACGGCAGAAGCAGATCCTAGTGTTTTCACTTTGTCAGATCTTTTGGCAGAATATGTAAAGGCTTGTTTCCCAATCATTTTACGACAATGTTCGTACCGATTGAATGCAATTGATGAACGTTAACTCCAGGATCAGCAGTTAGCCCTGTTACAATGTTGCAGAGACCCGAGGTAGAATGGAATGGGGATAAGGATTCCAGACGTTCAAGTACTTTCTTCATGTCATTACTGTCCCTGATTTGTCTACTTCCCCTCATTTCCTTGTGCTGTTCACTACTTTCCAACAAAACTCTGGTGTATTCCTGCATTGCTAAGTTATAAGTGGAACACAGAGGCATAGAAAAGAGCCACGTTGTCCTTTGGATGTCTGTAAATCCACTTCCGCGTGTCAGTCCGCCTCTGCTTTTCAGGGAACGCATTAGTACTTGTTCTATCACCAGGTCTGTGCCGAGTCCGGCCCATAATCTGTCGCTTCTTCTTACCACAAACTTACCTTCCTGGAACATTTTGTTAACGGCTGGATTTTCAGAAGGCAAACTTAACATTTTCTGCAGGTACAGGTATATCGATTTCAGGTAATTGTGATGTCCGGCTGCTGCAATTATGGGGATGGTCTCCAGCATAGCTTGCAAGTGCAAATCCCACGAGCCGGTTCTGTCTGCTGTTATCAAGGAACGTGCAATGTTGATCATTCGCTGATATTCCAACCAGAGTTGACTTGTTTGCGAAGTAGATTGTAGGTCAGTTTTCTTCGCATCCAAAGTGGTAGCAATCTGAGACAATGCATTCGAAGATTCCACATCCTCAACTGATTGTTTGGCGGTCATAACATCGTCGAGCAGGTCACAAGCTTCCTTATGGAGGTCATGAGGAGTTCCATCTTCATTACGAGGGAAAACGTCTGCGACTAGTAAGGTACTAAGAGCTGCATCTACTATCATATGACCACGTATCGCTCTTGAAACAGCTTTTCCAGACATCATGTGTTGCACGGCATTTGGTCCGTATATTTCTTGAAGTACTTCAGACAATCCTGAACCATTCATAAGAGTACCGACTGCTCCCAAAAGATTCATCAGAGTGTGAAATGATCCGAGCATTAAAAAATGTCCTGCAGGTCTCTCTGTTCATTGATGATTTGGGAAGCTTTCCAGAACAAAGGCTGATCAAAGGTAATAATGCATGGGACTTTTTGATCGCGTGCTATCTTGCTCAAATATAGTAATGTCGAAAATATGCAGGTCATGTCAGTTGGCGACATATCTATGATGGGAAGGAACGTGATCGACGCCACACCTGGATGTGAGACACTTGATCCACCGTGAATTGCCTGCATTGTTCCGGACCAACTTGGACCTGATCTTTCTGCTGAAGATATCTGCCAGAGAAGACTAAGTCGACTTATGGTGGCAGTGGGTACTGGAAGTTCGCGGAATGAGATGTCCCTCAACATGCTTCTCGCGTGTCTATATTCCCTAATGTCAACGGTTGCAATCTTCTTAATGTCATTGTCACCAACATTACGCCTGTGAATAGAAGGGTGGATCTTGATCTTCGGAGTTATTGCGGCAATCATACCCATTCCATGAAAGGTATTCTTCCCATCCAAAGTGCAGACATCATGATCGACGTTATCTGCTGCTAGAAGGACTGCAGTGTTTTCATCAACAGTAAAAGAGCCAGACCCACTTGCCAGCGCCGCGTTTCTTTCGAATCTTGTTACTTCTGCATACGACGAACAGTAACCCAGCTGATGGAGAACGTCAATAAGGTACCTTGACCTAAAGTTGTGGTGTAGCTGAACCGACAAACCGATCTGTAGTGGACATAGTAATCCTCTAGGACGGGTTGCTTGCATAATGCTCTGCCCAATTGCACCTATTTTTCTTGAAGCATCCTGTCCCGCAAATGCTTTTGATAATAGCAATTTCAGACTGTTGGGAATGTAATCAAGAGCACTTTCTGCAGTGATGTCATTTGGAGATGGATACACATCTTTTCTAGGCGAGTCGACAGACTTGATATCACTTCTGATTATTTTTGCAGCAGCTTCTACTAGGTAAATCTTCTGTAGCTCTATATCTATATCACATTCTTTCGACTTTTTGTGATAATCTATAAGAATTTCATTAGCTGTCTCTCGTAGTGTTACTACATCTGCCTTCCCACTTTCACCTGATATTATGATCTTGTCTCCGTAACGTTCTAAAAGCTTTCTCTTCATGTGCCTGCGTTCGTAGACAGAGCTCTGACTTCCTTGAAGATATTCCTCCATTTTGGAAATTAGGTTTCCAATCAACAGTTGTTCATCATCATTCTCTTCCAGGTAAGCACAGGTCTGAAGGAATGCTTGGTGTTGCTCTTCATTAGTTGGTCTCCCTTTCTTCGAATCATGATCGTCGGAGTATGCGCGAGGAATGTTTTTTCCACTTCGAAAATTTACGCTGCAGGTGTGATGGTAGACACAATCTGCAGCAGGAAGATCACGAAGATAATACTCCAGACGGCCTTTTACATTAAACGACCATTCATCGCAGCGGCTTTCACAGCACCTTTTTATGGTTTCGGAGAACTCTGTAGTTCTTATTTTGACATGCTCTGATTTTGGTTTGTGTTTGGAAAAAAGTCCACAAAGGTATCACAAAACAAACAGTGAGTAGCACTGGAAAATGCGTATTCATGAAAACGAGCACTTTTCCTTGGTATTGCCTCGGCTGCGGTCTGTCGCTTCTTTATTTCAATGGTCTTTTTATCCGTAAACCTTTTCCTACATACAACGTGAACACTTATTCCAGTTGTTGCAACAACATCGCTTCCATGGCTGCGGCTGGATGCATTTATACCATCTGCTCCTTTTTGCGAGATGTGAACCACTTCCTGTCCGCTGTCTAATTTCTCCTTACAAATCACGCACAATTCTTCAGGGGTCTGCATTCTTGAAGGCGGACGCACACCGAGTCAGCCGTACACCGAGTCAGTCTGAAACAGAAAACACAAATTAATAAACTGTGTTGCAGTATTTAAAAGGAGTACATAATAACAGTTTTAAAGAAAATGACAAGCACAAATACGCAGATTTGATAGTGGGTAGTAGGAATTAAAGAGTTGTATATAATATAAGTTTATAAAGATGTAGCAATGTCCATTCTCACATACACTCCATACAGTATATTTTATTTACATTACGTGACGTCATAGTTTAATACTAGCCGCCTAATACAATTTTTAGTGTCATATAGGTTAATTTAGAAACGAAAATGTGTTTTAAAACATTTTGCTGATCAAGAAAAACGTCATAACTCTCTCTACAAAGCGAAATTAAAATTTATTGTATTTCGTAGGAAACTGCCAGTCCGCCATTTTGAATTTCATTTTTGGGGGTGTTCCCGGGGTCCAATTTTGTCGGATTTTGGATATGTTATTCTGCAATGGTTCCTGAGCTGGAAACAGTTTAGAAAGCTTCTGAAGCAATTTTGCCCAGGTTGAAGCTATTTTTGCTCTAGATTGCCTGGACTATAAGTGAATTAGAGTCGATAGAATGTCCCATTTGCGAAATGGTTATAGATCCAAGGATTTATAGAGAAGTGCATCAGGGTGGTGGAAGTTTTAACCGTAAAGATACTGTACTTTTCATGGTAAATACTTTTATTTTCTATTTTAAATTTTTATACCAATTTGATACAACTGTAAGTTAGGAAGGTATAGATTAATCATATTTAATTTCCTTTTCAAGTCTACGACCATATAATTTTTTTGGGGACCGGGAACGCATATTAAATTTGAACTACTTAACAAATGAATGAAACATAACGCATACACGGATGATCACAAGACTGTGTAATCAGTAAGAATCATGTTCCTACAGCAAAGGTCAAGATCACAAATAGAAGTCAAAGATCAAATGAAGCTGCTGCTCGTCCGGAATATACCAATATAACTTTTGAATCACTCTACATAAATTGATGAAACTTCACACACGGATGGATCATCACAAGACGATGTATCGTGAACAAGAATTAGGTCGTTGCATCGAAGGTCAAAATCATAATAGAGTTCAAAGGTCAGATGGAGGTCCACGCCATAATTTTTTAACTAAATATAAATGTATGAAACTAAACGCACGCGTGGATGATCCACAAGACGATGTGATTTGAGCAAGAGTAAAATTTTCACCAAAGATCAAGGTCACAAATATAGGAGGGGACATTGATAATTCACTGGGCAACACGTATTTTATTGAATGATATCTGACACTTGATTCTAGGTAATTTGGGTGCGCTGAATACGAATTTCAACTCGGTTTGGCTCTATCAGGTCCTGATTCTTGTCGACAGCCTATGTGCCATTTTCCAGATTTTTCAAATTAGGACTAAAAAATTAAGTCGTGTTAAATTTTTTTTTCAAGTTTCATGAATACAAGCAGTTCAAACTACAGTAAAATTACATTATAACGATAGAAATGACTTAAAATAAAAAAACAAACAGATATGAAGCTTTCACTGTGGCAAAAATTTTCTTTTGTAAGACTTTCTAGCGTATTTGTTTGTTGATGGCAGGTCTCTTTTCAAGCAGCAGCAGTAATCAGCCATCATGTGGGAATCCCAGCGGCCTTGGTACCGTTCCTCCATAATTTTTATATCTTGGTGGAATCTCTCCCCTTGTTCGTCACTTACATCACCTAAATTACTTGGAAATTGGTCAAGATGGCTATTCAAAAATGCATTTTTATGCTCATATTGCAACCTAACTCTTTGTAGTCCCTTAAAAGTTTTTTTACGATTTCTTCGTAGTTATCTGCCCTATAATTGCCTAAAAAGTTTTCTATCAAGTCCACGAATGAGAACCAGCCATTTTTTTCGCGTTCATTCATGACATTAGAAAATTGCTGTCTTTAATCATTGTTCTTATTTGTGGACCGTCGAAAATTCCCGCCTTGATTTTTTCATAACTTAAACTTGGAAATTTTGAAGTTATGTATTTGAAACACTCGCCGTTCCTATCTAAAGCTTTACATATTGTTTAATGAGGCCTAGTTTTATATGCAGAGGAGGAAATATGATTTTATCTCTGCTCACTAAAGGTGGATTAATTACGTTTTTTTCTCCGACAGTAAGTGATGTTCGTGCTGGCCAGATTTGTTTGAAATAATGTTCTTCCTTGGCTCTGCTGTCCCATAAGCAAAGGAAGCAGGGATATTTAGTATACCCTCCTTGTTGTCCTAGCAGAAAATTAACCATTTTTAAGTCAACACATATGATCCACTCGTGCTCCCTATATTTGATAAGATTTAAAACCTTTTCTATATGCTCATACTTTTCTTTTAATTTTGTTGAGTGCCCAATCGGTATCGAGCCGTATAGATTGCCATTATGCAACAACACACACTTAAGACTTCTTTTTGAACTGTCTAAAAACAAGCGCCAATCATTTGCATCGTAAGACTCAACCCCCCATCTTCTTTAACAAACCAACTATGTCGCAGCAATATACAAAACTATCCTCTGTTCTAAAATATTTAACAAGTTCTTCTTCTCTTTTTCTGTAAAATGAAATGTATGTGTTTGAAGTAAGCAAGTTTTTCTCTTTAAGTCTTGAAGCTAAAATTTCCGCAGCCTTTTTTGGCAAATTTAGATCCCTTACAAGATCATTCAACTCGGCCTGGTTAAACTTTTGCGGATCGTTTTGACTTTCAAATACGCTGGGGTCAAAATCGGTGTCTGACTCCTCAAAGTGCATAACGATATTTTCAGGAACATCTTCAACTAATTCTTGAGTTGGCAGACCCTTAAATTTAGGAATGGGGATCTCATTTGAATGTAGCACAGGTCGTATCGCGGTGTCGAAATTTGGGTACTCGATACAATGTTTATTTTTCTTAGTGAAGCCCGAAGTCTTGACAAAGCAAAGGTAGCAATCGGTCTCGTGGTTAGTAGGCTCTCGCCACACCTGATATGGAAAAAAAATTGTAAAGCGTTAACAAAAGCGACGAGAGACTTGTTTTTATGAATTTTATCAAAAGTTATCACCCAAACATTTAACATTTCTATGTGTTTCAACCTTATGCAATATTTGAGATTCTTATAAACATTTTCTGTAAATTTTTGTTTATGTACCTAAGTTACAATTACATTTAGGTAAGTTACAGTATACTAGTGATTAAATTACGTAGTTTTATGAAATC
This sequence comes from Bathynomus jamesi, assembly GCA_023014485.1. Lineage (NCBI taxonomy): Eukaryota > Metazoa > Arthropoda > Malacostraca > Isopoda > Cirolanidae > Bathynomus > Bathynomus jamesi. The sequence goes on from JAJOZX010001637.1 coordinate 643,309, forward strand.
ATAAACTTACCATCGGAACTCCAAAAGGTATTTTTGAATCCGAACCCTTCGTCCAATGTCGCAGTCTTTCAATGCATATAGTGCAGGCTTTATGTGGAGCCCACGATTTATCTTGGTCCCCCAGTTTTATGCCAAAATAAGCTAAGTAAGCTCTTTTTACGAAGTCAGTTATATTTGCTCGTTGATGTGGAAGTGTAAAATTTCCACATATATAACAGAAGGAATCAGGGTTGTTTTTGCATTTGAACTTTCTAGTGCTTGATGACATATTGCTTGATTGTTCTGCCAATTTGTAAAGGTATTTAAAGCCCTTAATTCATATAAATTTAAGAAAATCTGAAATATAAACACAAAAATTAGTTTAAATAGGTACTTATTATGAAATAGGTACTTACAATCTATGAAATTAAACTAGAAACACGACGACCGACCGACCGACCGACGACCGACCGACGACCGACCGACCGACCGACCGACCGACCGACCGACGACGACCGACCGACCGACGACCGACCGACCGACCGACCGACGCCGACCGACCGACCGACCGACGACCGACCGACCGACCGACCGAACCGACCGACCGACCGACCGACGACCGACCGACCGACCGACCGACCGACGACCGACCGACCGACCGACGACGACCGACGACCGACCGACCGACCGACGACCGACCGACCGACCGACCGACCGACCGACCGACGACGACCGACCGACCGACCGACCGACCGACGACCGACCGACCGACCGACCGACCGACCGACGACCGACCGACCGACCGACCGACCGACCGACCGACCGACCGACCGACCGACCGACCGACCGACCGACCGACCGACCGACCGACCCTGGAAACAAGTCGCTTTTATATATTTTAGTTGTCCTCTAGAATACTCTACAGAGAACAGGAACGCTCGAGAAAATTTTAGAATTCTATGATATTTTTAGCTTAATTTACTAATATTAAAATGGGTTAAAAATGACAAAATTAAAAATATTTTTAGGGTGTTACATATAAAAATATACATAATACAACAATACCATAACAATAGGTACAAATACCTAGATAAAAACCTAGTTGCATAATGTGTAACTGCAAAAAGACAGCGAGTATTGAGAAAAAACCCTTTTTATGAATACGACGAGAGGAGGGGTGTTGAGCAAAATCAGGACCTGATAGAGCAAAACCGAGTAAAAATTCGTGCTCAGCGCACCCAAATTACCTAGAACTAACTGTCAAATCTAATTCAATAGACAAAAAGTTGAAATTTGTTTCCCAGTGTAATGATCTGACATAGTTCTTTTTTTTTCTTTAACTATGATTAGCCCCTGTACATGAGATTAGCATACTCAAGGTGGGACTTATACCCGTTTCGTTGAGGAAACAATTTCTAATTTATGCAAAAAAAACTTCTTTTTCTACGTGAAAGTCACAATATGATAATAAAAACCCACTCTAATAGACAGAGTTTATTTCCACAACAGTTTCGATGCCCACTAGCATCCTCTTCGGGTGGATACAGAAAAACCAATGAACCAAAAACAAGAGGGAAAACAGTCCAGAGCCTTTAAGAAATTCGCACATAGATTAGGTCCCGTTATCCCGACAGTGGAAGGGCATTTTATTAAAGGGACCCGCTTTTTAAACACATTAGCATAAATTTAAAACTATCTTCTTGTATACATATAGATTCTATCATTTTACATAATTATTACATTTATTATTAAATATGTTACATTTAATATTGTATTATTTATTACAGAAATTATAAATTTATTATTACATTGATTATTACATTGTTGGTTTATTATACGAAAATTATAAACTGAAAAACAAATGAAAAAGGGGGAGGGGGCGAGGAGGGAACCTTCAAGAGACCGCTACGAATAAATTAGGTCCCGTTCTTCCGACACAGGAAGGGCATTTTTTATTAAAGGGACCCGCTTGTAGGTACATTCGCATGAATTTAAACTATATACTTGTTCTATACATTTATTATTCAATTTATTACATTTAATATTGCATTGTTATTTATTAGAGAAATTATAAATTTATTATTACATTGATTATTTATTGATTATTATTGTTATTTATTATACAGAAATTGTAAACCGAAACCGGAAGGGCATTTTATTACAGAGTCCCGCTTGTAAGTACATACGCTCAAATTAAAACTAGCTTCCTGTTCATACATACAGATTCTACTATTTTGACATAATTACTGCATTGATTATTATTGCACTTACATTTTTTAACATTTATTATTATTACCTTTACACTAATTACACTTATGTTAGAACCCGTTCACCCGACTCCGTAAGGGATTTTTTTACCACGAATCTCATTAAAGGGTCTAACTTATAGATACCCTCGTACAAATTAAAATTATCTGCTTGTTCTATACACACAGATTCTATTATTTTTCTTTTGACATAATTATTACATAAAGTACTTTACTTGATTCCCAATCTACAGCATGATTATTTTGGCTGGCGTGATGAAAAATAGCATTATTGGTGTTACAATTTCTGAAGGCATATTTGTGTTCCTTAATACGGGTTGCAATGTTTCTTCCAGTTTCTCCTACGTATACTAAATCACAACTTTTACAGGGGAATGCTGTAGACAAAGGCTTGTTCCTGTTTGAAACGTTATTCCTAACCAATTTACTTTTCACGGTCGATGAATATTTGAAAGCCAAAGCAAACTTAAAATCTTTCGTCAACGGTTTAACTCTTTCTAAGCCGGCAATGTAAGGCAAACTCTCATATTGTTTTTGGTTAACTGACGGTTCCCGAGGGGCATAAAAAGTTTTTCTGGCTTTAAAATACGCCTTTCTGATAAACCACTCCGGATATTTTAAATCCTTAAAAATGTTCCAAATCTTAGAATTTTCGGGGTCTAGCAAATGTGGGCTACAAATCCTGAGTGCTCTTAGAAACATGGAAGAAATAATTGAGCTTTTAACCCCTTCATCATGATATGAAAAATAATGAATGTACGAATTACAATGGGTAGGTTTTCTATAGACCGTGAAATTGGGCTTTCCGTTTTCGTTAATGACCAAAACATCTAGGAAAGGTAATTGTTTGTCATTCTCCCATTCATATTTAAATTTAATAGAGGGAACAAGATTATTTAATGGCTGAAAAAAAGTGTCAAAGTTGTTAGTGGTCAGGCCAAAATGAGAAAATATCATCTACATAACGAAACCAAATTAGATTCCTGGGACATATTGTTGGCAACAATTCCGACTCATAATATTCCATGTATAATGTACTCAGTATTGGGGACAAAGGGGGACCCCATTCCCATACCAAAACGTTGCAAATAAATTCTTCACCGAAGGAAAACTATCAGGAGCTTATTAAAAGATGTCCCGCCGATTGACCCTAAAAGATTTCTACAGATTAACCCCAAACTCCCCCACATTTACGGCTTACCCAAAACTCATAAGATTAATATACCACTCCGTCCCATTATTTCACACAGGGGTTCATTTAGTTACAGGTTATCTAAATTTCTTGCAGATAAATTATCCCCATTAGTTGGTAAATTTTCAGGCTCGCACATCACTAATTCTGTGACTTTATTAACAAAGTTATGTCCTTAGATTTAAACGGGGAAAAATGATCAGTTTTGACGTTGAGTCCTGTTTACGAAAGTTCCCATTGATGATGTACTTAGTTTTTTTAGATAGAAAATTGCCAACATGCAACGTAGAACTAGGCATGCCCACAACGGTATTTTTAGAACTGAAAAAACTGTGTAACCAATAATGCCTTTTCCTTCGGTGAAGAATTTTATTTGCAACGTTTTGGTATGGAAATGGGGTCCCCTTTGTCCCCAATACTGAGTACATTATAAATGGAATATTATGAGTCGAATTGTTGCCAACAATATGTCCCAGGAATCTAATTTGGTTTCGTTATGTAGATGATATTTTCTCATTTTGGCCTGACCACTGGAACAACTTTGACACTTTCTTTCAGTCATTAAATAATCTTGTTCCCTCTATTAAATTTAAATATGAATGGGAGAATGACAAACAATTACCTTTTCTAGATGTTTTGGTCATTAACGAAAGCGGAAAGCCAATTTAACGGTCTATAGAAAACCTACCCATTGTAATTCGTACATTCATTATTTTTCATATCATGATGAAGGGGTTAAAAGCTCAATTATTTCTTCCATGTTTCTAAGAGCACTCAGGATTTGTAGCCCACATTTGCTAGACCCCGAAAATTCTAAGATTTGGAACATTTTTAAGGATTTAAAATATCCGGAGTGGTTTATCAGAAAGGCGTATTTTAAAGCCAGAAAAACTTTTTATGCCCCTCGGGAACCGTCAGTTAACCAAAAACAATATGTGAGTTTGCCTTACATTGCCGGCTTAGAAAGAGTTAAACCGTTGACGAAAGATTTTAAGTTTGCTTTGGCTTTCAAATATTCATCTACCGTGAAAAGTAAATTGGTTAGGAATAACGTTTCAAAACAGGAACAAGCCTTTGTCTACAGCATTCCCTGTAAAAGTTGTGATTTAGTATACGTAGGAGAAACTGGAAGAAACATTGCAACCCGTATTAAGGAACACAAATATGCCTTCAGAATTTGTAACAGCAATAATGCTATTTTTCATCACGCCAGCCAAAATAATCATGCTATAGATTGGGAATCAAGTAAAGTACTTTATAAATGTAATAATTATGTCAAAAGAAAAATAATAGAATCTGTGTGTATAGAACAAGCAGATAATTTTAATTTGTACGAGGGTACCTATAAGTTAGACCCTTTAATGAGATTCGTGGTAAAAAAATCCCTTACGGAGTCGGGTGAATGGGTTCTAACATAAGTGTAATTAGTGTAAAGGTAATAATAATAAATGTTAAAAAATGTAAGTGCAATAATCAATGCAGTAATTATGTCAAAATGTAGAATTTGTATGTATGAACAGGAAGATAGTTTTAATTTGAGCGTAGGTACTTATAAGCGGGGACCCTGTAATAAAATGCCCTTTCGGTTTCGGTTTACAATTTCTGTATAATAAATAACAATAATAATCAATGTAATAATAAATTTATAATTTCTCTAATAAATAACAATGCAATATTAAATGTAATAAATTGAATAATAAATGTATACAAGAAGAAGATAGTTTTAAATTTATGCGAATGTGTTTAAAAAGCGGGTCCCTTTAATAAAATGCCCTTCCACTGTCGGGATAACGAGACCTAATCTATGTGCGAATTTCTTAAAGGCTCTGGACTGTTTTCCCTCTTGTTTTTGGTTCATTCGTTTTTCTGTATCCACCCGAAGAGGATGCTAGTGGGCATCGAAACTGTTGTGGAAATAAACTCTGTCTATAAGAGTGGGTTTTTATTATCAATTTCTAATTTCCAAATAACTTGATTAACTGTCGCATCAAGAAAATAATGTTAGCCCACTGAAGGTGTAAATGAATTCTGAAATTTTCTTTTTCAGTCTTTTTCAAACTATTTTCATGACTATTTCTATCAGTAGTGTTTGGTGACATTCAGACTACCTTATCTACTTTACATTTCCTACTTTTCTGAGAAGTAGAGTGCAGATTTCATTCTAAAATATTTTATTAACGCTGTCTTCTGACCAGGCATGGGGCAATTACTTTGTCAAGTAATTGTAATTAATTACATTGACTTTCTCAATTACAATTACTGTAGATGGTGAAATAATTAATTACATTTACAAAAAATTGTATAAATACACACCATTTGATTTATGTCTTGCTTTTCTACCAACGTATTTCAATTCCATTTTCAGTTTTGGCCATCATCATCTTCAATGAAAACTTTGATATTAGGTCAACAAAATGTACACACTCTTTTTTAACATTGCACGAACTGTATTTTTCATGAAGCAGTTCTTGCTATGGACAATTAGACATTGAACATATGTATGTAATATAGTCTAACGAAACCAAAGATAACACGCTTAAAAAATACTAATATAATACAAATGAACTGGCACTTCTTTTACCAAAATAATAAGGGGGGAAAAAATGACACTTTAGTTAGGAACACTTGAAATAAATGGAACATTTTATTTCAAATAAAAATAACATTTGATTTCAAAAGAAAGCTCCCTGAGACATGATGAGCAAGTAGTTTAAACTATAAGTATGACCCATTAACTTTAATATTCGTGTAATTGAAAGTAATTATAACTGCATCAATTACCTTGGTTTCCTAATGTAATTAATTAAAATTACATTTTAGGTCAGTGGTACTCATTGGGCAGCTCGCGAGCCAAATATATTAAATATAGTGCATTTAGCTCGCGAGTCGCGCAGAGTACCACTGCTTTAGGTAGTCAATTGCAATTACTTGCCAATTACATGAAAAAAATTTGATTACAATTAAAAATTACAATTACCCCATGCCTGTTTCTGACTTCATGAACTAAACTGGGGAGAATTTTTGTTGTCTTTAGTTTGTAACTCAGTTACTGATGGATTTATCATTTTCGTCGTTTTGTCGATGGAATTTACTTTAATTCACCAGATGATGGAATTTACTATTTATCGAATGAATGATGACCCTAATTTGTTCTCATTTCGTGTTTCCAGGAGCCAGTTGCGAGACGCGATGCCCCAGAGGTTATTTCGAAGAAGAGTGTGACAAGGTCTGCGACTGCAAGAACAATGCTTCTTGTAGACCAAACACGGGCAAATGCGTTTGCGAAAGGGGTTGGCACGGTGCTGACTGCAATACCCCTTGTTCCAGAGGAAAGTTTGGAGTTAATTGTAATCAAGATTGCCCTGAATGCGTTCATGGTACGTAACATGAAGTCTGTTTTAAGATATTTGTTCACTCTGCTCTAACCTAAATTGAAGCTAGCTATTGATTTATTAGTATTTTATAGGGTACACATATTTTTAACTGTTTTATACCGTTTCAAGAGGAAATGCTAGTTTGCCAAGCAAAGCTTGCTTAAAATTTATCCTCGGCCTTCCAGAATTGTTAAGAAAAGAAAAGAAAAGTTTCTCGGTTTTGAATTTCCTTTACCTTCACATGTCGAAATAAGTTTAATCGTTGTGTGAAATTGCTTCAGGAACTGGTTTTTGCGATCACGTGACAGGCATTTGTATCTGTAAACCTGGTTGGAGAGGACTCCGATGTGACCGAACCTGTGAGCCCAAAAAGTTCGGCGAGAACTGCCAGCACGATTGCAACTGTGAGCACGACGGTGCCTGTGACCCTGAGACCGGTAATTGTTGCTTAGCAACAGTTTTTGTAAAAGTTTTGTGACCTTTTCATTGTATGAAGGGTACATTTAAATGCATTCTAAATCTGAATCTAGACGTAACATTCACTTCCCATCGATCAGTTTTGAGCTTGGAAAGATTGAAATGTGTGTAACTTTTTCTGAAATTGTATATTGCTAAATATTCAGTTCGTTCATTTATGACAAGCGAAAAAGAGGAATCTTGTAAATAGCTGGCGTTCTTGCATGCATTGGAATGATATATCATCATGGATCTAAAAGTGGTTTGAGGGGAAATCTTGTAAATAAGCGAGATTCTTTGTACAGTTTGTATAATCTACTATGTATTTAGGGTGGTTTGGTTCTTATTTTGGACAGGGCTGACTTAGAAAGGTCCTGGTGGCTTTGAGTTATCCTTATGCTTCTTATATTCTTACGTTGTCCAGGCAAATGTCTCTGTTATCCTGGTTGGACTGGTGATGACTGCTCCAATCCGTGCCCTCCTGGTAAGTTCGGATACAGCTGCCTTCAGACGTGCCACTGCCGCAACCACGCGTCCTGTAGGGGTAACGACGGCTTCTGCGAGTGTAAGGCCGGTTGGATGGGATTCGGGTGCACGCAGAGTAAGTGCTTGTCATATGTTTAGTAATCGAGGGACTTATAACGATTAATTTGTAATTTCTAAAAACAAATACTGCGAAAGTCCTTAAAAACTAAAATTTTGAAGGACCTCTTAAAGGTATAATACAAGGTGTGTGTATAAAGTAACCAAAGTTATAAACCTTATATACTCGTACATTACGAAGCATAACACGTGATAAATTCAAGCTGGTTAATAAAATTGAAGATAGAAGCACCTTTTCATCATCTGAGTTCCTAAGTACTAGTTTGTGAGCAACGTTACAGTTAAGTGTAAAACTAGTTACATAGAAAATTGTCCGTTTGAAATAATGTTTTAGTACCCTGTTCACACTGATTCTGGTGACCTTGGGGGGAGCGAGTGAGTGAGTGAGGAGATAAATTTGATTCTCTTTTGATTCCTTTTATATTTTGAACCTCAACAGTTTACAGTCACACGAGTAGTCCTGATCAGATCGTTAACGGTTTTTATGGAAATCCACGAGCAATTAATTAAATCATTAACCTTTTTTTTTTTTTACTTTTATTTGGTGACTAATTATATTAAGCGACGTTTACAGGATAAATTTAATTGACCCACAGTGGTTGATTCAATTTGTTAGAGAGGGAATGGGATTAGTGATTTTGTTCCCGTGATCGCGAAGTTCCAAATTTGACAAAGTATTCACACTACTTTTGACCCATGTTGATCCATTATCTTCTGGATAAAAAGTGGATTGGTGTGAATTGGTATAGCAGTTCTCCAAAATCTATAAACTAAAAAAGTGTGAACAACGCAAACTAGCGACACGAGCAAGGAAATGATTATAAAGTGCCCCCCTCATTGGATTGTGGTAACTTAAAGCGTTGCTGCTTCCAGTGTCATAAACTATGTACGGAAGCCTCGTTAGAACGTTGACTTTTTATGCACTTGGCAAAGATGTTTGACCTTTGCTGTTACGAAGGTGGTTAAATAACTCCAAACATTGGTTATCTGTCAGATAATGAAACTCTTGTTTTACATTAAATCAACTTAATTTATTTCAAAGAAATTTTCACTGACTGTGTATTTGTTTATTAATATAGTTTTCATTGTTCAAATTTGATGAGAAGGTGCGACAAGTCATACCAAACTTATTTTAGTTAAATAATTGGATTAGGGCATACACTGTAAAGGCTAATTCATCACGTAAACTTTTAAAATGAAGGCGAAAGGGACGTGTCCGGAAATTGTTTTAACCAACAATATAAGCCGCGCGCCGCCTCGTATGAATATTATCATCTCGCTGATCGCTTCTAATGAAGTTCTTGTTTATATCTTCCTCTCTGACATTCGTTATGTCGTCTTTGTATCATGATCATTGATATACTTTTATCGGTTGTCGATGGTTTGGAAGTTTTATTTGGTTTATGCGTTGCAGCTTGTCCTTTGGGTTTTCACGGCGGCCAATGTCTTAATGTTTGCAATTGCACGAGCGAGAACTTCATTTGTCATCCGGTGGACGGTTGCAAGTGCAAAAATGGGTTTGAAGGTGAGAAGGTCAACAGTAAATGTCATTGTTGTTTGCTTTCGTTTCACTCGTAAATAGTTGAGCACCACAGAACTGAAACTGCCGAGAGAGAGTTTTATCAAGTCAAGACTTTGTTTTTAGGTTCTTCGTGCGATACCCCAATTACGTCATCGATCATCATTGACGAAATGACCTACCCTTCGTCACCGTCTTCTAATAGTAATGTCGGCATCAGTATAGGCGTTGTCGTCATTTTGCTGTGTACAGTAGTTATTTCCGTCATCGTTTACTACAGGTGAGTTACCTACTGGTTGTAGTTTTCGATATAACGAAAGGAAAACTTTCACCTAGTGCCAGGAGGAGTAACTGCCGTATTTTTAGTTTTAGTTCGTGAAATAAGAGTTTCCTAGGATTACTCTTTGTACGGGAATGATAGTGTTGCTCTTTTTATCATTGAATTTGCCCCGAGACCTAGTATGTTGAAAACTTTATTTGAAATTTTGCATAGAAATCTCGTGATAATTTGCCAAATTGTACAAATTAGTTGTTTTTTAAAAATAACCTTCGGTAAATTCAAATGGCTTAATTCGCCAAGCATTAGACCTTCTCTTAAAAAACCTGAATCTCGCATTCTCAGAACAGAGATAGATGAATAGTTAAGTAAGATTGATACCTTTCTGATAAAGAAACCGACGTTGTCGTTGTCAAACAAGGGAGAAACCTATTCAACTACACTAGTTTTTAATATTTGATAGTTCATACAGAATGTAAACGTAATATGATGATGATGATGATTGTGGTAATGCTAATGATACCCGTTTCCTAGACGACGCGTAAAGAGTCTGAAGAGGGAGCTGGCTGTTGTCCATTACACGGTGAATCCTCAATCTTCAGGTAATATTTGATGATGATGACTACTTTAATTAGTGAGCGGGTAATAAGAATCCCTGTGGTTTTTCTATCATAACATTTATGAGGGTTAAAGTTAGTGGTAATGTTAATGAATTTGGTGGTGTACTCCGTACACTGATTAATTTCTAAAATTCCTTTGATTTGTTTTTGTGATTTACCTTCTGACCACTTAATAATACTAACATCACTGGTGTATTTAATTCTTGCTGAGTGGAAGTTTTGCTTTTCTAAACGGATTGCTGAATTTTTATTTACCTAATAACATTAAGATTTGTAGAACTGATTACTAGATTTGTTTGGATTTTCACCTTTTCATGCAGGTTGAATATTTCGTATAACGTTGATTAAGGTAACCTCTACTGCTTTAATTAATTAATTCCAAATTATTTCACCTTCTGACTAAACATTTTTTTTCTTTTTTCCTTAAACTGGCCTATTTTTTATTCCTTTCCTGCTGCTGGTATTTCTTTTCATCTTCCCTTCACTTTTTTCCATGCCCCTTGCCCTCGCTTTCTCCACCCCCTTTGTCCTACGCGTTTTTCCTCCTTTTAGATTGTCCTAAAACCAAGGAGACGGCGAAGGAAAACACGAAAATTCGCTCAAACAAACTGTCGAACAAAACGGGTGAGAAGTTTTCTTGGTTTCGCTCCTATCCTGTTAGGTCCTCGGACGTGTGTTCGTTGGTTGTTTGATTGATTTGTTTGTATGTAAGTGGATCGAGATTGCGTTGAGTTAGCCAACGTTAGAACTTGCAACTTGCAAGTACGGTATATTGATTTATTGGAACTAAAGCTAAGCATCTTCTGATAGTAATAATTAATTTTTGTCCTTCACATTTTAAAAACTAATTTTATGTAATTTTAAAGTTGCTTTGCTTCAGTTATGTATTCAAGTGCGAAATGTGATACCCAAATAAACAGAAAAGTGAAATATAAATTTAATATAAAGTTTTTCCCAAAACAATAACTAAACTCCTCGCTAATTAATGTGCAGACACTTCCTTTTCTCTTGTAGTTACACGAGTTTAACTACTATAATAATAGAGAGGAAAAATTATAAACGCATAGACTGCTAATGAGTCATTTGTTATATGAAGAAATTACAAAGTAAATCCGTAAATCCATAGTTTTTACATATAAAACCTTGGTACTTGCTTTGTTAATACTTCTCTACTTAGAACGGGAAAATTCAGGAAAGTAGGAAGTAGGGGGACTCGAACCCGCTGTGCGTGATTTGAGTCAGTATTCCTGCCGATCTGAAACCACGCGACGCAAGTTCGAGTCCTCCCCCACAGCTCCTACTTTCCGACTTTGCCTTCCTCCCCCTATCTATCTTAAGGTGCGTTCGTTTACTACACTTATAACGCATTCGTAATTTCTATACTTGTTTTACTTTTTGTCTTGCGCTGTGCTGGTGTATCGTCCCTTGTACCACTTTTAAACTAATTTATGGTATGGTTGGTGAATGTTTATTACGATTGTCTTTAATTTGTAAGTGTTTTTAATAAATATTTTAGTTTTAAAGATTTATAATTAAATATAAAAACAAATTGTGTATAGGCAAATTATATAATTTTAAATGAAAGTAAATTATTTTTAATTATTTTTATTTTTAAATTTAAAGACAAAAATAGCAAAAGATGGACCCTATTCTCAGGTATTAGTTTTAATAGGCTATTTGTAATGCCTGTTTAATTAGTTAATAGCTAGCGGGCTTCGGTTTATGTTTTTGGTATTCATTCAGTATAAAATAATTTAATTAGCTAATTAGATTATACCAATTTGTTCCCTCTGAAGAATCTCCATTGATTAAAATAATTATTGTAAACATAACCTATTATTAATGATAATGAAAGCAATTATTAGATTCATTTTGCTTAATTATTTCCACTATTTTTTTTTCTTGATTTAGCTTTCTTTTTCTTTATGAACGTTGCGCATGTATAATCACGATAGTGTCAAAAGAATGAAGAATAAATTCTATCTTGTGGGGAACCTTAAATGGACCTAGTTCTATTTGGTTACCTTTTTTGCAGTATTTAAGCTTTGTTCGTTTGCAAGATGAATGTAGCCTATTCAATACCTATAAACTGTAATTTAGGCTGTGTCGCATGATTGCATGGTAAACACAACTCAATAATTTCAAAGTGACATATAAGGTACTTGGCTATTTAATTAAGTGTGTTTTTACGCTACATTGGGATTGACCGAGTCCTTTCCCTTTAGACCAACACCACTTCGACAATCCTGTATACGCCTACCAGAGCGTCAGCAAATCGCAGCCTAACCTGTTGGACAACGGCAGTTTGAACAACGGAATGACAATCAGGAACAACCTCCACTTTAAAGATGCTAAGAACAGGCACTGGGAGAAGATGGGCACCTTCACTTTCGATGAGGATGGTAGGGCATTTGAGGTTCAGAAGAGTGCCGCTTTCAGAATAAGTGGTACTGAATTGGGTCATTGGTTTTATTTATTTAGAACATCGAGTCTAACGCTCATTTCTAACATTAAATTAAAACGCTACAGAAAGTTCAACAATGACTAAGTGACATTAAACCCCCATTTTCTCTCTGTTGTAGGGGTGCCTCTGAGTGCCGGTGCTACCGGGGGGCACTACGACATCCCCTCCACCCACTCGAAGGCGCTGGAGGCAGACGCAACAAATCCGAACCTTAATTTGTACCATTCTATCGAGAGCCTGAAGGATAACCGACTCGTCGATCACGTCTATGACGAAATCAAGCATCGACCGCACATTAGGGATTCAGGTACGCGCCTCGATGCACTCGTTGACTAAAGGAGCATGTCATTTTAAGGGTTTTCTTTAAGGGCTCATTCAGGTGTCGAGGAAATCATGTCGGGTTTAGGGGCTCAGGGTGGTGGAATTTGGGGCCGCAAAATTGGCTGAAGTCTGAGTGTCAGGGTTTTGAAATTGCGATTTTTACACTTTAGATGTTTTTGTAACAGTTTTATTGGATTTGTGTGGATTTCTTTTAATAACTTGGCTGTGAGTGGGTGAAACTCTATGCTTATTTTGGTTCGATGAAAGACCCGAAAAGGGGGGAACTAAAATTTCAAGAATGCGTAGTGTTAATTTACTTAGAAATATTTATGAATAATACGCACACTAGAGAAAATTACTTTATTTACATTCATGAGTTTTTATCAATTCTGTGTTCATTTTGAACACTTGAAGAACGCAGAATTTATTAGAAATTCGTCTCTGTAAATAATACATCTGGAATCTTGCCCTTTTCTGTCGTGGCTTTTATTTACAATCTGACGAGCTCTCGAGATTGACAACTTTGAGTCTGAATTAATGATTCTTATTTGCATTAATTTTTCTTGCCAAAATTATTTTACAATAGATTCACTTTGTTCCCATATAAAGGGTGATCCAGAGAAATGGGACCCAAAAGAAACCCCTGTAACTCTTAAAGTATAAGTCCTTTTATAAAATCATACGCATCATTCGAAAGAGGATAGTTACAAGTTTGTGCAGGATTGTATAGGTTTTGACAATACAATACAAGACAAGATAAGATACAAAACAAAATAAAAGTGTTAGTTAAAACTAACCCTTCAAGATGACTGCATGGACTGTGGAACAGCTGCGTTTCATAACAGCAATATTATGAGCATGGAAGAAGTGTAGTTTCAGCTCTTAGAAGGTGATTTTGACATCTGAAAATTTGTCTTGAAAGATCTTTGAGCTGAAACTACACTTCTTCCATGCTCATAATATTGCTCAGTTATGAAACGCAGCTGTTCCACAGTCCATGCAGTCATCTTGAAGGGTTAGTTTTAACTAACACTTTTATTTTGTTTTGTATCTTATCTTGTCTTGTATTGTCAAAACCTATACAATCCTGCACAAACTTGTAACTCCTCTTTCGAATGATGCGTATGATTTTATAAAAGGACTTATACTTTAAGAGTTACAGGGGTTTCTTTTGGGTCCCATTTCTCTGGATCACCCTTATAAGCTGATAAGATAAATAGTAAGATCAGCGTGGTTAAGCGGCGTTGGGTCTTTACAGTAGTTGGATGGTGACACCTCCCTGCGTTCAGATGATGGAGCGACCGTAAGATGGTTCGGATACCACGTTAAACTGTTGGTCCCATCCGTCACATGGTCTCTGCCATCGCGAAGGTTGTTCAACAATCCCGAGTATTATATATTAATATTATAACATGATCAATTACTATTTTGATGTTTATTAGTTATTACTATTTCTTTTGAGAAGTGTGTTCAGTTTTAGTTGGCAGTAAAAAAATATTTCTGATAGTAATGAAAACCTATATTTTATCAGAATTATCAATGGAAGCTAATAATATTTTGATTAGTTAATAATGATACCCAAACTAATACTCCGTTTAATTTTTTTAACACTATAAGACGTTGCATTGTTGAAGGTAATTGAAAAAGGATGAGAATTTATTTTAAACGGATTAGAATGTAGATTTCGTTGGTTTGTTTGTTTACGAAATTTGTTGGTGGATTTTCATTATTATGAAATAATTGGATGGTATTTCACATATAAATGTACTTGACCCTGAAAACATTGTTCTTATATTATATATATATATATATATATATATATATATATATATATATAGTGGCGTTCATAGGTGTTCGTACGGAGAAATATGTTATATTCGTCCTTATATTTTGTACCATGCACGGGATGATAATGAAAAGTTTAACGCCACCTTGTAAGATAAGGGAAAACATACAAGAATTTGAGGAAAATAAAAAACTTAAAAAATTTAAAATTTTTATCAGTAGCTAACTTTTTCATATGCAGGAAGGAGGGGCCAAGGGCGAATTCCCGCAAAAGTGCCCCCCCCCCCACTCCGTCCCCTATAGAGGAAGAAGAGCCAAAATCAAGGTCCAGGGTTTTCGAGATGCCTGGACACTGCGTTTGAAAGATTGGAGGTAATAGACGGGGAGAAAGATGGATTGAGGAAGATTGTTCCAGAGTTGACCAGTTGAGTAGGTGAAAGATTGAAAATGCCGAGTAACTCTTGCGCTAGAGAGTCGGACACAAAGTGAATGACTGTCGAAGGTTTGGTACTGCGTGTTGTTCTTAAAGGAGGTGGTGTGCAGTTAGAGTGTTCAGAAGAGCAGTGTCCGTGTAAAGCAAAGAGATAGTAAAAAGAGTGCGGGAACATTACGGCGAATAGTAGTAGTTGAGACGAAAACCCTTTGATTGCCCCCGGTCAAGTAGGACTTGAATAGAGTTTCATGAATAAAACCTCTGCTACGAAAAGCGAACAAAGAAGCTTGTTTAAACTACGCTAAGGATCATCAAAATGAGTTTTGCATTCTGGAAGAAAGTTTAATTATTCGGAAACAACGAGCAACGGTATATTTGAAAAAAAAAAAAACTTACTTCGGTTAAACATATGGTGGTGGTAGTTTGCTTCTTTTGGGATGCTTTAGTGCTTTTGGTCCAGGAGAGCTCGTCGTCATGAATGGAATCTTCAATTTGAAGAAATATCAGGAAATTGTAGAGGAAAATGTGTTGCCTTCAGTTCCGGAGTTGCGAATGGGTCATAATTGGGTACTGCAACAAGAATGATCCAAAACATAAAAGAGCACCAAGAAATGGCGTATCTTTTCCGTTTGACTGCCGCCATTGAAACATAAGAGGTGAGTGCCCCCAGCCTTCTTTACTTAGCCTTATAAGGCTAACTAACGAAAATATCACGACCTAACCTAACCAATCGTTAGGTCAACTGTATGGCCTTGACGATTGGTTAGGTTAGGTCGTGATATTTTTGTTAGTTAGCCTTATAAAGCTAACTAAACAAGGCTGGAGGCCCTGATCTTCAGGTGATCCCCTTATTTTTCTGAGTACACGATTAAAACTTAAAAATTAAGCATGGATTTTGAAAGTAATTAAAATTGTTTATAAGAAACAAAATTTGAAGGGGAAATTAAGAAAAGCTTTTTTATAAAGTAACTTATTTTGTATCATCAAGACATTTCAGTTAAAATACAAAATACAAAAAGTTTAATTATGTTTCAATGGCGGCAGTCAAACGGAAAAGATCCGAAATGGCTTCGACCAAAGAACGAAGCTTCTCGAGTGTCCCAGTTAAAACCCAGATCTCGATTTAATCGAGAATTTATGGTTTGATTTGAAAAAGGTGTCCGCGAGAGAAACCCTTCGAATCTGAATGAATTGCAACAATTTTCTCGAAGAATGTACTAAAATTTCTACTGAAGGATGTTGAAATCTTGTAGAAAAATACCCAAAACAAATTAATGAAGTCATTCAAGCAAAAGGTGGACGCGCAAAGTATTAAATAATTTTATAAGTAAATGTACGAAAACCTTTGCATTTTAACCTTTTTTTTTTACATTTTCCTCATTCTTTGAGGTTTTAAGTTATATGTTGGAGTTAAACTAATTTTTTGAAGTTTTTCCAAATGAACAGTAAACTTCTCATAATTACCCTATGCATGGTACAAAAGATAAGGACAAATATAACTGAAATATTTCTCTGTACAAATACTTATGAGCGTCACTATATATATATACATATACAGGGTGTCCGAGAATTATCTGTACAATTTTTGGCTGTTATTAAAAGTCAACCATGAAGTGTAGAAATTCCAGTGTTGTCCCATTTTACAGAGAATCTCTAAGTTTTTTCTGATACCAAGTTTTGACAAGTTTTTTAGAAATTCCAGTGTGTCCGAACATTATCTGTACAATTTCATCTTTTAATAAAATTCTTGATAACACACGTAAAATTCTTAGTTTCTTTTATTAAAGTAACGTTGTTACAAACATTCGATATGTGCACCATTAGTGATTCGCAAAACATCCAATCGATACTCCAAATGTTGCCATGTACGCTGCAGCATATCCACATCAATTCGCTCAATAGCAGCTGTGATTCTTGCTTTTAAATCATCAATGTCTGTCACCAGCGTACATTTCTAAAAAACTTGTCAAAACGTGGTATCAGAAAAAACTTAGAGATTCTCTGTAAAATGGGACAACACTGGAATTTCTACACTTCATGGTTGACTTTTAATAACAGCCAAAAATTGTACAGATAATTCTCGGACACCCGGTATATATATATATATATATATATACGCATTTTTTACTGTACCCTATACACCCCGAAATAACCGTGGGAAAATGATGTAGACACAACATATAATAGTAACTATAAATACAGTAATTAACATGATAATGAATGAACAAAAATGATCGCGAAACTTTCAAAAGGCAGAATTTCCTCAAATTTTAGTCCTTATTTTACTTATTATTCGTCTGATGATTGTATCCTTACTGGGAATCATATGTAGATTAATATGGTTCTTCGGATACATAACACACGGACATAATCCTATGTAGATCATCCTATTTCAATAAAATGAGAAAGTATCCTTTTTAAAATTTCTAACACTTCATTATTCTCCCACCGATTTGTATTAGCACTTTAGTTTAAAATTTACAGTTTCACTAATTTTATCTTTTATATATATTTTAACGTTCTGATACCTCCCTAACTGAATTTGTAGCTCCCCTTTACCCTTTTTTTTTATTGTGGCCCCCCCCCCTTTTGTATGTTGTATGTCTTCCCTCTTATTTCTGACCCCAGTATTCACAATATTCAGAAGATCCGCGTCTTGTAAACTCGGGGCTTATTAACGCCTTGAACCTCTTAGTTCATCACTTTCCCAGTCTTCGCAACCAGACTGAAATGGTAAACGAACGACCATTTTCACCCTAGTTCACTGCCTTTTAGTAGTAGTAGTGGTGGTAGATTCAGTGTGTGTTATTTTTCCTTATGAATTAGTTATGTAACTTTTTCATGGTTGTTTTAATTGGTTATACAAGTTCATAATCATTGTTGCTTGTTTAGCATTCAGTCTGCAATTTGCTCTTTTACTTTATTATTCTGCATATGATACACGTTTCATTATAAGAAGTATCGTAACCGAATGCTACTCTGTTAAGCAGTCAAGTTCCTTATTGTTGTTGAATTATTTCAATTCAATTTTTCTTTTTCGGTGTTAGTGTTCTTGATTGTTGGTCTGTTTCAATACTATAAAGAATTAAACGTTTGCACCAATATTATTGTTAAAATTTGGTTACTATGTAATTTGGTATTTATTTTCTCTTATTTAAACACCTGTACACCTGTACACCTTCGACCGAAGACGGGTTTATTCATAAATTGTACGTTGTTAATACATTTACACCATAAAGTCATTATTCCTTTGTGGACATTTAATCGAGGTAAGACCATTGTTCACTATTGAAGAATTATGTACAGCTTTGGTTTAGTGAATTTCACGCAAAATTTTTAAGGGTTCATTAAATATTCGGAGATGATTACCAAATATCAAAGAAACGAAATAATTGTTGTTTTAGAGAAAGTTTGCCCCTACAGTATATAAATATTTCGGATAATACCCCTCAAGTTACTGTTCATGATCTCGGTAAATATTGTTTATAAATTACAAATTACCTGTATGTTCAATAGTTAGCTTTCTTTAAACTTTAGAATACAGAAAGAGCAAAGTTTATTTCAATTTGCATTATAAATGGTGTTCGAGTGTCTATTTCGAAGTTGAAACGCTGGTTTACTGATATCGACTAATATTTATTTTTATCCACTTGGGGGCATCGTAGCCGATATCGTAACATCGCTTTTCGTCGATTAGTGAAGTTAAGCGACATTGGGTCTGGATGTAGTTGGATGAGAGAGCATCCTTTGCGTCCAAATTATGTAGCGACCCTTGGTTCGGATCCCTCATGAAGCTGTAGGTCCCTGCCGTCATACGACTTTAGATATTAGGTGGTTAAATAGACAACCCCATCCAGAAATTTACATACCGGAGCAAGAAGATAGTAGCTGCCAGGTGTCAGAAAAATTATACATAAAGCAACTTAATTTACTTTGCCCTAATAATCTGTATTCTAGGGTATAATGGTAGTTTTTTCAGTTTGGTTACTGGCATTAAATCCTTTTTAGAGAAGTGCTTGTACTAAATGCTATATTTTAGATATACGGTTGTGAATTTTGTTTACTTCCTTTATTAAGCATGGTTTGAAACTGGTTTCCATTTTCTAAATAATTTTAACTTTTTTTTTCTTTTTGGTTGGTTTGTTTGTTTGTTTGTTTGTTTGTTTGTTTGACGTAGTGTCAACTTTAGAATTTTAATGTGAGTTATAAAGTTCAAAAGAACTTATGTTCACTACTATTTGTACAGTACTTCTGCCCGTCATTTTAAAGGAAATTTAATTAAGTTCATCTAGTTTTTGCCTCAATCATTAATTACTAGATTAAAAGTGGAAATTAAGATCACAGTATTGACTAATATTCTAATAACGTGACTTCCTTGGTTAAAAACAACGGAAACGTACGCTTAGCCCAAGGATTACTGTTATTTCCATTGCAGAAGGCGCATATGACAGACTCACCTATTCACGACCGCTGGGGGAGGTCAAGCCCCATTATTACCGCATGGCCGGTCAGCTGCGAAGATCTGCCGATCCCCTCACCCCCCCAAATTTGCCCCCTCCACTCCAAGATTCCTCCTCCTCCCCCACACACGAGTCAAGAGATTCCCTCTCATCCAACTCCTCCAATGAACTTAATACAACTCCTACAAAGGTTGTAGCTAAGGAGGAAAACTCCGACCAACACCAGCTTCAGGGGGACGCTGCGGAGTCAAAGATGAACAACTTGGATTCAGACAACAGGGAGAACTTAGATCTCACTCTCAACCTCGATTTAAGTTCTGATTTCAATTCGGATCCCGTTAATAATGAAGCTGGATACGTGCCGATGGCAAGTAATGACTTTGATCTACTGGTGTAAACCTTTTAATAATTAATTATAAGTTCAGAGGAGTTTAAGCAGTCAATCTGCGGCCATAGCTTTCGTTACCAGTATTTCACGTTGGTCCCATTACTCGTTACCATGGTGATAAGGTGGGTAAAACTTGATTGCCTTTTTTTAAACTAACTTTACCAATGATGATTCAACGTCTGATGTTACGATTATGAATGACTTGCGTACAGTTAGTTCTCTGGTGAAGTAAAGGATTAGCGAGACACTAGTGAAGACTTTAATAAGAATGGTTTTACTTTGACTGAACATGTTAAAAGTTATGCCGTGAACAACAGTGATGGGCGGGGGAACTTATGCGTATCTCGAACTGCTAAATGGTTTGCGCATTGAACGAAATTTAGTGGCACCTTGAGGTGCGTTTTATGCGTAGAAGTAATGATGGACTGTACCTGGACGAAATCAAGCTTGAATAAGAATTGGCCGAGGTTGCACCTATATCTTTTGAGTCTGTGATGAAACTATAATTTAACTAGCTTTGGGACCCATTTTTTATTAAACCGTAGGTTTAGTTCTATTTAGACTAAGCATTTTTTTAAAATTGTAAAATTGATACATAGTCAGAAAAGGATTTTTAGTACTAGAAAAAGGAAGCGTTAGCCATTTTATATAATAGTTATGAAAAGCAAAGCAATATGTGTATATATATATATATAAATATTTATCGAGACTTTTTAATCCATATCTATCCGTCAGTAGGTGTAAGAAACTTGTAATACCGGTTTTTTTTCATTTGTTATCAATTCGATATAATTGTGATTGTTTATAAAGAAAACCTAGTCACAAAGTTGTAATTTTAATACATGTTAGTTCCTATTTATATCTGAAAAGTTTAAAAATCAAAAAATTACTTAAATTAGGTAATTAAGATTTCGAAATTATGAAAAAAAAATTATCAATATTTATTTCTTGTTTGTTTGGAATGATTTATTTAAATATTTAGAATTGTCTTATTGAGGGGTGTGGGGAAAGTAGTACCCGATTTCAAATTGAATAACCATACAAGATGAAATACATTGCGTTTTCAAAGCTCATTGTATTTTATCTTGTCTGGTTATTCTGTAGTTTGAACTTTATCTGGTACATGTTTTACTGCATGCACCCTGTAGTTTATTTTGCACACCTTATAAGTACAGATAGGTAAACAGATTCTTGTAAAACTTTATTTGACTGAATTAGCAGTCATAAGCCTAATTGGAATATTTGCAATGTAATTTTATTTTTTGAAAGGTATAGCGGTTTTAATAGTAAATTAAATTAATTTCTTGTAACGTTGAGAAACAATTAAATTTGTAGAACAGACCACTAACTTATCATCGTGATATGTTTACGACTAATCGTAGCACCTCTTCAGTGTTATAATGCTTTACGAATAATACTGAATTTCTATACTATAACTTTGTACTCGATAAAGAATATAATGTTAACTTCCAAATTCCAGTGGCATTGATATTTTATCGAGTTTATCCAAAATGTTACGTAATATATAGAGGTAAATAAAAGATATATTTAGTAAATTATACTTTAATCACTGCATCCTGTGAATAATACAGGTGTTTAGCAAGAAGAAAAAATTGTACCCCATTAAAAAGTAGGTCAAACCGTCCGCGGTAAAGACGGAATAATAAGACACATTAAGAAAGTAAGTTACAACCAATAAATCCTCCCTTTGATTACAGGCTGAACATGCCTGAAGTTTACAACAATAAGTTTTCATTGGTGAGAATCACACAAGATTTTGTTGTAAACCAAGTGATGCACTTTGAATCTTTTTATTAAAATATTTTTTTTTTTAAGTATTTTACTAAACAGATTCAAAATGCATCACTTCAGTTTACAACAAAATCTTTTGATGTGATCCTCACCAATGAAGACTCACTGTTGCAAACTTGAGGCACTTTCAGCCTGTAACCAAAAGGAGGACTTATTGGTTTTAAACTTGTATGCTCAATGTATTTTATTAGTCTTCCCTTGCGTGGCTATAATGTAGTTTCAATTCGAAAGTGAGGTAAAATTTTTTTTTTTTTTTTTTTTTTTGCCGCACTGTATTAATATATTGAAAAAATATTCTCCTCTGCATAATCAGTTAAAGGTTCTGTACTGAATAATCTGATATTTTCTGGTACACTAATGGACAAAATTGCAATATCTTCTGATGTTCACTCGTTTATGGTACTTTGTGACTTGCACTTGAATACTGCCTTTTTTTTTTTCATAATATTACAGAATCACTTTGATTATCTTTATAATAAATGAAATCTTTATAATAAATGAACAATTCTTTAATACTAAGACACAACCAAGAAAAGTAAATAGCGAACTTCAACTAAACAAAGGTTATTTTAACGTAGTTATGAAAGGAATAAGTTCAGTCGAGTCTGTTCCACGGCCTGCTAATGTTATTCCATCAAACTTGTATATAAGAATTTTAAAAAAGTACATAAACAAAGCCAAAAAGCCTACCCAAACCAATGGTGGGTTTTAACAAAGCTACCTGGAATACAGTCAAGTTTCCTCGTGAATCAAGTTACAAACAGTAATTATTAAACATTTTTTTGCCCCCCTTCAAATTAAAGGACTGGTTGAAACATATAAACAAAACTTTTCAGTGTGCAATCTATGGATATCAAGTTGAAAGCAGCCTCTGCACAAACAATATATCCTTTCAAACAATAACAGTTTATAAAATAAATTAAACTATATTTACACTCAATCTGTACGGATTATTGTCAACCATATTGTAAAAACTGCTTTAAATAAACTAATTTCAAATTCAGGGCTGGGAACCAGTATCAGTACCAAATACCAGTAATTCTTAAAAGCCGCTGGTATACCACACAACGTGGTAGTATTTTAATTTAAAACACCAACCCTATCTCCATCTTTTTCAAGTAACTTTCCTTGATGCTCTAGCCCTATAAAAACTATTCTATTTTTATTACTGAATTTATGAAGCCAAACGAACAAATCCTTTAATAGAAGCTACTCAAGTCAGAAAAACTTAATTGTTTTTGAAGTCTAATATGGACTTAATTGAAGCCCCCCCCCCCCCACTAATTTCAGTTAAATGACAAACTTTTTGTTCGCAAGTGATGGAGGGATATAAATTCTATTTAGCTACCATATTCATATATAAGAAATAACTAGCATTTCATTTTAGCAGCAATATTAAAGATTGATCATATTAAAAATTTTCTTTAGTTATGCAAATATAAAAATAGTATTTAATTTTTGTAATAAATGTAGATACTAGATGTATAAAGTGTTTATAGGCCCTATAACTATTAGCCAATACCACAACTAGTACCAGTACCATTTTGAAAAGTTGGTCATACTAGTACCAACCGAGGTAAAAAAAAATTATCGTACCAATTACATTGCTGGTACCCAGCCCTGAATTTAATAAACTTTTCACACTGACAACTTTTTCCCGTGATCCTGTTAATAATAGAGTAATAATACAAAAAAAAGTACCACGGAACTAGAGATTCTAATAAGGTATGTCCTGCGCAGACCATTCCATTACATTACATTACAATTAAGCCAAGTAATGAGTAGCTGTTTTATAGTATTCGTTTACCAAATGTATTAATAATTGCACACACTTACCTTTTAAAAATTATTTATGGAGGTTCAAACAAGAAGCAAATAATTACACAAACCATAATCATTACAACATAAAACTAGTTTTACTTTTAAAATAATTTCCAAAGCTTCTATAAACTCCAAAACTAAAAAGGCGCAGAAAGCGACTAATTCGAGAACAAGCTTGTCAGTGTGAAAATGAAAGTACCTTCTTGGAACACGCTTGAATTTCACAAAAAGACTATCATCATTTAGTGTCCATAAAGCTTATGTCCAATTTACGAATGCTTAAATCTTTCATATAAACTCATTTACATTAAAAATATTAAGTATTTGTACCTTCTCAAGACTCAAATACAAAAATTTTTACTGGATTTGTTTTTACACACTACAAAGTGAACAAAATCTATCCCATTTAAAAATATGCGAGAGAGAAAGAATTTCCAAACACTTTTGGGAAGGAAAAAAAAAATCTAATAGCCCAAAATCCGAAAACCAGCTGAAACCTTTGAGATCATACGTGATACAGAAAAAAAGTGAAGGAAATATTTCTTGAAGATTACCTACCAACTATTTAAATATATTAAATATTGCCCAATATATATCAATATATATATCAATATACATATATATATATATACACATATATATATATATACATATATATGAAAAATTATTTCACGAAAGTGACACGTGAAAAATATTTATGATGAATAAAACCACGAAGGGAAAAGAAACACAAAGGGGTGCTCAAGCGCTTTCGTCTAATGACATCCTCAGGAACACTGGAGTGAAAGGACAGATCAAGGCAATATATAGGTTACAAAAATAAACATACATACATACATATTCATATATATATACATATTATACACACATATACATATATATAGTAAGCATAGAAAAAATTGTGGGAGGAGCAAACATTTGTATGGGAGATTGACACTTTTAGCACTTCAGCCGACATTCAATATAAATTCAAATGGCTTGTTTATGAAACAGGTCACAAAAGAATAAAGAAATAAAAATAAATATAAATATAAATTGAGAAAAAATTAATTACAAAATAGTGCCTTAGTGATATATATGGTTATTTAGGCTGTGACATATATATCACTAAGGCACTATTTTGTAATTAATTTTTTCTCAATTTATATTTATATTTATTTCTTTATTCTTTTGTGACCTGTTTCATAAACAAGCCATTTGAATTTATATTGAATGTCGGCTGAAGTGCTAAAAGTGTCAATCTCCCATACAAATGTTTGCTCCCACAATTTTTTCTATGCTTACTATATATATGTATATATGTGTGTATATATGTGTGTATATATATGTATATATATATATGAATATGTATGTATGTTTATTTTTGTAACCTATATATTGCCTTGATCTGTCCTTTCACTCCAGTGTTCCTGAGGATGTCATTAGACGAAAGCGCTTGAGCACCCCTTTGTGTTTCTTTTCCCTTCGTGGTTTTATTCATCATATATATATATTATATATATATATATATATAATAAAAATACAAATTTAGACTAATTTCGTAGACAAATATAAGAAACATTTAATTTTGTACTTTAAGAACGCGTTACACTGCTTTAAAAGCACCCGCATTCATTATTAAAAAAGACCTATACTATATTTACATTTAAGTATATATATGTATATATATATATAACGAAAAACTAAATAGCGTAATTTGAACTATTAAAAAATAAAAAGCAGATACAATAAATTTTAAAATATATACAAATGAACTAAATAAATTAACTTTCCTTCGAACATCCATATATATATATATATGTGTATATATATATATATAGTTAGAAAAATATTTTTTGTGAAACTTAAAAAATAAAGGTACGAGCGGTTAACCTTCTGTGTGATATCCGTTGGTGTAACCTCCCACCTAGTTGGAAGAAAAGGGGATAAAAGAAGTTGTAGAGGTCCCTTTTTTATATTAATTATAAACTTACAAACTAAAGACAGACAAGTTTCTGAAGGAATTCTAAAAAAGAAGTGCTCTCACTCTCTCGTAAAATATTCTGGACAACAACAACTATGTTGGAACGACGTCTATGTCCCCGCCCATATGTGACCTTGACCTTTAATGTGAAGACCTGGTTCTTGCTCGTTCCACCAGATCTTGTGATAGTATGTATTTATATGACGTTTCATCAATTTATGATCAGCAGTTCAAAAGTTATAGCTCGCAAAATGTGACGAACGATGAGTACAATCCAGTAATGGTCGCTTCTTATTTATTGGGTAGGGGCATAAGAAAGAGGGTACCAACTATAATTACCTATTATACACAAGATACAGTACATTTCTCACTGAAACATTTACTTCTCATAACTTTTGGTTAGCTTGCGCCCGAATTGTTCATTCTGACGAAGGTCAAGCTTTTCACTCCACCTTAGACCTACAGTTTAACGTGAAATCTGAACCACGCACCACCAGCAGCTCAGCGTCTTAACCACTTGGCCACCCAGAGTACCCATTTATCTACCAACCACTTTCTTTTTTATTGTGTGGAAGGATGAACAGCTGGGTTTTGCTTCGCGCCGCCTGCTGTCACCGGGTTTCGATATGTCTCGACATACCATAAGAGATATGCATGGGTGAGGATTTGTGCAGGTCTATTTGCACTTCCATGTCATATTGTCTGAGAATAATTAAAGAACATTTCCTTATTGCGAGTAAAGTTGTTGGTCATATCGAAATGACAAAAATGAGGGAACTTCCTTTTCCTCGGGGACTTTTCTAATACGATATTGCCAAAAAGGTCAATACTTAAGAAAGTCGTTCCAACGGCCCGAGCAACAATTAAAAAAAAATTCCAAGAAATCAATCTCGTGCTAAAAAATTACGCGCTATTATTATGCGAAGAGTTATTTAAAACGCTTCTAATAGGTAAAAGAACACCGAGGTTGGATTTCTGAAGATTGGGCCAAAAGTTCTTTGGTTTGATGAAAGCAATTTTAAGGCGAATTATCAGTACCTTAAGAACAAGAACCATGTTGGAACATCGATGTACCCGCCTATATTCAAGATTTTGACCTTTGGCGCATGAACCTGATTCTTGCTCAAGAGGCATCGTCTTACAAATTTACAATCATCCATGTCTGAGTGGTGTCATTCATGTTTAGTTAAAAGTTATGGCATGAACCTCCACTTAACCTTTGATGCAAGAACCTGAGGTTTGTTCAAAACATCGTTTTATAACTGTGCGTGTGTGTGGTGTGTAAAGTTTCATCAATAGTTACGGCATGAACCTCAATTCGACCTCACCTGTATTTGTAACCTTCACCTTCGATTAACGACCTAATTCTTGCTCGATACATCGTCTTGTAATTATCAATGTGCGTGACATTTCATCAGTATGTTGAGTGGTTCAAAAGTTATGATGCCGACCTCGATTTAACTTTCGATGCAGGGATCTGAATCTTGTTCAAAGCACATCGTCTTGCGCGCGTGTGAAATTATTCTATGTATGAGACAGTTTTCACGCTTTAAGGCTTACTGTCAGAATTCTGAAACTGGGGGGGGGGGGGGGGGGGGGGGGGGGGGGACGAAGGGTCAGGGAGACCTTGCATCATTCAGACTGTGCTATCCTTACCGTAAAAGGGCGACAGCGTTATGGCTCGGGACTACTTGGCAGACGATTTGTAGGGAGGGAGGGGGGGGGGGGATGAATGAATTCCATGTCATTCATGTGTTATAGCAGGTTTTAGGGTTCTCCATCGACAAACTATTCTAGCTTCCATGAAAGCACAGCTTACTTATTCAACTCCAACAAACCAACGCCCCAAGTCATGTATCGGTAGATAGATAGATAAGATTGGTTTGTCAACAAGTAGGCAAACCTACTTCAGTGACACCCAGCCTCGTCTCCGAAGCCTAAACTCAATTCAATCTCTTTGGGTAGTATTGAGCGGTGCGAGGAGGACATGTGACAGAATACCTGAGAATATAACCACGAGTGAAGTGAGAGGCAGTTAACAAGCCGAAAAAGCGGAAAAACAGCAGCTGCTGATGGAATATATGGAGAAATGATTAAGTATGGGGATTGAAAGGGTTAAGAGTAGTTGTGGTGCATGTTACAGTGAAAGAACAAATCTGAGTGTACCTGAAGAGCATAAGAAAGCAATAACTGTTCCATTGTACAAAATGAAAGGGGAAAGGAATGAATGTAAGAATTACAGAGCTACATCTGTTGTGTGTAGTGGGGAAGATGTATGATACGGTAGTGAGTGATGTGCGAGGAGGGCTCCGAGGTGGAACAAGTGGTGTGAATCAAGTGGTCGCAGTGAAAAAAGTGATTGAATGTTTTTTTTTTGGTTTTTAAAAATGACACTAGGTGAGGGTTTTCATTTGGGTTAACAAACATCATTCTAAATCAAATGGGTATCTTCTTTATTTATGGATACTTTGTTTTATGCAGGGTTGCAATTTCACAAATGTGCAAAAAAAGTGACAACCCTAATTTTTTCAGTACTTTTTGCAAAAAAATTTATTTTATTTTTGTTTCAGATTATTGATTAAGTGAAATTATTATCGATTACTGGTTATTGATTCAAACTATTGTTTTTAAGTTAAATTATTGGTTATTAAGTCAAATTAATCATGACAAGAAAAAAGTCAAATGCAGCCTTTGGACATCCTTCCGAGTTTCTAGCAGCTATGACACCAACAAGCAGATGTGAGACACTACAACTTTGTACGACGACAAGAGGCTGAATCCAATAAATCTATTATTTTTAATGAATGTTGTAACATAGTCGTAATAGACGTTGAAACCATATGGAGAAGGTTCTCTTTCCCTACAATGAGTACTCGTGGAATCTTTCAGAAAGTTGTTAGTGATAGAAGCAGCCTCAAAATTGAACAAGGTTTCTATAAACCGAAGAGACGAGAAATTTGAACAAAAAGTTTCCGAGTATGATGCTATGTTTGATTGCTACGATAAAGGGATTAATATAAATGGCTGCCGGTGCAAGGATAAAATAATTGATGAGTGGGATTCTTTCGTAGGCCAAAAGCAAAGATTAAACCAACTGATAGAAAAGCTGCTTTAATGAGGAAAAGGTCTACTGTTAGAGCTCAAAAAGAACACGAACGCCGAATGAGATCACAAGCAGAATTGGACTGAAGCTATCAGAGTTGTCCTTTCAACATCACAGGAGCATGGAGGTAGAGACCGACCAAGAGGATGAAGACTTCGTGCCTGATATAGAGTTAATAGAAAATGAGCAGAAGAGAGATACCTATGAAGACTTGGCAATGACCGCAGATCGTTACAGAGTGAGTTGCAGGGCAGCAGCAGCAATTGTTAATGCTGCTTTAAAAGAGATGGGAATCCTGGATCAGGGCAACATGACTGATAGAAAGAAGCTGGAGGGGGAAAGAGCACGATTAGGTAAAAAAAAATAATTGAGTACCAGGGTTAAATGAGAGAATATAGGAATAGAATGCAGTGGCTTTGATGGGAGAAGAGATGCAACATTAACCAGGGCAAGCAAGATCAAAGAAGAGCACTACGTCATTGTTAAAGAGCCTGGAAATATTTATATAGATCATGTAACACCTGATCATGGAAATACTCGTTGTGTACCAGAAGAGCTGATTACTTGTAATAGTGGACTCAAAGTTCAGACACTAAAAGCTTTACTATGTGATGGCACTGCTGTGAACACTGGAAGAATCGGTGGAGTAATAAAGCTTGTTGAAATATATCCGAATAGGTCTATTATGCCTTCTTCATATGAACGAACTACCATTCAGGCACGTCTACGAGGCAATAGATGGAAAAACAACCGGCACAAGTACTTTCAAGGGTTCAATTGGAAATAAATTGAAAAACTGACTTGACTTAAAACTGGAAGTGGTTGTTTTTTCTCCTGTTAAAGGAATCATTCATGAAATTTCATCTGATGTTAATGCTATAAGCAGTGACCAAAAGTATCTCTACAATATGTGCCTAGCTGTTTAATCTGGAAATGTCTCCAAAGATCTCCTGGTACAATTCATCATGCTCATTGGCTAACTAGAGCAAATAGAATTCTTAGACTATGTGTCAACACCAAATCCAACCCAAGATCTGAAAGATCTAGTAGAAATTATTATGCTATCTTATGCTCCAGGATGGTTTTGAGTTAAGTCACATCCACTGGCATCTGATAGATCATGTAACTTTTGGTACTTAGGGTATCTGCTGCGCGACTAACTTGGAGAAATACAGATTGATCATGGAACCGGTGTTTCAGAATAACTAACCTCTCTTCTTGAGTCGGTTATCATCGATAGTAGAATATTTTCGATGTTCGCAAAGTATGAGGGGTTGCAATCCAGAGAATCATTCTCTCAAGAACTACATTTTTCTGGATCAAGAAACTGTGACCTACCTCGAACTCTTAATTTTGATTCTTCAGACTACACCGAAATGATTGATTGGCAGCGAGATAATTTATCCGCCTCCACTTCTGCGAAACTTTAGCAATAAGGAACTTTTGCTAGCAGGACAAGAACCACTGAAAATATCAGCCGTTCCTTGTCACAGCCAGAGTAGAAAGCGCTGTGAATCTAGTCACGAACAGAGCTGGGCAATAAATACATTGAATGTATTTAAATACTAAATACATGGGAGAAATGTATTTAAATACTAAATACATGGGAGAAATGTATTTAAATACTAAATACTAAATACATTTTACGAATGTATTTAGATATTAAATACAAAATACATCAATTGTATTTAAATACATTTGTAAATACATTTTAAATACATACAAATTTTAACATATGCATTCACTAATTCTGTTTTTATAAATTTCTACTTTAGGGGACACGGTGAATTTCGAAATAAATACACCACTCGATAGATCAGACGATTTTAAAAGCTTTTTCATCAATGAATTTTCCATCGCAAATTGGATTGATTGTAACGAGTTAGTTATACAGGCCCACTTAAGGCAGAGCCGTTTTGTACGATTATTCGGTCAATTTCAAGATATTTTTTGATGTCTAAAAAAACACTTACATTCAGATGAGTGTACAGATTCGTTGTAGCATTGCTTGCAGCAGAGACTTCGTGTTTACACAGCAAGCAGGTGCACTTTACCTTATTACCGTCTTTAGATTTAATTTTAAAGTATTTTCCATCAAACAGAGGGTGCACTAAATTGTTATCTGCAGATATATCACCGTTTGATTCACCGGATTTGCTTGTTGAAGCCATGACACGCACACGATAAAGAAATCAACCGCTTTCGACTAAGAGTGGCACACAACTGATTGAACTGACACGTTGAAACACGAACCATGCTGTACTACACTGTCGACGCGTCGTACTGTGCTAGTACAGAACATGTATTAAACCAGTAAAAGTATTTACATTTTTATATTTTGCGTATTTAAATACTATATTTAAATACATGAAAAACAATGTATTTATAAATACAGTTCTAAATACACAAATGTATTTAAATACAAATGTATTTAAATACTGCCCAGCTCTGGTCACGAATGCATCTGATGTACGAATTGGCTACGAAAATCGCCAAAAATATATTCTTAACCTACTGGAATCACGACAAAGATTGCCTAAATTTGAATGGAAAGGACAGTGGAATAAATAAACATGCAGTGTTACTTTCAAAATAGCTTAAGTTTATGTATCGTGCAAAAGAGCACTTCAATAGGTAATGTTTTTTCTTTTTCTTGTAGAAGACAAGTTCTGTTGTTTAATTTCTCAAAAATGTTATGAAATTCATTTTGTTCCTTATTTTTATCTTAATATACCGGGTACTGTATAGTATATACTAAAAACACGTAAAATTGTAATTTTCTTTGAGTTTGAATAAAAAAATAATAATAAACGAATTTAAACACAGCTGAAACAATTTTTATCCGAGTTTTTACTGAAAAATGTACATTTTGACAAATTGAAACTAAAAACCAAAATTGGCACTGGGGGTAGGAGACAGGATATGCAAAATATTTTACTGGGTGACTACTGTGACCCATACGAAACCCCACAATGCGTCACTTTTAAATACAAAATATCAACCTACCCTAAATTGTGTACTGTACACAAAAGATTACTATTAATGCATCCGCACTCGTACGAGTGAATCAAGAAAGAATGATGGCGGGGGCAGTGAAAGCGATTGTGAGAAAGCAGAGACTGGACAAAGATACTGAGATGTTCACATAAAGACGTTTTAGAGACACTTTTATATGGGTGTGAAAGAATAAGAGCAGTCGAGATGGATAACAACATAATCTGTGGCATGCAGCGGACTGACAGAGGAAGCAATCGTGTGATTCTGGAAAGATGTGGTGCTTAGAAACGAGTGGAAATGAAAACTGAAGAAAGTGTCTTAAGGTGGTTTGGACATGTTGAAAGAATGGAAAATGACAGAATTGTGAAAAGGGTATAGGACGAGAAGAAGGCCTAGAAAATGGATGGACATAGTGAATGAATGCACGAGTAAGCGTGTACTTGCTCTGAGTGATGCACGAGAAGTGGCTGCAAGTAGGTTGGAATGGAGGTGGTTTGTCAGAAACAAGTTGGAAGCGGCGCGGGTGTGGAATTTAAGCCATACATGGTGTGCACCAGGACGCCCTTTGAATGGATGCGTACACTTTAGTTTCTACCTTTCGTCCCCTTCAACTATCCTCTGTATTTTGCATTCGGGCAGTTTCCGCCTTTCATTGGAAAATAAAATTCTTATGCATGTACAGTATATACTTTGGCAAAAGCATCAGGAGTCATACATATCACTCAAACTCTGTTTCAAGCCGTATTAAGAGAGAACTAACAAAAACACCAAATAGAGAGGTTCATTAAAAACTTGTAGGACAAGAGGCCCGGCTCATGAAGTGAAGGAAATCTAGAGTAAAAAATAGCACACAATTCAAGTAGCAAAGTAGGGTTACTGATTCATGGAAAAGGGTCTTTTAAAGTTTCGCTCAAAACTTACATTACCCTCAAAACAACCTCATTACGTTTGCCTTCACTTCATGGCACACTGAGAAACGCTACAATGCAGGCTAATTTGCCTTTCAAGTTATTTGAAAGTCCACGTATTCTAGCATAAACACTGGTATTCAGTAACGGTAACTAATAGGTAATAATAGCTTATCTGATATCACAAGTTCCATACGCAGATCATATATTGGAGAGAAATGAACAGGGGTAGTTGGGTGAACCCAAGCATGTACTACAGTACGGTAGCCAGCCCAGTCCAACCTCAAGAGGCTGCGGGAACCAAACCCGGGACTAACTTTTCGGATTCAATCGCCGATTCGAATTTTAAACATTTTCAGTGAGAACACTCGCCTAGCACAGAAAATGAGAGAACTGACGCGAGTTTTGACTATAAAGTACAAGAGCTATTGTTGATCGCACCATATATTCACTAACTTATCTTTCTTAATCTAGTACACATCTTAATTTATTTCAAGGGGGACCAAAGACGTTTTGAGCTTTAAAATAAGGGAATCCACTGCACTACAAATACTAAATTCTTACCTGAAGTCCCAGATTTAGATTATTCATGACGCCACAGTCATCGCTAAAAAGAAAATAACAGTACATGTTCATCAATTGGTCAAAAAATTTCCACCTATTTCAAGTTAACAATTTAAAGAAAACTCTCTCAGTACCATTGAGTATTTTGTGAAATAATCAACAGGGTGGTCATCTATATTTGAAATAGGCACTAATGATGATAGCGTTAAAATTACATGACATCCCTTAATCAATTTCAAAGATTCTAAATTTATCTTCCCGAACTATGACAAGCTTAAAAATTAATGGTGAAAGAGATTTGAGGAACGTACTTATAAGGAGCAAAACACAATCTACCGTAATAGAGTAAAAATTTAACTCCGATGCACAAAATTATATAGACATCAAGAACATTTAGTGATCATGAAATTAAAGCGAAGATTCCCTCATTCTTAATTTTAAAACCAAAATACAAATAAAAACCCACCTCTTAATATTAAACTCTGAGAAATTACGATTATTGCTATTGTGCTCCTGATAAGTAGTAGTGGTGGTGCTGCTGCTGCTGCTAATCATTCAAAGATTGATTTGATCAGATTGTATATTTACATTACAAGAACTTATACTGTATATTCAAATTGGAATTGTATACAATATTCACTACTAATGAAATTGCAAATCTCAAATTATACTAAGAAAAAATGCATCAAATCAAATTCGTGAACAACCTCATTCAAAATCGAGCCTGAGAGAGAATGAGCCCTAAAAAGTTTCCTTACCCTTTATGGAACCTCCCTCCCTCTCCTCTCTGTCTATTCATCGCGTGTTTATGACGTGACTCGTGTAAATATTTCTGCAATTCAAGTTGAGTAACGTTCATTAGTTTCTTTACATTTCATTATTTACAATAAGAATGGAATTTCTTTTTGATCATCATTTTAAATTACAAAAGAACACGAAAGAAATATTGTCAAGTGAACAGTGTTTATTTTTCAATTATAGTTTGAGCTATTAACAATAACTTGAAAATGCAGACAACTGCAACTCCTGACCTTGTGTACTTGCAGTTTTAAGGTTTCGTTTAAATTACCCGACCATTACCATTTTCTCTTATTCATTAGCTTTTAACAATAACAAATAGAAGGACTGTCATTAAGTAATAATAATAATAAGAGATGCTTTTCCCACCTAAGCATTTGGTCTTAGTAAAGAGAGAAAACCCTACTGACCCTCCTTTCCTTGGGTATTTTTCCATCGCTTTCTAGTTTCGCCCTCGCTTGTCTTCTCTTCAGAATTCTGTGGTATTGTTTTGCATTCACGTACAGCGGTTCTTCCTCGAGCAACTCGGCTCCATTGGGAAGAGGAATCCTTTGCAACTGAGCCATTCCGTTTCCACCCGGCAACTGAAGGAAAACGTCACTAAAAACGACCTTTCCCAATAAGATAATGTTTGGGGTTGTTTAATGCCCTTCATAACGCAAATATCTCGTGATGGAGAGGATCTACACTCTACAGCTTTATTATGCGGGATTCAAACCATCTACTGGTCGCGAAGGACGGTCACCCATCCAACTACTGAACAGACAACCTCGCTCACCTAACGAGAAGTAGCGTTGCGACGTGGCTACGAAGTACCCCTCTTAAGTAGAATGAAGCCCGTATCACTATTTAACAACCGACACGTATATTTAATTACAGTCCTTACCATAACAACGCTTCCAACACTGTTTTGCGAGGGTGTGGTGGTCGACGTTTGTGAAACCTGTTGTTGAACAGCAGATGTTGTGGAAGTTCCTTGGGAATTGGCGGCGTTAGCTAGCTGAATTATATTACCTGAAACATTTAAAACTTAACCCCAAGAAATAATTAGTGATGGATTCCAGACACGGAGAGATTTGCACACGCTTTTTGTCTTCCCACGGAAAGGAGAGAGTCTTCAATAAGTGTCTCGGGACAAACTTAAATATGCAAAGTTGGAAACCATTTTGGAAGAGTAAAATTAGCCTAGTATACACACACACACACTTTTTTCCTAGAGTTGAAAATGCACAGTTGAGTAATGTGTGTGCAAAAATATAAATTTTTTTTTCTTTGGCAGATAATGTTATGTAGCATTTGGGTTGTAATAATCGTGATACAGTGGGCCATACCCAACAGCTCAGTGTATCCCCATGGTACGCAAAATTACTTTAAGTGCTGAGTAAACAAGTAGTTATGCATGGGGCATTATAAGTAGTAATTATTTGTTCACATCACACTACAAAGTGATCCGTGTTCAGTTTCGGAAGAAAAATTGTTCTAAAAAGCATAAAACACTACTAACTGTTAATGACGTTTGTCGTTCTTCAAATTTTATAACTTTTATTGAAAAGTATAAAATGTTTGTTCAAAGAAATATAGAATACTGTATGTATTACCAACTCGTAATTCTTAGAAAATTTGTGTTTCTACGCAAACTTTTCAGACTAGATTAACCTACCTCTCCCTCCCCCACAACAAAAATGAAACTTCCTTACCAATAATATATCACCATCGAATTATTCATTACATAAAATGTATTATAAAAAATTCTTTCATAAATTAAAAACGGGGGGGGCTAAGCTAAGGCATTTTCAGATACTATCATTTACTAAATTCAGGATACACTTCTCATATGACCCAGTTTATCTTTCAATTTAAAAAGACCAAAACCCAACTTTATTTCATAAACAAATATTGTATAACTACCCGAAAAGCCATTATCAAAATGGTTTTAAGAATCTTGAAATATGCTAAAAACTAAAGGGTATACAATTAATTTAATGTTAAATTAATTATAAAGCGAGTCTCTACTGGGAGAAATGGTTTGTTGTTAAGTTGTTAACCTGGTTAATACAGGGTTGAGTACTTCTCAAAAAATGTTAATGGTCTCATAGCAAGTAGACTACAAAGGCACTATATTTTTAATAATAGAGAGAACTGATAACATGCATCAGAAGGGAAACATCTATTAATATTATACATGCATTATAAATAAATGAGGTTTCCAAAATTCTAAAGTATCAAAATTTTTCTAATGACCTTACTTGAAATATAGTAACACTTTTGAAGACATTCTAAATTCAATGGGAAGAAATACAAAATGGAACTACTACTACTACTAGGTTTAAGATTTGTCACAACCCATACAAAACTACCAGAAACTTGGCTACTTAAGAACCCTTTCAAACTGTTAGCTAATTAGGCTCAATTTCAGTTGAACTATGTACTTATTTTTTTTTTTATTTGAAGGAGTTGAATGAGAAGCATTTTAGTAGATTTGTGACAAAAAAAAAAAAAATTCTATAAGCTATATCTACTTCATAACTTAATTAAATCTGGATTTACAATTTCTGTTCACAATAATTTAACATGAAAAGCTTTGAAATTTTATCCAAGCTCTAAAATGAAGTTATTTACCAGTTGGTTGTTGCTGCTGGATAAGGTTTCCTTGGCCATCTAGTTGTATTGGGTAAACCAACGTCTGGCCATCTGAGGTTTGGATTATCTGAGGCTGCTGTGCTGCTGCTGCTGCTGTTGCAGTTGCAGCCCCACCCCCTTGAACCACCAGCTGATTTCCACCCTAAACCAACAATTCACTCGTTACTCTCAGGGGCTAATGACTTTAAGGTCTAAATGCAAAATAACCTAAGCTACAATTCTGAATGTTAATATTTCATCATAGTTAATCTTACAATATTATGGTTACTTTTCAAATATGATGCACAACTGAAAAGAAATTCCATAATGTCCACTGAATAACAACAAATACATTAAAGCGTGATCTCTTTATTCACAATAGTCACTTTATGAATTAATATACAAACTAATATTATCCAAAATAAGGTCTCTTACTGTCTCATAAAACTATTACTCGATACAGTGATAGGCCAATCACAGTTAATCAATTAATAGAGACAAATATTCTGAACTGTTTAGACATGGAATGAAGATTCTGGCACCATTTTAACTGTTGAGGTCTGAAGCCAACATAATATTTTGAATGACCGAGAGGCACATACCTCATATTCATTAAACAAGTCAGCAGTGTGCTATTACATGAACAAATGCTGAACAGTCAAATAACTTTTGCGCTTCAAAAAATTAAATATGTATAACCAACCTGAAGTCCTGATACTGGGACAACTTGAATCTGCTGCAACTGCTGTGTTCCTCCAGAAGAGGCAATGTGTAATGCTCCACTTCCTCCAACTGCTTGAAGCATCAAAGGCCCACCAGGAGTTTGGATGATGTGATGGGTCCCCTAGAATAGGAAATTGGCCCTAAATGATGACACTGCTGGCAAACTATGTCAATAATAAATAAATATAAATATTCCTAACTGTTATTGAAATTATTTATAAAGTACACTATAGTACAGTAAAGTAGTGTTCTTTTCAGTTATGTCCAATTTTAACAAAAATTTTAGAACTCTCCCAATTAATACTTTGATTATCTATACATTGGACTATGGTTCCACAATGCATCAAAATTATCGCTGTCCTACACATATATTTATACTATTTTACTCTGACATCGAAGGTTTCCCAGTTTGACCTATATAAAGTGAGTTGCATTGTTTACATCTAATTGAGTAGATAAAGCCAGCTGCATTATCTGGAGTATTCTTTATTGAGAGATTTAATAGTATTTTCATACTTAAAGACTACACACATACAGTAAGTACTGTATTGTAGGGATTAAGCAAGTTGAAACCCAATTTGCATTTACAAAGTTACAGGCTAACAAAGACCCAAAGATTCACTGTAGGCTAGCCCAAGAAGGGAAAAAAGAGGAAATAGCAATGAAAATAAATACTGAAAACTTATACCATGCTTACACTTGCAGATGTGTAAAACTTTCACACAGGAATAGTAATAATAGAAGTACAGAACTGACAAGGCTCCTCCACCAGCCACTTATAAAACAACACACATGATACCCCATCTATATCCTAGATACAGTACCAGTTTCTCAACTATCACACAGTGATATAATATACGGTTAGAAATGTCATGGCACCCAAACCATTTTGAAATATTTTTGTACACTTTGACATTCTCAGAACTCCAACAATGCAAAGGCAGGCAGGCCCCTTTATTAAATGGGCAGCCAACTAAAAGCTAGGTGGTATGAAGCCCAGAAGCATCATCTTTATATATGAATGTTGTGCAATTCAAGGCATACCCTCCGATATAAATCCAAATAAGAGTGTGTTCAGCCCAGTCTAGTTTTGTCTTTACTAGTCACAGGGGGTATTTGAATGGGCTTCTTTGGAACAGCAAATCTAAATGCATAACTCTCTGCTAGTTGAGAAACCTGTCCTATAACATATACATATATATATATATATATATATATATAATTACACAAATAGGCACCTAGTATGGAGGGTCATGTAGCTAAACTACTGATCAGCCACTGAACAACTTTATTAAATTCTAAACAGCAACTACTTTCACCATTTGTACTGTACGTAATATTTATTTATTTTAATACTGTAATTTCAAATAGAAGTAGGTGTATGTACTTTAAGAAGGAAATATACTAACTTAGCTAAATAATCATCCCCATGCTGTTAACCTACTAACTCACTTATATGACTTACAACCTAAAATTCAGAATGAAATACTAGATGTACAGTACTAGGTATATATTTTTTTTATATTATATAATAAACAAACACATTCTAGGTCCTTTATCCATTAGCTTATATAATGTAATTTAGCTTACCTGTCCTTGTGTTTGCTGTAGAGCTTGCATCCCAAACCTTCCAACTCGCTTCTTTTACAAAGAGCTACAAAAGAAAGAAAATTTATATAAAGCACAGCCATCATTACCATTAACAATTCTCATAACACCCTTTTTTTTGGCAAGAGACCAATGCTTTACAGGGTGAATATAATAAATATAATCTCATGGTTCCCTTATTTTAACAATTTCCTTTAAGACTATTTTCACCAGACAAAATCACATCCTATTATTGTCTGCTACTTTTCTTTACCATCACTATAAATATTATTTGTAGTAATCAGTCTGTGTAACTGCATGACTGGGGGAGTCCATGTTTTCTTTATGTACACCCTGTTTACTAATTTTAAATTTTTTGTAATTAAAGACCAACTACAGTACTTTGAAACCTTGCTGCAAATACAGAGTGGGGATCTGATAATAGTTTCTTTCAATACATCTAAAACAAAATATATCATCTTCAGTGACAGAACAAACCATGCTCCATCCAACATATTTAATAAAACCATTACAGGCATTGTCCACAATTACAAATCAATTGGTTCCTTGGAAATGTTTGTAAAGAAAAAAAATCAAAGTGAACACAATTTTTTCATAGGAATTAATGTAATATGGGTTAATTCATTCCTGATTCAGCTCCCAAGACCTAAAAATTCATAAAAATAGAATTTTTTTTTGCATTTTAAAGGAGGCATAAGCATACAAATATTAAAAATAATTAATATTAAATCAATTTCATATTAAGACACAAAAGCTACTAAATTTTAAACATTAATTTGAAGATGATTTAGATGGACTTCCAGGGGGAGTACTCTTTGCTGGAGTGGGAGGTTCACTTATGGGCTTCCTGAAGGAGTCCAAAGAAGTTTGTCTGGCAGTGTTTCTCCTCTCTCAAAATCTCCTTATAACATGCAATGTTATTGTGGATTCCATCGGCAACTTTGCTGCTTCTTTCAAAGTTGGGATACTCTCTTTCCAGGATCACCAGTCCTTGCTCAAAGCATTTAAGGGCCTCAGTTAAGCTCTTCATGGAGAGAGAGCCTCTTGCAGGACTCTGGCACTGAGGTGGGTCTCTACTGTCACTTCTTGTTCTTGCAGCTCCACAAGTTCTTTGTTGTTGACCTCTTGAGAATGGAAAGCTAGCATTTGTAATTGCAGATTTTCATAAAGTGGTCATTGGTATAAATTAGGGTCATTCATAATTACAGATTTTCACAAAGCAAATGTTTGTGGTCATTGCCTGTATATCAATTCCTCCCAGCAGTGAAATATTTTGGGGGTTGCTCTCACCAGTAACTTCTTATGGACTATTTATAAAAGCTTTAGTTAAGACAGCTTCCAAAAAAGCTTGACCTAAAGGGATAAGTATTACTTCAGAGATAGTATTGCTCTCATCCCTGGGTAGGTGGTGTGAAGTTTGCCCTTCATCATCTTAGTTTATGATTATTTCAAAATAGTGCAATTAAAACAAAATCATAATTAATAACTTCCCACCACTTTCCCTATGATGAACTGTTACACAGGGTTCTCAAACACCAAATCGTGCATATTTGTACACATACTTTTCCTAAAAGGACACTAAATTAATTTAGGAATGATTCTGAGACATTTAAAACCCCACCAGACAAGTTATTTTCAAATACTGAGAAACACAGCAAGATGCTCTTAATATTTTCTTCACAATATTAAGTCCCACAAGAAGGCAGCACAAATTATTTATTAATTGACAAATACATATAGAAATATCATGGAAAATATCAGAACTATACAATGAAACAGGAGTATTATAACTTCACAATCACACACCACAGTGTGGTGCTTGTTTACATCACCTACACAACTGAACACAGTATGACTGTTTCATCACACAGATTCACACATCTGTACAGGGTGTCCCATAAGTCTGGCATCATAGGAAAAATAATAAAAAAAGGCAAAACAAAAGCTTTTATTTACAGAATGTGCTCAATATGTCCACCATTGTTTTCAATACACAAATTCAGACGTGATACCCAGTCAGCAAGCACACGGTGAATGATGTCAGGAGTAATGGTGTTACATGCCCCAATAATGCACTGCCACAAATGTTCAACACTCCTAATTTTCTCTGCATATACCAGCGCTTTCAAGTGGCCCCAGAGATAAAAATCGTGGCGTGAGATCCGGGCTTCTAGCTGGCCATTCCACAGGCCCTCGACGTCCTATCCAATGACCAGGGAATTGTTGGTACAGGTATTCCCTTACTTGGGTGCTGTAATGCGCAGGAGCGCCGTCTTGCTGGAACCATGTTGGGAAATTTCCTTCTTCATTCAAGACACTGGGAAATGCTTCTTCCTTGAGCATACGTAGGTAGGTGCCTCCAGTGACATGTTCATCGAAAAAGAGTGGGCCTATGATGCGATCCTTCCAAATGCCACACCATACCATCACCCAAGATGCACCTTGTTCCTTTGAAGAGGCATATCAGTGAGGGTTGTTTTGAGACCAGTAGCGGGTGTTCTGTCAATTTACCTCACCATTTCCATAAAAAACAGCCTCATCACTGAACAGAATGGTGGATGGGAAATTGGCATCCCAAGCATAGACATTATGGCCTGTAGAAAGAGAAAAATATGAATTATGGTTTGTAGAAATAGAAAAAAATGAATTTCTCCTATGATGGCGGACTTATGGGACACCCTGTATATTTTTTGTATCTAATTATTACTGATCATTAATAATTAGTGTTTTAAAGTCAAATACATAATAACCTTTAATACGAACAAATGTTATAATTAATTTTATTTATAATTTGTGCACCCTGAAAATCTAGTCCTCGTTCTTGTAGCATGGCACAGATTTTTAAACAAGTGATGATATGTACACTTTACACCATCAGGTAAGAATTAAAATCTAAAGCAGTGGTAATAATACCACACACATATAATGCTAAATTCTTCATTCAGTAACTATACTAGTTACATCTGAATCCTGCGAGATTCTTGGGATGCACAATGCTATCCTAGGTTTGTGCAGATCCCAAGATTGTGCAAAACAGCAGTCTGAAAGGTGCACTGAACTTTGCTTTAATTTGAACAGTACTTACTGATTTCAAAAGTAATGTGAACACAAAATTATTTTTTTATTAATACAAATATTAGCTCTGAAAATTATGGTATCCTTTTATTTATTTATTTATACAAATCTCATCATTTCTCATGTCCTGTGTGGCAGCACTAGCTGTTTATTTACATTATGAGGAGCAGGTTGGACAAGTACAGTACATATGCATACATTTTAACTGTTTAATCTATTTTTTTTCATTTCTTGTTAATATGAAACAGGAAAGGTTTGTTTGGTAGATTATATGCTCATGTGTAACAGGTATGCCAAAGTAAACAGCCAAGCCTACACAAGGGAACTAGCTAACTTCAGTACCAATAGGCCTACCAGTGGATCTCAAACTAACATTCAACAGGGTGTAGAAGCAAACTTGTGATTAAATTTAACCTCTTCCTGGTAGTATGGTACAGAGTCCTAGACCCTGGGGCCTTGGCTTACATGAGCAGCCTGGAGATGAATGACTAACCTGAAGAATATTTTTATGAAGTACAGCACTAATATATTAAAAGTAGGTGTGCAAATATGGTAAAAAAGAATGAAAGTAAGGTAAGCAACTTATATGAACATGTAATGAACAGAGCTCCCGAGGTCTGACTGGTCTAGTTTTAGCCTATCATAACTATCGCAAATAATAAATGAATAAAACACAACTAATGCAATATTTTATGTTATTAGAATTATTGGTAAAAGTTTACTTTACAGCCACGGCCTTATATAGTTATTTTATAAATTATTGTTAGAAAAAAAAAAAAAAAAAATCTTTAAAAGTAGGCACTCTTACTTTTTCAGGGAAGGAAGTCCTGGACTCCTACTTTCAAAATTCTAGTGAGAACCCTGTGACATCATTCTCTCTTTTCCATATATAGTTTCACCAGCAGTGCTCCAAGAAACTACCACAATGCAGAACCACTACATTTATTCAATTATAACCTGAACTCCCATTCTCTGTCATTGGTGAATAGATGAGGGTAGGTTCTCAGAACCTACCTAAATCTATCCTCCTTTTTTATTATTAAAAAAGCAATTGATGCCACTTCACTCTATAGAAACTCTTGGTTCCTTGCCAACTTTAGTATAATTTTGAAATTATTTACTAGTTTTATTATTAAAATGAAGAATATACAACTTGCTTTACATTACTCATTTTGCCTACTGAGACAGTTTTCTTTATTACAACTCCAAAGCAAAGCCTAAGAGAGCTTTATGCCAATCATCAGATTTCAGATGAATGTCAATGACTAGGTTTAGACTTAACCTTACTAGGACTAACATTAGCATTCAATTTCCTATATTTTCTCAGTTTACTTAGACTTGTTATCCTTATCACTGACACTAGACTTACTGTGTCAAGAACATGGTTCTTGGCATTGTACTGAAAAAAAAAAATGAGTAATTATTTAATTTTCATTTAAACTTGTTCAAAGTATATGAATACTTATTTTAATGTTTATTGTATTGTACTATCATCCTTAACATTCTAGACTTGCAAAGAGAATATGTTTTTTGAGGTGGTTGAGTGCTGACAACTGTAACAGGGAAGTTGATGTCAGCAGATACCTCCTAAAATCATAAGGATGACTAAAATAGTGTTTATACATTTCATTTTTCTGTGAGAAAATATTACATTACCTTTACTGTAGTCATCGAGTGAATTTTCTTTTAAATGGAATGCATATGATGCATGTTTACACATACATTATAGCACCTATACATTATGTGTGAATGCAAAAATAGTTGCAAAAATATG
Organism: Bathynomus jamesi; assembly: GCA_023014485.1. Lineage (NCBI taxonomy): Eukaryota > Metazoa > Arthropoda > Malacostraca > Isopoda > Cirolanidae > Bathynomus > Bathynomus jamesi. The sequence goes on from JAJOZX010001637.1 coordinate 687,212, forward strand.
ACAGCAAGGGCACTGTTCACACCCAACCCACAAAGGTTGATTTATTGAATCCTCCAAGCTTCTCCTTTGAACAGATGCAACATTTCTTCTCTTCAATAATAGGTTTATTGTTGGGTTCTGGTTTCCTTTTCATTGGAGGTCATCACTCAAGCTTTGGATTGAATTCTTAAAAGGGTGCTTCCTTCCTCATGGAATCTTTTCAACTGCTGGTTGAAATACTTCAGCCATGCTTGCAGGAATAATATTTGGAGCAACAAATGGATGCATTTTTTTCATGGTTTTGTTTGAGGAACTGTTTACCATACTTGTACTAGTGCCTTCACTTGGAATGGATTCCATCTCGCATTCTCAAACCCTTCCATAGTTAGGTTCATCAGGTGTTTTGGATACAAGTTTGAGAACCACTGGACACCAAAAAAACATGGCAGCTACATCTGTGCTTGTAGACATTTTTGGTGATGAAGGTGCCATTGGTTCATGCTGTTTGGGTAGCAGAGCTTGCTGTTGAGGTAGAAGTGATAATCTATTTCTAGATTCAGAATTATTCTCTTCTTCAGCTATATTTCATGAACAGCACTGGGATTAAATGCATGAACTCCACACATTTATGAAATTCAGCTTTTATGCTGCTCAAGCTCATTGCTCTTTCAAAGGGCTCCTTTAGTACCATACTCAAACATTTCCTTGGCAATCCATTGATCACTTTGTAGTGCCTGACCAAACTTCACTACTTTATTAATGTGGACTTTTAAAGCTTTTGTACACAACAATATCTAGGGGTTGACAGATATGAGTGGTATGGGGGGGCAGACCAAGAGGACAACATTCTCCTTTGCACAATCTATAACTGAAGGTGAATAATGCAATATGTGACCATCTAATAAGAATAAAACATTTTGTTTTGCAGTATATCAAGCGTAACTAAAGATTCTTTGGAACCATTTTAAAAATGGGTCCAAATCTATAAATCTTGTTTACTTTATGAAGCCCTATGAAGACCATATAAAATGTAATTTCCTCTAGGAAAATAGCCCATAAAAATGATGAAAGGGGACATCACTGTTCCAGATGCTGAAATACCACAGTGAATACCAACATGTTTTAGTCCTTGTTACCCATTTACACTAGGTACTTCTCATTCTTCTGGAGACAACTACCTTACAAGACGATGTAGGCTATTCAGATTGATTGTGGACTCACCACAGTTGCATATATCTTCTAGCCTTAGGTGAAAATTGTTGGCATAAAGAATCTTTGAATAGCTGAAAATAGGCTCTTAAATTGTCAACACTCAAGTATAGAACCCTTTCTCTATCAAGGTCCTGACTCCCCAAATAACTTGTCTAACTTTATCAATGCACCATGCATACATAATTATGTGGTTAACTGTTAGGGGAAATCCCTGAAGTTATGTATATATTCAATGTAGCTAATTAGTTTGTTTTTTTTTTTTCCCCCACATTTGTCATTAAAGAGCCAAAGGTCCTCCGAGATGGCAACTGTCTTTTGACACATCCTTTTAGATAATCAGCAGGGGTCTTATGCAGCACACTGAAATTACTTGCAGCAACAGAGATTGGTAAATTCTCTTCTATACAAGCTTTCAGAGGCTCCCCCCAACATGCCTATCTTCCCAAGACCAGGAGCTATGTAACTTGATACCCTTCCTGGACACATTCACAGCCAAGTTCAGATTTCAAGTTGTCAATTACCTGAAAACTTCTCTCACGTGAATTATCAGTAAAGTAAAATACCAAATAATGATTCAGTATGTATATATAAATATTGGGTGATTCATAAGTCTGTTGCCACTGTAATGGTGAAATATTTTGTGTGTTTCAGATTGTTGATTTGTGAAAATATTAGGTATGGTGAAGGATAGGGTATATGCAACAAAACCTCGTAATGTCAATGATTTAAAAGAAAGAATTTCCACTGTTAATTTCCAATGTGTAATTGTGTAAAAATAACCAAATAAAAAAACAATCACAGGTTATTGTGGTTTGTAGTTATTTTTTAGTCATCATTACAGTAGTAACAGACTTATGAATCACCTGATATTTTATTAAAAAGAATGGCACCATCAGTGTAGAGTCAGGTGGGATAATTTTATTGCGAAATGAAATTCTCTCTATATTGCAGTAAGCATAATTAATAATTTCCAAATGTTACTATACTCTTTATACATTGAGGCCTTTAGCTACACCAACCTGCATTTCGCTTTATTTAAATAATAATAATAATAATAATAATAATAGGGGGATATAACACCCAACTGAAAACTGTTAGTCAGTATGGCAAAATTACCCCACCCAGTCAGGTAATTTTGCCACCTACCAATTTAAAAAAAAAATCAGAAAAGCATGCGAGTAATCATTTATGAGCAGGGATGATTATAATGACATTCAGGGGCATACACAACATTTCTTAAAGTATGTTTTTTTTTTTTTTTTTTTTCAAAATTGATGATTGATTTGGAATCAAAATGAATTGCATCTTGCAAGGCTTAAGTTGTATTTTATTTCCAATTTCTGGGCAAAGAATTAAATTTGCACAAATTAATCATACATATAAAGACATATATATATTCCGAAGCCAGTCAAAGTAGTAGAATCATAATTATTATGGGTAATGGAGCCCTTCCACACTGCAACTCACGTACAAGCAGAGATGGGCACGATCTTGATCATCACTTTTATTATGGTGATCTTGATCTTGATCTAAGATCACTTTATTTCTTGTGATCTTGAAGATCACTTTAGACTTCAAGATCACTTTTAATTTCAGATTCTTAAATATGCCACTATGCGAATGTCATTTGTTTTTTGTCCAAGTGACATCTGGTGGCAACTTTGTTCAACACCGACTGTTTATGTTTTCTGTTAGTTGGGTGACTTGCGTCATGCGTGGGCTCATGGAAGGTGTAGTTGCTGTGGAATTTAGGCTCGTAAAAAGTGTAATTTACTGTGCAATTATGTTAAAAGTGTTCTATTAATATATTATTATATATAGGCATAAAATATAGCCTATAGGTCCATATTCATAATAAATTAATTCTAAACATATTTTATTTACAGATTGAATTTTTTAATAATGAGTGCAATTTTACAACTTCAACAGGCTCCCAAGGGAACCAAATATTCTTGGTTGTCACCAGAACAGTATTCAATATATTTAGATAACAATGTTGATAATAAGGATCAATCTGTGCTATTGAACGGAAAATATTTTCAAATTGTCGAAAAAACTGGAAACAGTATCAAAGTTATTTGTAGGCAGTGTACAAAGAAAACTACAATTCTGTCTGCTGGCCTCGACTCAACAAGCAATCTTCTGAGGCACCTCAGGGTTAGTACTACTTAGTAACTAAGTAGTAAGTAGCAACATTAACATAATGGTTCAAGTCATATTTTAAGTGACTGGTGCCATACAAGACTAATGCTACATTTACATAGACGTCCATTTGAATATATTGTGCACTTCAGATATTAATAGATTATGGACTAGTAACTACATTAAAAACTGCCGATATCCAACTATAATAAAACGCCAGGTGTATCTGTCTTTCTCTCTGTCTGATCCATGTCTAATTTCTCCTATTTAGTTACTGAAGGACGAAATTCGGCTTTCAATTTAACATAGGATAAAAATGCACTGATCATGGTGAAAATAATTTTAGTTAAAGATAACAAAATTTTAGAATCTTGTTAAGTATTAATTTCAACTAGAAGTTTGATACTCTGATAAATATTATACAGGGTGTTCAAGAAGTCTCTCCGCATGATAATTTATTTTCTTGTGCAGAAACTACATTCGGATCTTTTGGGTGAATATGAATCGGAGAAGAAATCTCGCAAGCGTCCAGCTAAAGAAGATGCCAGCGGCAGCAATGCTGGCCCTGCCAAAATTGCCAAGCAGTCAACACTAAGCATGTTCCACATTTCCAAGCAAAAACCAAGGACCACCAATATGCAAGGATATCCTTGAAAAGAAGATTCTCTCGCTTGTGGCTAATGGGCTCCTACCATTGAGCCTAGTTGAACTACATGAATTTAAGGATCTTCTTTCATGTTAGTATAACTCAAATATTTTGCTATTTTTTCCATAGCTAATATCTGATTAAAATAATTAATCATATTATTTGTATGAACATTAGACTATCGCTAGCCTAGCTAAATATTTTGATATTTTTTCCATAGCTAATCTATTGTATTTGTTTTAATTTTTAAATATTTTTTTCAGACGTCAACCCGGCTGTTCAGGTGCCGTCTAGACGCACCCTGGCTAGATCTCTTGTAACAACAACCAGTACAATGAAGGAAGACATGCAAGCAAAACTGGCAGCAGTTGACCATGTGTGTGTTACATGCGACATATGGTCAACTAATCACCGCAGTTTCATGGGAGTCACTGCGCATTGGGTATGCTATTGATTTAGTATATTATTTTTATATAATTGATAAATTGACCATTGGTGATAGACTGATAGTCTGATAGACTTATAGTATAATCTTTTCAATTATTCGACATGTGTTCCTCATTCATTAATTTGGTGAGTCTTCATTTTGCTGTGATTCACAGTAATTTCACACTAATTCACTGATTCTGTCATCTGTCAGATTCACAGCAAAATGTGGAAGAGTCCATATTCACAGGCTGTGAATATGGACTCTTCCACATTTTGCTCTTATGGGATGGGTCACTGATGTGGTGGTATGGTAGGCGACTCATCGCTGAATTGCCTCCTTTATATCACATAGTTCTTCTCTTCAATGTTTGGTGGCGCAGTTTAGCTGGTGCGTGTCTAACCAATATTATTAAATTAAGCTTAAAAAAATGTTCATACAAACATTGATTTTATATTCTTACATTACAGATCAATGATGACTTGTCGCGAGGATCAGCTGCACTGGCATGCCGAAGATTTCGTGGAACACACAGCTTTGATAAAATTGCTGGAATATTGGACAGGATCAACTCGGAGCATGGTTTATCTTATAGAAAAGTTGTATCTACAGTCACCGACAATGCATCGAACATGGTGAAATGCTTTAAAGAGTTCGGTGTTCGTGTTCAGAATCGTACTGATGACATTGATGAAGATGATGCAGATGAAGATCTACAGAAGATCTACAGAAGCTAAGGCTAACAAAGACCCTAAGATCCACTCCAAGGCTAGCCCGAGAGAAAGGAAAGAGTAGGGGGTTAAGAGAAGAGAAGAGAATAAGGGGTTAAGTAAGGAGCAACACCTATCACTCGTGGGTTAACATTCATTCAGAAAAAGAGGAAAAGTGTCTCACCATCATCATCCGCCGGCCACTGCCGACAAGTCAGAAAAATAGTCGGAGAGAATAGGAGAGGGGTGAAAGATGAAAAGAAGTAAAATAAGAACGCTTACAAACCATGGCAGCAGTCGTCTCTGGCTTCAATGCCAGATTTGGTCATTTTTTGTCGTTGAGCCCCGAGGTAACTGATGCCGTTTTGGCCTCAGTATCTCATCCATATTTCAAACTTAGATGGATATCATTGTTGCAAGGGCCTAATTTCGGCGATCATGAAGCAATCAAGTCTCAAGTAAAAGACAAGCTGCAAATGGCTGTAAGAAATTTTAATTCTGACAGCAGTGGTAATAGTTCGGTGAACTCAGACTCATCATCTGAAGACGATTTCTTCAGAACTATGGATGGCTCATTCTCTGCTCCTAACAACAAGGAAGACTTGGAAGTCCTCAATTATTTGCAGGACACCAGTAAGGCACTCGACTCTTTAGATAGGTATCCTGCTATAAAGAAGATCTTCAAGAGGTATAACACCACGCTACCTTCCTCTGCACCAGTGGAACGGTTGTTTTCGTTTGCTGGCATGGTTCATAGCCCCAAACGAAGTCGTCTCTCGGATGGTAACTTTGAACAATTGGTTTTGCTGAAAGCAAATGTTTACAGCGGTTGAACATTAAATTAACACTCTTAACTTGCGGTTTTTACCCTTATATTGTCAGTAATTGCGTACTGCAGTAAAACTGTAAAATTAAATTCTATGTAAAAAATGTTTACTTATATATGCTGAGCATTCATTGATATGGGTTATGGACCTGGTGAAATGAGAATTGAGAAAAATAGAACTAAAAACTATATGTAGGTCATTTAATAGTTTTTTCTTTACTGATAAGTTATGATAATACTAAGTTTTAAGTTTACCACCTGAAAAACTGAAAGGGGAATCGTCAATCCCCGTGGTTTAGATCAGGTGACATGGGTAGGATGCGATGCTTGTATTGCCTCAGCCCTCAGGGGAGTATTAGGAGTGATACTTTTCAGGAGTGATTAACAAAATAATTTGTTTTTGTTTACTCTACAAGAGTACAACTTTTTTCAATTCATATAAAAGTGAAATGAAAAGTGATCTTCAAGATCACATTTTTCTGGTGATCTGATCTTGATCTTCAAGATCACATTTTTCTGGTGATCTGATCTTGATCTTCAAGATCACCAAAGTTGGTGATCTTGCCCATCTCTGCGTACAAGTCATGTACCCAGAAGTTCGATAATCATTGCTTGAGTTGCGAGTTAATAACAAGTCCTGGTAACCATAAAATAACTGAAATTCCATATGAAATCAAGATTCTTTTGTGGTGAATATTGCAATTATCAATTTTTGAAACTTTCTTTCAAATATCTTTAAAGATAGTAGTAGTAGTAGTAGTAGTTTTTACGGGGGGGCATCCCTTATGGCATCCAGTGAAGTCTAGGTGATTACCTAATGAAACAATCATCATGAACTTCACTGCTTTGGGGTTAAATACCAAGCAAACCTTTGGTCAATGGCATCCATCACAAATTCTGAGATGTGAAGTTATAGTTATAGCAGTGTTTCCCAAATTGTGTCATGAAATGTTTGTGCCGAGCCAACAGAAATGTGTGTCAAAAAACTAAGTGCATTTCAAATACTATTAAGCCTTTATACTACCGTTATATCCTGCATTCTATTATTTAAAAAATAAAAGAAAATTAATATGTAAAATAGCAGTATTCAAGAATATTCACCACTGTCCTTGAACACTCTTGCACAGATAATGCAAGTTCACAAATATTCTTGAAGCTTCTTCTAAATTTCTGTGACTATCTATTCTAAACTAAAGCTATGAGTATGTATGTAGATTCCACACTGCAGTTGACACACACTAGTGGATCTAGGATTTTCAAAAGGAAAGGGGGGGGGGGGGGACCTTTACATATGTAAAAATTGTGCCAAAATAATGTTTAATTGTATATAAATATAATTACATATGCTGGAATTAAAATTACATATGTTAACCCTTTAAGCACCAGCAGGCAAATTTTTAGCATTTACTAAAATGTAGTTGAAGACCAGGTTTCTGGTAGTAAATATTGGAACTCATTTGATTGGCATTATCTAATCCATCTGTTGAAAGTATTACCTGAATCAGTCATTTAGAGAGAGGAAGATCGTGAATGTGAATACTACACAAAGAATATGATGATAAAAACCCACTCTAATAGACAGAGTTTGTGGAAATAAACTGTCTATTAGAGTGGGGGGTCATTCTCTGTCAGATCAACCAGTGCCTAACACCCTCATCTCTCAGATTTTGCTGAAATTTGGTTTATAGGGAGTTTGTGGGCCCTGAATCCATTTCTGAAATTATAAGGTCAATCCGACCAACGGTTCAAGAGATATGACCTCGGGAAATTTGAGGTCACTTGCTTACATTTGGCGACCCATAACTTGGGTAATAATGGTCACAATTATATAAAAGTATATATATTTAGAATCAGAAAACGACAAGGAATCCAAATATGCAAGTTTTAGAACTCTAGGTTGAAAAATAAAAAAGTTACACTGTAACCAAAATTTGAGGTCACGATTTGACCTCTGGGGTATCAAATGAGAATTTTTTTTTTAAATGTAAAAAATGAAGGCATAGGCATTGGCTATTAGAATCAGCAAAAAAAAGTTTGTTTATGTTAGTATTTTTCATGTAACTAACATATAAGTGAACACCATATTCATAAGTTGTGCGTCAATTCTACCTATTTTTTCACACTTAAGCTCATAATTTGACCTATAGAAATTAAAATTACATTTTTTTATAGATATAAAAACAAAGGCAAAAAATGTAAAATTGTATTTCACTGCTAATCTACACTGGCAATAATAGTTATAATAGTGAAAGGGGAAGACCTACTTAGAGGATTCATGTGCTAGCCTAATACAATTTTTGCATGCTCGATGCTCTCATCAATTTCTTTTTGTGGAAAAATGTATTGAATTCTGCTGCCTCCTCTTAGGGTAGGACAACTCATTACAGTTAATATATGATGTCCTGGCACTGCACATGAATCCTTGTTTGATGGATAATAATATGCACTTGATCCTGATGACCCAGAGGGATGTAGAAAGTTCACAGTGAAATCATCAAACTCTTCACAATATTCCTCCACAATTCCATACCAAACTTGCATGTCATAAATGCAGCCAACAATACTCTCTCCTGGTTTGACACATTTTAGGTTACCAAGCATTGCAGGTTCATTAGTAAAATGACTTTTCCTTATTCTTTTCTTTTCTCCAATGCCACTTGAAATGGGATACACCATCAGTTCTTCCTTGTTTAGGGGAACAAATCTATGATATTTCTGAGTTCCAGGAATAGCCCTACTATCCTTGAATCGATGTTCCAACCGTTCTTCTGCATCTTTCAAATCAGCTGTAGTTACAAAGAAAAAATTTATCTTCTTGCTCAAGTTTTCTTCACAAAACTGAAACATGTGTTCTGGTGTAAGAATTTGCCTCTCTGTAGTTCTCTGCAAACTGGCACGAGCAGTAGCTCTTTTCACTGTTCCTCCAATCCCATCACATGCATTTTTGCCATGGGATGTAGCAAAGAAGTGCCATTCACAAGACAGACCAAAATCCTCTTCATGGTAACAGAGATTTGTGAAGTTGTATCTGTTCTTATATTGGCCAGCACATCCATCTGAGAAATAGTGCACCTTCTTCAATTGTGGGCATCTGAATTTAACATATGTCATAAGCTTCAATATGAATGAGTAAACCATTATAGTGTTGTGTTTTAGTGATGCAGATAAGAAACAGACACTAAAATGGCTAAGTTCCTGGTCTGCAGATGATCTATAATAGATGACAAAAGGGTGAACTGTACACTGTGAATTGTCCCAGTGAAACCCTTGGGCAGCATCCTGGACAATGAAAGAATAATTCTCAGAGAAATCACCTACTATAACTACCTCGCTCTGAGGTGGTAGTGTTTCTTTCAACTGCTTGAAGTACTGTGATTGTTGCTGAGCAACAAAGTGATGACGAACCATGCGGGATATTTTCATGCTTAGGGATGATAAGTATTCATGAAGTGGCTCCACCTTATCAACCATTGTACAACGGTCAACAGTCACCCATTGCTTGTAAGATATTTCATTTGGAGCTGATTTCACACTGTCAAGTAACTCAAGAAAATCCAGGACACCCTCTTCTCTTGGGCAATCATTGCAAAGTTGCATCATGCAAGTCTCTCTTTCTGTACTGCAGACACTGTAATCCATAAGATCCTTGTATGAAAGACCTCTTTCTCCCAATGCAGCCAGCTGCAATTTTGGATTTTGATGGTATGTGCAGACACAGACAGAATGAGTCCCACCACTACCGGCAAGCACACAATATGATGGCCGTAATTTTGCAAATGTGGAAAATCCTATTTTGGGATTCTTTTCATCATTTTTATATAGTTCAAACATCTCTCTTAAATTCCCGAGGACCAATCGTTTTTGCACCTTCATTGCACCTTCAGCACTGATAACTTTCACGCAATCCTTTTGGCCAGGACACATACGACTAACCTCTTCTGACTCATAGAATCTTCTAACTATATCTTTGTGTTCTTCAGATATCACTTTTCCTTTGCTCATTAGTGGAATCTTCGGAAGGATTCCATGTTCTGATTTAAGTGAACGGCTTCTTTTCACCATGTATGTTGTAGTTTGAAAGAAACTAGCTGTTTTTTCAATTGTGTATGGTGAGAGTGTCAATATTTGTAGTTTGTGATGGTGACATTTGCTCTCCAGGAATGACTGTTTCAATTCATTCATTAATTTGTCTAGATGTTTTTCAGATTTAGTTTCAGGTTTTGAAGTATCACTTACCTCCTCGGTAATTTGAACACCATAACTGAGTTCTAGCCTCTCCTTCAGGTGTTTCTGAGCAGATGATAGCTTACCACGAGCCTTGCGCTTTTTCTGGCTTAATGACAGCCCTTCTGAAAAGAACAGAAAAAAAGGTTTCACACACCTGAATATTAGTAATTAAATATTAATTATAGTACCTTAAATGCTATATAATTGGCTATATAGTAGATCAAACAGACCTTGTAGTAAAGTATAAGTTATTATATTAATTTATTACTTACTTTTTTTAACTGGTGTTTGGTCCAGAAATGCTAGAACTGGTTCAACTGAAGTTGAAGGATTTTCCTTTATCAAGCAATCACTGTCATTGTCCAGATCTTGAATTGAAGAGATGTTACTCAAGCCACTGATAGTAGATGATTCATTTGAATCCTGCTCAGACTCGTTGTTTTCAGTGGTACTAAGTATAGTGGGGTTTTTCATTATCAGTGTCCAGCAGTTCACACACAACAATGAGTCTTTTTTCACTCTTCCAGCACATTTTTCAACAAGTACATCAGTCACTTTTCTAAGATTGATTGTTATGCGTTTCTTGTGTTTTTGAATAGGGTCCTGGCAGTATTTCAAGTGCCGAACCATTGTATTTTGATCTGTAAAGATATAGGATTTACAATTAGGTAATATATATTTTTTAGAAAATATATAGCTATACACACTTAATATTTTAGGCCTTGATAGTCTCTGAGGCTCATTAAAACACCATACCCACCAGCCACCCACAGTGCTGGCTGGAACTGTACTAACCTGTAGACAAGGAATTTTGCAACTATCTGTGTTGATTCTGCACTTAGACAAGTAGCAACATGTTTCAACAGGTTTGTTTAGGCTACATGTGAGCTTAGTCTTCCCCTTTCACTATTATAACTATTATTGCCAGTGTAGATTAGCAGTGAAATACAATTTTTATTAAATTCTTGGAGCTTGAGGTCAAATTGATAGCTAAGATATAAAAATTCCTTGAAATGACAAGCAATTTATAAATATGGTGTTCACTTATAAGTTAGTTACATGAAAAGTACCAACATAAACAAACTTTTTATGATTGTTTCTATTAGTCAAGAACTCTGACTTTGTTTTTTATATCTATAAAAAATGTAATTTTAATTTCTATAGGTCAAATTATGAGCTTAAGTGTGAAAAAATAGGTAGAATTGACGCACAACTTATGAATATGGTGTTCACTTATATGTTAGTTACATGAAAAATACTAACATAAACAAACTTTTTTTTGCTGATTCTAATAGCCAATGCCTATGCCTTCATTTTTTACATTTAAAAAAAAAATTCTCATTTGATACCCCAGAGGTCAAATCGTGACCTCAAATTTTGGTTACAGTGTAACTTTTTTATTTTTCAACCTAGAGTTCTAAAACTTGCATATTTGGATTCCTTGTCGTTTTCTGATTCTAAATATATATACTTTTATATAATTATGACAATTATTACCCAAGTTATGGCTCGCCAAATGTTAGTAACCTCGCGAGTGACCTCAAATTGCCCAAGGTCATATCTCTTGAACCGTTGGTCGGATTGACCTTATAATTTCAGAAATGGATTCAGGGCTCACAAACTCCCTATAAACCAAATTTCAGCAAAATATGAGAGATGAGGGTGTTAATTTCAATTTTTTTTGGTTGATCTGACAGAGAATGACCCTGGGTTTTTATCATCATATTTTGACCTTCACAGAAAAAAGTGAAGTTTTCTGCATTTACTACACAAAGTTTACAAGCAGATTAATCGTGTGTCTACAAATGCTTACAACCATTAATAAATGAATATGTAAAGCTGGAAAACATAATTTAATTGAGTATATGAAAGGAAATATTTTTATACACAGTTTCCAAAAATAAAATTGAAAGGCAAGTTGCCAGGTATTTACAAGGGTGGTGTTGATATTTTTTTTAATTTAAAAAGTATTTACTTTTTTGCTTTTAGAAATTAAAAAAATTTACTATAAAAAATAAAGCATTGGGAAGGGGTGCCAAGATTGACAAATGGGGGTGCCCCTCACCCCCCATAAATCCACTAGTGCACACACCTAAGTGGCATTCTCAAGCTTAGTGTCAATTAAAACCAAAGCCAGAAACAGGCTGATTAACCAATAATGAGCTGTGATGCTCGAGTGAGACTAAACCCAGAATTGCTGAGAATGCACAAAAAAGGAAATAAAAATGGTTTCAATTCCAGTTTGTTTACCCCTGAAGCAGTGATTTGTGTGCACAAACCACCCCACTTCATGAGTTTCTTTAACCTGCAAAGATAAGGGTCTGTGCCAACTGAAGACCATGACATAGGGTTTGCGGGGCAAATCTGACTGAGAAACACTCGTCTGTAGTATGGTAATTATTGGAATTAGCATAATAATTACTCGCATTTTATCAATTAGATATTCTTCAAAAATGTACAAAAAAAATCTCTCCAAAGGCCATCATTTTTGAGGATATGGGTATTTATATCAGGTCATCCCATAAGTAATGGCATTTTTTTAGATTGGAATTTGAAGGACAAAAAAAAAAAAAATTTTTAATCTAGTATATATTTTCCATCAGAATCAATAACACTGCCAACATCCTACAAGCTTTTCAAGGTCATGTTTATAAAATTCAGGCAGTTTTGAGGCAAAAAAACGTACAACGATTGGTGTGCAGGTCATCTAAAGTAGTATACTGTTTCTCAAGATAATTTTGCAGACTCCTGAAGAGATGATAATCTGAAGGCGCAAGGTCTGGAGAATATGAAAGTTTTTCCCACCCAAGCTCCTCAATTTTTGCAGAAGTGATCCGAGTGGTATGAGGACACGCATTGTCATGGTGGAACATGATTCCTTTCCAATTAACCAAAGAAGGTCTCTTTTCTTTTAATGCAGTGTTCAATCAATCCAGTTATTGACAGTAGACTTGAGCGGTGATTGTTTGGTTGTGTGGTAAGGTTTCAAAGTGTATTACACCACCTTTATTAGGGTGTGACAGTTGCCCCAACTTTGTCCTACAATGCTGTTCAAAATTTTGGTGTTGCATATTGACATAAAAAATACCCACATGCAATTTTTTGAAAATTCATGCATATTCGAGTGAGCAAGCAATTTGAAAAATAGCGATTTTGCTTATACGGCATACGCGCCTATATATGAGATTACACAACCATCATAAGGGATATTAACACAAATCATTTGCTTGTCTTAATTAAAAGCTGTTATCACTAACACAAAAAAGTTAATCATTCTTATTCTCTCATGGTACATTAAGGGGTTTTATCATATATTCACAAGGTATTATTTCTCTAGAGCAAGAAACCATGATTTCTGTTTGGAAACAGATGATCATTTGCGCTGATTAGGAACGCGGAGCCTGTCATTTTCAACTACTTGAAGGACTTCTTGAAAGCGCTCCTCATCCCTGGCAACATTAAGAAAGTCATGGCAAAGTTTTATACCACGCTCTGCAGCCTCATTGACGACCTGAAGCTTGTCCACAACCCATTTCATGTTCAGGTAGTCGTCATGATCCGCCCATTCACTGGCTGGACTGTGGAGAAACTGATAGGGCATGCCTAAAATGGTGAAGAACCAGCTTGAGTCAGGCCCAATTAGGTCTACCAGGGTAGTGCCACTTTCTGGGACAGGGGGAAGATATGGCTTTCCATAGCCCCCATGATTGAGCCCCACTCTCTTAGTAACTTCAGTGCCTTCCTCATCTCCTCTTTTGTCCTTTCTTGTACTTGGGACGAGAACAAAGTCAGTGGGGCCAACTCCTCAGTTAGGTACCAAGTGTGTCTACCGAGTGCCACACGTGCTTTGTCAACTATTGTGGCATCATATGGGGCAAATTCAGCCAAGGTTTCAACCAAATTCAAGTCATTCAGTGGCGCACTTGCTGGAATGGGGCAAACAATCCACCATGGGACATAAACAGCGACTGTGAACACAGCAAACCGTTCTAACTTGCTGATTTGACTTTTAGTCACAACCTCGGCTTTGGGAAACTGCTCTTTGATCTGGCCTGACAAAAGAACAATCTTGAGGGTATAGAGCAGTTTAGCCATCCACCTTGCTTTGTGAAGTGCGCCGGGGTAGACCATTGTGAAGTTCACTGGCTCGGATCCTTTAGTTACAAGCAGCAGACAAAGCTCTACCAGCTCCTTGTAGTCGCCACGTGTAAATGGTTGGGCTAGAGATTCACGGAAGAAGTCAGCCATCTCCTGCTGGCGCTCCTCAAACACTCCAGGCATTGCGGGGTAGTAGTATTTCTTTTTTTCATTGTACGCCAGTTGAGAGAAATGGTTCTTGAACCTAGAAATGCAATTATTGGGATTATTGTATTTCGTACTAATCTATAATATTGTTTTAGGGGTATTAAGATTGATATGATCGATCATTTGCTTGATGTTAGTATATCTTATAAGTCTAATAAAAGAAATTCCACTAAATTTGTTCATTAGATAATAATATTCCTTGTTATTTTGTAAAGCTTATGACTCACCTCTGGAAAACCATTATGTTTGGACTTGAAGAGCCCTCCACTTTCAAGCAATCCCAGCAAACACCTAGGAGGACTTCGCCCACATGCCTGCGACAGGCGCACCAGAATACGGCACGCTCTAATTCCTTTTGGAGGGAGATGCAAGCAGCTGTTTTTTGTCCTGAAAAAAAAATGTAATTGTAGTTTAAGGCCACCATTTCAGGCACGTGCTTTTTGCAGATTTCTGTTAAATCATTCACTGTATTTTGGTATTAATGTCGTGATAAATTCACGCTGATGTTTGAAATAGGTTTACCTGTATTGATGAAGTTGTGTCGAAAACCATACCAACGACATTCTGTTCACACTCCCAATCGACCAGAAGTTGTTTGGTTGCTGTTGATATCAAGTCTCCTTGAACCAGGCCAGCTTTTTGAGTCAAATGCGGAAGAGGTGGGACTCCAAGAAGCTTTGTGCCATTGACACCAGACACAAGAATGGGCAGGCAGTCATCAGTGCCTTTGGAATCCAGCGTGTCCATAAGTTTACCATCCCAGTGCACCAGTACTTTGTCTGATGGTTGCCATTCATCCATGATTTTTAAACTTATTTCTGACACGATGGAAGCTCGGTATCGGTGGGCCGTCCTTGCATTTAGACTCAGCTTTGATGTATCTCCACCACTTGCAGATACAAGGTAGTACACAATTGCACTCAGCTGGGTCAGCGAGATGTTTCGAACACTGCATGAAACAAGTTCTGCCAACTTCAGAATATCATGGGGCACAAAAATTGAAACTCCCCCTTTCACTGTTCTCCGATGTTTTCTCTTTGGTTCAGCAGTGCTGGCCTCATCAATTTCATCGTCCTCATCAGAGTTAATAGGTGAATCAATATCAGCCTGTACATTCTCAGCATGATCACATTGCTCTCTCTCTTGTCGCTTCTCTTCTCGCATCTGCCTTTTCTGAACTTTTTCTGTGAGTACTTTGTTTACCCCCAGAGTAGGTAGCTACTCTGTCACTTAGCATGCTTTTCATAAAGAGTATGTCAGTATCGATGGCATCTTGTTCGGCCTGAGTTTTCCCCTTTTTCGCAGCCGCCATGTCTTTCAACACTGTGTTCTTATAAAATTTCATCGTCAGGCTCAATTCTGATTTAAACTTCATAATTCCAGGATCATCAGCCCATCTTCTATCCTCATTCTTTTTCATAAGCATCATGTAGTCTTTGTCATAGTAAGTTTTAATCACTCGGCCAATATTGTTCCTGCCTGTAATGGTCGGGACATTTGCCTTCTGGTAATGCAAAAGCACATTGTCAATGGTGGCAGATAAAGCCTGGTCCCAATGCATATCCCGAAGGTTTGCTAACAGACATAGTAAGACCTGCCTATTAGTTGGCAGTTTGCAGCCCTTTATTTCCTTTTCTTCTTCTCAGGGTACGGTGCCCAATAACATTCTGACATACTCATCATCTTGCAGTGTATCCATGATTAAATTCTCTATTCACAACATCAAATCACTGTCAAGGGAAAAGAAAAGAGCATCATTAAAATTAAATGCAATAAAATAATACTGTACGTGGAAAATTTGTGGGTCAGCATTCCAGACCCGGAAATGAAAATCTGATAAAATGTGCTATTTTCACACTTATTTATGAAGTTCATAAGCTGAAATAGCAATACTTGCTGGTACGACAGTGCTAGCTCAAACATGCACCGATCTCCAAGAAAATTTACAGGTGTGTTTCCTAGATAAATACACAACACTAAAACTTTGAGCAGCATTGTAGGACCATTTTTTGATTTTTGGAGGGCAACGGTCACACCCTAACCTTTATCCCACCAAACACTAAGCAATGCCTTCCGAGGGTGAAGATTTGGTTTTGGCTGTGGTGTCGCTGGTTCTCTGGCACAAACCCACTGTCAATGGCACTTAACATTCTGGTACAGTATCCACTTTTCATCACCAGTCACTAAACAGTGCAAACACAGATCTTGGAGTTCATGGGAATGAAGAGCTGTGCTATTGTTTACCCGCACCCTCAGATTGTCAACTGACAATTCATGTGGCACCCATTTTCCTAACTTAGGCACTTCCCCGAGTTGTTGCAAATGTCAATGGATGGTGGACAGGGATGAATCGAGTTTCTGGGCCAATTCTTCGACAGTTGTTGAACAGTCTTCTTCAAGTGTGGCTAATAGCAAGTCATTATCAAACTCAGCAGGGTGTCCAGAGCATGCTGTATCTGTCAAACAGCAGTCACCATTCCTAAACTTTTGAAACCATCTTTGACATTTCCTCACATGCAGAATATCGTTGCCATAAACATCCTGAATGTTTCACGTTGCTTCATAAAGCATTATATGCTCTTCTGATACCACCATGTTTATGAGGGTTTCACATAAAGCAAAACACACATCTTCACTGGTCAAGGTCTGTAAAGTATGTAACGAAACACAATAGATCTCTTAGATATAACCTTCGGAAAATTTATGCTTAAACTGAGTAGGACTAGTTTAAACTTAATCTATCGTAAAAAACAACATTACTTATGGGATGACCCAATATATAAATTTTTCATCATGCAGCAAAATTACCCTGCCTTACCCTAGTCATCATTTCATGCCTCGAATGTATAACAAATCAACAGGCAGATCAACATAGCTTAATTAAAATTTGGAGAAAGGGAACTATAAAACTTACCCAGTTTCCTTGACCTTCCATGTGCATCTGAGGGTCCAGCTGAGATTGGTAGCATCTTATTTTGTCAGTAAATCTAAATATCAGTAGTGTAGGTTTTCGCAATAGAGGAAGTTGGGTAAAACTTTTAGTACTATATACCACACTACACACCCATAGCAATGAGAGATTTTATAACCATAGAAACAATTAATTAATTAATTTTGCAAGCTATATTTAATACGATACCATACATGAACTAGAATCAATTAATTGGGCATAAAAGCATATATTTGGGAGATAAAAGTTTTTAAAAACAAGACAATGACATCAGTACCATACACTGCCAATAACCATAATGTTGATGGCGAGCTGAACCACACTTGGAACTACATTAGCACTTCCTATATTTAGCTCAGTTTCTGGCCTAGCTTTTGCATTAACCTCATAGCTACAATATCACTTGTAAGTAGTGATGTACCAGTTCCAAAATTTAGCCAATGTTAATGCTTTGCCCAGAATAAAATGTATTTCCTTCATAAACACCTTAATCCATTGTGAAAATTTTCAATTTTCATATTTCAAATTTGTTTAACCCTTTCAGTCCTAACTACATACAGTGTATGAATGTCCTACTCAGCCTAACTACATGCCATAAGCTCTTCCCCATTTTTTTTAAAAACTTAGGCCTTGTTACTCTCATAGCTTACGTAAAGTTATGTCATCATCCATAAGGGGTTAACTGGTACAAATTGGTTAAAGTTTCAAATACACATGTTCATAACTTAACCCTATGAAAAGTTCCACCATTAAAGGGTTAGTTTGTTTTATTATATACCCCATAAAATAAAATATTTTAGTTTCATAAATTGAATACCAGTACCAATATTTAAAGTATATAACTGGTTTTTCTTGTGTTGAAAGCATTTTCTTCAACACTAAACAAAATTTTTCATTAAAATCTCCTAGCTCTAGTGGCTTATTTGATTAAAAAAAATGGATTTACAGTTTGGATTTATAAAATTATTAAAAAGTTATAAGATGGTTTAACAAAAATTATAAAATAAAACTTTATAATATTTAGAGAAAATGTAAATTTATGGGTAACTTAACTTATTAAGCTTTGCCTTTTTTGTGGATGGAAATTGTGTTTTATACAATTACACTTTGAAATAAATATAAATTATCAGTTTTTTGTATGTTCAATTTTCCATAAATAGCCATAGATTTTGGGTTTTTTTTAATGAGAAATTTAAAATGCTAAAGAAACAGCTAAATTTGGCCAATGTCAATGCACATAAAATGACTGCTGATGCCGATGCCAATTGGTACCATACACGACTACTTGTAAGGCTAACTTAGGCCTACTTGGTTCTACATTTGCAGTTTTATTAGACTGCCTTAGGCAATTTAGGTTGGAGTGAAAAAATCAAAAGTGCCAGGATCAAAAGTGAGGGGGTCTATATAGTTGTCTTTTGTCCAGGATTAAACTTTAAAACCAATTTTGGGTGGTTGCATACAAAACTGACTGCTACCAGCCAATTTATACAAATCTAATGTGCATGCAACCAAAATTTGAACTCAGTGACCTATCTCGGGTTCTGGATATGATAGAAAGAATTTAAAAACTGTTTATGATGTATATTTTACCTCTGAAGCAGATTAAAACATTGCTCAGAAAATGCAATTTTTTGGCCCTTTTTCCTCCAAATATTTTGTTTTTATTTGAAATTATATTTTATATTTGTCTTTTCAGGTTGAATTTATAGAATTGATAAATACATGTATTTTGATAACCTTATTGCCAAAAAATATTGCATAGTAATATGTTAAGATGCAGTGACAGTTAAAATTCTTGGAGGTCACAGATTTTCAAGCATAGACTCATTCCCCAACAGAAAGCTTCCTCTTGGTAAAGATGTCATCCAACATGTAATGGCAGAAGAGAACTGGACAACCAGACCAGCAGCTGATACAGTGGCACTAAGTCTGATTAAACACTGGATTTGGTGCAATGTCTATCCAATTTCAGGCCCCAGTGTCACTAGCAAGATTCAGGGTCTAGTCAAAGAATTTTCAATTAGCGCTAAGACTTAAATTTTCAGTCCCTCGTAAAAAAAATTTAAACTGTCATACTTTTGTAAATTTTGTAGTTATATTTATTTGTTTGTGACAGTAATTTTATTAACATAATCATGTGATTCAGTGATTTTCAAATCATAAGAATGATTAGTAATAAATTCTGTTTTGACTAGAACTTAACTTACGGCTTATAATTGAAATTTGCATTCACAACATTAAAGTTTTGGTAATTTTGAAGGTGTGATAGATATCTAAAAAAGAAACATGGTGACAAGTTCCAGAGTGATCTTTGTTCCTTCATTGAAGAAACTTCCAAGTTGTTTGACATCTGTTAGGACTCAAATTGAAGAGATTTGGAACATTTGTATCAACTCAAAATGACAGAAGATGACTATGCTTTCTATGAGGACCACAAAACAGCTAGAATAAGACAGTGTTGGTTTTAAGGAATGCCTTACATCAGCAGACATCAGATACAAAGGATAGTAGCACAGCAGCAGCAAGCAAAAGAAAAGAATTGGTGAGTTTGATCTATATAAATTAAAAAACTTTTGATTAATGGCAACCAAAAATCTGGCTTTCTTGAAATGATTGTGCTACAAATTATAAAATTTTATTTTTGCATCTTTGCTAAACTATCTTGTATCAATTTAGGGCGGGTCATACTCAGGTGACAACATGAATCTGAAGGAAATCCTACCATCAGGGGTGTCTAAATTGTGTGTTTTTACATGGGGAATTCAAATATGAGCTGCTTTTTTGGATAGGATAACTCTAACCTACATCATTTTGTATTTCTAAATTGCCAATTTTACCCTTTTGAACCCCTTTATAATATATTAAAAGATATAAGGTAAATCATTTATATTGACAAGGCCAAATCAACTTTACATATATTTATTAATAGGTGAACTGCATGTATATCACTGGATATAATTACAAAGATCATTCTCCTGACATCTTGAACTTTGCCAGGTTGCACAAATCCTGCTTTGACTCAGACTTGGACATCAGCTTCCTGCTGGTCTCCTGAGCCCTGATCCCTCCATCCCTCTTTTCCTGTGAGAAGTACTTAGCAGAAGCCTCAGTCACCATTTTAACAACCCTCTCAATGCTTTGTGTGTGGCAAGGCCAGTTGTGCACCTCCATAGGGGTGTTGATGAAGTTTTTCACCTCTGAGGTGCTTGGAGAGCAGGTGAGAGGTGGCTCTGACACACCTTCTGACCAGCTGATCAAGTCACCGATGCTGGAAGCATCACAATTGATGTCAGGTGTCCTTCTGCTCCTAACAGAGGAGTCCCCCAGCTGAGTGTCCGGGTCCGCTTCTCCCCTGATGGCCAGGATTCTCTCCACCCCTTCAATCCTCTCCTTCTGATCCTCAGAGCAGAGTAGTGTTTGGAGGATGACTTCACTGTGGGCATACCAAGCAGATCTTCTCACAGTTGGCATCACAATATCCAGCACCTCCTTTCTCTGGGACTTGAGGCAGTCCAGCTGAAAGAGGATGTGCCTAGGCCCTTCGATCCAGGAGTGCTTGACCTTCACGTTGAACCAACATGGGTAATACACTCCAATGATGAATTCCACAATGAATTGCAGAATCTTCAGGTTCTTTCCTTTAAGTCTGTGCTTTGACACCCAGAGCCTGAGAAGTCTGTTCGCTGTGGTGAGCCAGCGGCTGTGGTTTACTGGTCCTATCTCTAACAGAGCCAGCCCTGCAGGAAGTACTCCATCCCTGACTGCACAGACAATTTTATAGCCATAGTATTGATCAGTTGAGAGATCTTGAAGACCTTGATGACCTTGAATGACCTTGTCAGGAAGCTTGATCAGTGGAGGGCCAACAGAGATTCAGGTGAAGTTTGGATTGATATCAGTCTGTAGCAGAATCAAGGAGCTTTCCTATTGGCCCGGATAATTTTTTGTCTGACAGAGTAGGGCCATCAAGGTCAACAATGAGATGGCGCAAGGGAAGTTCAACAGTGTGCAGGTTGCACACCAACCAGACCAGCTTTCTCCCCAGGTGCAGCTCCAGCTTCTGCATTACTCCAGCTTTCACACCAGTGTTGACATTTGTTGAGTCTCCTCCAATGGCCAACAAGGTCTTATCATAACCCCTCTCTTTCAGCCAGGCAAACAGGACCTTAGCAATCTCTGCATGTGACTCCTCTTTAGTTGCTTTCTCTGGGGTAAAGTGGAACAGATAGTAGCTGCCAGGCTCACTAACAACACTATAGTGTTCTTCCTTGATCTTTGCGGGAAAAGATTGGTCACTGCCCTCAGCTTCCATCATCATATTGGTCAGGTCAATCCGCCCATCAAAGAGGATGCAAGAGATCCCCCCCTCCTCCCTGCACTTCTTCTCAAACTGTTTCCCCAGCTCTCTCATCAACTTCTCCTGTGCTCTCTTGACCTTGTTCTTATCAATCACTTTACTTGTATTGTCTTCTGTGATGATTCCTGTGTCAATCAGAGCTGCTGTTGCTATCGCTGCAGTTGGCCTCAGCCCTATGCCATACCTTACACTAGCAAGGGCAATGTTTTGAATCTCATCATAGTTTTTCTGTACCTTTGCCGAAGCTGCTGGCTCAGGGTCAGTTTGAGGGAAGAGCTCAACTTCAGGAACAAACTCATCTTCATCACCACTTCTCTCCAATTCCAGATCCTCATCACCATCTGCCAGGGTTGGCAAGAAACCCACTTTTTTTAAAAAGCCCACCCAGGTGGGTTTTTTCACCTAAAAACCCGAAAAAAACCAGGTAAAATTGGGTTTTTTCATATGTCCATATGGTAGTTCATATTAGACCTACCTATTCTTATTTTTATAATAATACTGTACTGTACCGTACACTATTAATATAACATTTGTCTTGTTTTTAGCAAAAAGGTTGCCTTCCAGGCAATTAAGCATAAAAAGTTATTATTTTCTCAGATTGAGCTTCACAACAAAATTTGGAAAACATGGACCAATTTGAACTAAATTTGGTGGTAAATTATCCTATTTGTTAGGCTATACTTCCTATGGAAGACAGGCCCCTGTGTCTTCTGCTGGAAGTAGATGAATTACAGCTCCCAAAGGGAACTTAATTCAGCTAGTTATATCTATTTAATTCATATTACTGAATATTTTTTCTTTTATTTCACAGTTAAATAAAACAAACTGGCAACAGCATATTTATCTTTACTGCTAGCCTACAGAATTAGTCTGTTTGAAGTTATAACTGCATTAAATAATGCCAAAGACCTTTGGATCAGGAAGAAAATCAGGGCATGAATGGAGTGAAGTCAATATTATTGATGGGACTAGTAAAGTTAGATGCAAACATTGCAGTAATGAAATAAGTAATAAAATAGAGCGAATAAAAATGCATTTAATGAAATGTTTGACACACATGGAATCAAGAAACAAGATGACAATACTGCCATGACATAGACCTCTCAGATGATCCAGGCTCATCCTCACCACCACTGACACAATTACAGATGAAAAAAAGAAAAATTCAAAAGAAAGTAAGCGATTTTGGCATGACAACAACAATTTGCAGAAAAATGTCATTGATAACAAAAGAGCTAATTTCTTTTATGCAAATAATATTCCATTTCTATGTGCAGAGTCTAAGTATTTTATTGAAATGATAGAGACTAAGACCAGGCTACACTCCACCTTCCCGTCGAAATTTGTCTGGTCCACTTTTAAATACAATCCATGAAGTAGAAAATTCCTTGAAGATGCAGTTGACTGAAGAATCAGGATGTATAACACCCTGATTGGCTGATGTCTACACTCTATAACCTGCTACCTCACCCAGAGAGTTATACCTGTAGGTCTATTTGTTGACTCATGTTTGCTTGCTTTGCATGTAAAATCATTATAGGTGCCTATATGACAATTTTTAAAAATAATTGCATATGCACTTCTTAAGTTTCATGAAAAAACCCACAAGTGGGTAAAATAGTGGTTTAAAAAAAAAAAAAACCGGGTGGGTTTTTTCGGGTTGGGCCCACTAGTGCCAACCCTGCCATCTGCCAAAAATCTCTCAACATCCTTCCTGGCTGCCTTCTCTGCTACTGCAGCACTTTCCTCCTTGCCTTCCTTTCCATCCACTGCCTTTTCAATGTCCTCACCTGTCTCTTGTGCTCTGGTAGATCAGGACCCCCTATTTCACAAAACGTTTTAGAATGTTCTGAAACGTTACATTCTAGCCTCTGAGAAAGGTGGCTCAGAAAATGGCCTTATGCGCGCCAGAAAACCATCAAAATATTTCATATACCAAACTGTATGATAATTACAATTAAGTGGAATGGCACACCTTTTTATTTGAGTATTTAAATATTATTATTATTATATGAATTACATTATATGTGTTTATATGAATTAGTTAGAACAATGCTCTATGAGAGATAACGTGAGCAGCCATGATAGAAAACGTGAGAAGACATATTCTGGGGTAACTACAATAGTAAAATAATCAACAATTTAATAATAATCAACTGCAAAATGATGTAGGTTAGGGTTATCGGAATTAAATATTTTCTTCAGAATTGTGTTCTATACACCAAAATATGTCATTTGAACACCCCTCTCCATTGATTTAAAAAAAATGCATAGTATGACCCGCCCTATACAATGTATCATAATCATATTCTATTCTATTATCCCCAGGGAAAAGCTCAGAAGAGTTTTTAAAGTTGTTCCATCAAGCTCAGCAGCAATACATGACAGTGATCTAAATAGTCTCTCAAGTCAGGGCAGCCTGGAATCACATGATGAAACAGCTGGTGTCAATGAACAACAGGAATCCAGGATAGAACAAAACGAAGTCTACCAAACCTTGCTTGGCAGTGTGACAGGTATACTGTATAGTTTAAAATATGAGTATGCTTTGAACACTTTTTGACAATAACTTTGAAAAAATGATTTATAATCCATGGGTGTATGTTATGGGTGTATGTATGTTACGACGCAGTGACAGTTCCATGTCAGTTCAACAGCAAAAAAAATGACCATCACCAATTTTTTTTAAAATTGGCACACTTATAGATCTCTGAGAAAAACAGAATGACACTTGTTTCAACACTAGGTCATATGATTTTTTTGTAAAAAAAAAAAAAAAGGTCAATTTCCGAGGTCATACCATATTTCAACATGAAATATCTCGGCTCTTATTGCACTTACAGACCATTTAAACACTATTTTAAAGCTTTTAAGCAGATCTACAACTGTGTTTCTATTCACATTTTACCTCAGTGGTCAAAAAAGAAAGTTGATCTTATTTTTTACCTTTGACCTTGTGTAGGTCATTTGATGTCGCAACCGATTTTTTTCTCCTTTCACCCAATTTTGGGTACACATGTCTACCTTAACCTAAAACAAGATTTTTTAGTGTTGATTAAGTTAGTATAGATGCTACAGCCATTTCAGTGGACCATACCCACCTCCATTTTGACCAAGTACCTTTTTCCACCAAACTTTGGAACTGTTTGAGCTAGGGTCCAAATTTTGGTCACACGCATATACAATTTGTATAAATTGGCCAGTAGTAGTCACAGTTTTGTTTGTAGCCACCCAAAATCAGTTTTAAAGTTTAATCCTGAACAAAAGACAACTACCTAAACCCCCCTCAATTTTGATCCTGGCACTTTTGATTTTTTCACTCCACACTATTAGCCATGTCTTTAACCCCATTTAAAGAGTTACTGCAAAACCACAAAATGTTTTGACATCTTCATACCATATCCTATACATCCATTTTGGCATTTTGATGCAGGCTGCATGATACCAATCATCACAACTCTTGCATGCTAAACCTTATCCGTAAGCCTAACTTCATTCTTATAAACCTTCCAGTCATAGTCAAAAAGCATTATAAATACTTATTCTTCAACTCAGTTTATAACATTTGAGCCTAGGTTAATCAGGCTGAAAACTGGGCTTCCACTGAATAGATACCTGGATCTCACTAAATTCCAAGATAAATTGGTAAATTTTTACAAGTGTACATTACAGGCTTTGTAAATCAAAACTATGTTTTTCTGATGGTTTTTGATGGAGTTTGAACAAAGGTTAATTTCATTCAAACAACATCAAAAACAATCAGAAAAACAGTTTTAATATATAACCTAACAACCTAAAATTCCTCAAAAACCTGTAATGTACTCTTGTAAAAAAATACTGATAAATTAAGCTTCAAGCTTAAGAATTAAACTAGCTATTTATACTTTAATAATCACAGAGTAAAATCTACAGAATTAATACTATAATCCTCTAATAATTAGTCAAAAAACTGTGAAGCACAGCAAAGAATATGTTCCCACTTCCACTTCATCCCTTTTCCCACCACAGCCATTACAGTACGTAATCTACCTCTTCTCATTCCAATGCATTTCCATTTCATGGCTAGTGATGTTAAAAAACGGGTTTTTTTATGTCTTTTTTTTTGTTTTTTTTAATAATTAATATAGATATTGCCAATTTAATTATAAGGTATACTTTTGCAATGATATATATTATAAAAATAAATAAATAAATAATAAAATAGGCCATATGGCACCAGTATAGAATGTCCTTTTCAGCCTATTTACAGAAAAAAACTGGCCTCTTTCTTGCACTGAAAGTCTTGTATCTTGAGATCCATTAAACTTGCGAGAACACTGGCTGGGAGCTGACTGCCCATTGCCCAACCTTTCCAAGACTCTCCCATCCATGCCTCAGATTTTGAATCTCCCACTTAACTATCCTTTAGACCAGCGATGACATATTTTTCCCCCCCGAGACCATCCATATATATACATACACATACACCCATATACATATATACATAAATACTTATATACACATATTTATATATATTATATACCCCATACACACGCATACATCCAGAATTCCAGATACAGTATTCCCTCGAATATCGAGGGGGTTACGTTCCAGAACCCCCCGCGATAGGTGAAAATCCGCGAAGTAGAAACGATATGTTTATTACGTATTTTACGCCTTTATAAACCCTCCCCGCACTCTTATAAACCTTTCCCACACTCTTATAAACACTTTCTACACTCGGAGTATGAAAGAGACTAACAGTATTTTAAAAAGAAAACATTTGTATATACAGTATTTTTTAATAATTTTACCAACATTAAAATTTCGTATGGGTACTCACCAGCGAAGATACTAAAACTTGAATGATGACGATGACGATGAATTAGCTGTGCAGTACTGAACGATGAAGGTGATGACGATGATGAGATGAATGTACTGCACAGCAAGAAGAGCATTACATCTCTTCTAAATGAATAACACGTGGAAGCGAACTGAGCAAGGCGAGATGCTGAATGCTTCGGTAGGCTGCAGATCGAGATGTGATGAACGCTAAGCCAATCAGCGCCCAGGATACTGAACAGCGTGCTCTGATTGGTCGCGTCTCATCCATCGGCCAATGGTGTGCCGTGTACGGTATCATATAGGCAAAGTAGCTCAAGCAGCACAAGCTTCGCTGGTTTTCCTATCTCGCGGTTCTTTGTCAACTCAATTAGAGTACGTATTTTATTTCGGCTAGAAAAAACCGCGATGTACCGAGTCCTCGAAATGTGAACCGCGATATGGCGAGGGACTACTGTACATACGCACACATACTCACATATATACCTACACAAACTCATACACCTCTATTTCGCCCTTTCATTACCTCCGAGATCATTTAGCACATACAGTAATATCCATACAGCCAAAAGAAACCGATTAAGCACAGACAGAGCAGCAAAGCTAGTATTTATATCCCAAAATGCAAAATTCAAAGAAAGTGAAGTAAAACATGGTGCTACATTGGCTTCGTCAACATCCAAATCTGCAATAAGTACCAGTACCTGTGATATTGAAACTATATGCTCTAATCAATTTAGTGATAATGATTCTTCAATGGAAATAAATCAGATAATGAAAGTTAAATAGCATTAGGTTAACACAAAGGTTAAAGAAAGATGAATATTTTTATTTTTATTTTTTCTATTTGGAATATATATATATATTATATTATATATATATTATATATATATATATTATATATATATATATACACTGGTATTCTTGCCAATCACAATTATATATATTGTTTTATATACCAGTATTATCTATTTTTTATTATATATATTATACCAGTACATGTGATATTGAAACTAGCATATATGCTCTACCCAATATAGTGATGATTCTTCCATGGAAATGAAGGTTAAACAACATTAGGTTAACAAAACGGTTCAAAAAAAGGTGAATATTTTTTTTTTCTATCTGGAATATATATACTGGTACTCTTGCCAATCACAATTATGTATATTGTTTGAAACGAGGAAGACTGTTTTATGTTCTAGTTAAAAAAAATATATACATATAAAAATGAGGGTTTGTTTTTCCTTTCTATTATATACTTTTTGCGTGATTCAGTTTTTCTAAAAGATGACTATATATACTAGGTATAACCGTATAAGCATGGTAGTATAGTAAATAATAGGTAATACTAATATACTTATTGGATTAAAGGAAGAAAAATATGGAATAAGTTTAAAACAATAAAAAACAAAAAAACAAAAAAAACAGACTATCTTCGTTTTAAACAAAAAAAACGAAAAAAAACGACAATAAAAAAACGACTCACATCACTATTCATGGCTATATCATAGCCAGTTTTGCAACACCACTTTCTATTCATTGGAGAAGTTAAACACTGGGTCTGGAGAGTAGTTGGATGATAAACCATCTCCCATGTCCAGACTATGTCACAACCAAAGCTGGGCACTTGCGGGTTTTTTTGCGGTACTGGTTTGGTAGTGTGGTAGTACCGCAGTACCGCAAAAAAACCGCAAGTGCCCAGCTCTGGTCACAACCCATGGTTCAAATCCCACAAAGTTGTATATCCCCTCAGTCATTTGACCTTAGATGGTGTGGAGGAGGTTAAGCAACCTCATCATTTACATTCACTTCTAAAGTTTGGGGCACACCCATTAAGTACTTTCCATATGTATCAGGCCATCCCATAAGTAATGTCATTTTTTACGATAGATTAAGTTTAAACTAGTCCTACTCGGTTTAAGCATAAATTTTCCGAAGGTTATATCTAAGAGGATATCTATTGTGTTTCATTACATACTTTACAGACCTTGACCAGTGAAAACATGTGTTTTGCTTTATGTGAACCCCTCATAAACATGGCAGTATCAGAAGAGCATATCAGGTATATAATGCTTTACGAGTTCAAAAAAGGGAATAGTGCTACTGAAGCAACGCGAAACATTCAGGAAGTTTATGGCAACGATATTCTGCATGTTTAGGAATGATGACTGCTGTTTGACAGATGCAGCACGCTCTGGACACCCTGCTGAGTTTGATAATGACCTGCTGTTAGCCACACTTGAAGACGACTGTTCAACAACTGTCAAAAAATTGGCCCAGAAACTCAATTCATCCCCATCCACCGACATTTGCAACAACTCAGGAAAGTGCCTAAGTTAGGAAAATGGGTGCCACATGAATTGTCAGTCGACAATCTGAGGGTGCGGGTAAACATTAGCACAGCTCTTCATTCCCGTGAATTCCAAGATCCATTTTTGCACCATTTAGTGACTGGTGATGAAAAGTGGATAATGTACCAGAATGTTAAGCGCCATCCACAGTGGGTTTGTGCCGGAGAACCAGCGACACCACAGCCAAAACCAAATCTTCACCCTTGGAAGGTGTTGCTTAGTGTTTGGTGGGATAAAGGTGGTGTAATGCACTTTGAAACCTTACCACACAACCAAACAATCACCACTTAAGTCTACTGTCAACAACTGGATCGATTGAATACTGCACTAAAAGAAGAGAGACCTTCTTTGGTTAATTGGAAAGGAATCGTGTTCCACCACGACAACGCACATCCTCATACCATTTGGGTAACTTCTGCAAAAATTGAGGAGCTTGGGTGGGAAAACTTCCACATCCTCCAGATTATCATCTTTTCATGTGTCTGCAAAACTATCTTGACGAGAAACAGTATACTTCTTTCAATGACCTGCACACCAGTCTTTGTACGTTTTTTGCCTCAAAACCACCTGAATTTTATAAACATGGCAGTGAAAAGCTTGTAGGACATTGGCAGAGTGATATTGATTCCAATGGAAAATATATACTAGATTAAAAAGTTTCAGTTGAGATTTTTTTTGTCCTTCAAATTCCGATCTAAAAAACTACTTAGGGGATGACCTGATATATTATTATATATCACATCTTTCCAGGAATTAGAGCTTCATAGATTGTAGTAAAGACTAGTAGTCTTCCATCTTTCATTTCCCCTATCTTAGAAGTAAAATTGCAAACATAGAAGTCATACAAAGGACTGTCTCATTTTTTGTATGGGCTTGTGAATACTGAACAATACTCAATTATTGGTAGGACTAGACCCTTCCATAATTTTAGCATGATGTCTGTTTTCCTGCTGTGGAAGCTCATCCAGAAACTCATGACGACAACTTTCATGCCAATCAGGACCTTTTTAACAAAATTCACTTTCATCAAAAAACTGTTGCCCCCCTGAAACTTAATATTTACTGGTGTTATTAACCTAACCTAGCATATTATACTGTCTCCAAACAATCTACATTCTGCAATTTTGCAGAAATTTACCAGAACAGACGTATTTTTCAAGCTAATATATTAGCTTCAGATACAGAGGAGTTACTTTTTAGATTAATAGTACTGTACTATTAGTTTGGCAAAAGTGACACTCAGATTCTAAAACGAGGAAAAAAGGTACTCCAAATCATATAGAAAACAGGAAAGTTATGCAAATTTTCAGACATAATATGTACTATTAATCTAAAAAAAAAAAAAAAAAAAAAAATTCCTGATCTAAAACTAATGTTTTGCCTGACTTAAAAAGTAAAGCATTGGAAGAAACAAACTTAAAAACCTAAACACATTTCAGAGACAAGAGTCTATGGGGCTCTACTAACTCAATCTAAACTAACATATTACGAAACAAAACTAAAGATTGAATCTCTGGATCCAGAGGATCAAAGTCATAATAGGGTCATTCCATGTCAACTCAGCCACAAAATGGCACTTTTTGCACTCACCCCTTTCAATTTTGCTCATACTTGGCACAATAGCAGATATACATGCCAAACTTAAATTCCCAAATTATTAGAGCTGACTGACCTTTGGTTACTGAGATACAAGGTCACAAAGTTGTGACATTTTGACCTTTTTTGCGTTAAATGACTATTTTCAAAATGGTGTAACTAAAAACTATTAAAGCTAGAGCATTGATTTTGGTCTCATTTTAAAGCTCTTTAGTAGCCCCTTGTTTATTGTCTCTTGTTAAATATCTCTACTGTGAAAAATAAAAAAATCCCTTCAAAAGTTGACCTTTGACCTTGAATAAAAAAAAATACCTTCTCCTAAAAAATTCAATTTTTTTACATTAATACCTTGAGTCATGTACAACAAAATCCCAAGAAGCTGTAAGTGGCTGATAACTAGTTCAATGTATAAAAAATAAATGAAGTTGGCATCATTCTTCAATTTTAGATTTTTTTTGTCAGTTCATTTATTTAAAAGTTCTGTTCTGATATAGTGTCAGTGAAGACTTAGTTCAACTTAACATTATTAGTTCAAAAACCTTTTTGTGACCTGTGCCAAAAGAAGTCTTTTAAAAGACAACCAGGGTTAAACCCCTCGACAGCCCCAAATCTACTGGAGTAGCGCTGATCCAAAGGCCCAACTAGTATATAAGTACTGTCAACTTTACAGAGTTGACTCCTGACTTCAAGTTAAAGTTAATTTATTTTTACTAAATACATGTATAAAAATTTATTTAATAATTCATTAATTGTTCATTGTTTTCTTTTCAGGATTTTCTTTGTGCTTTTGTGATTTCAGAGTACAAACATGGAACATTTAAAACTGAAACAGAAGTGTGCTGATCCTTTGCTGCGTCACAAAGGTCAGTGTCGAAAGAAGAGTTTGAGAATTGTACCACAGGAACTTGTAAATAAGTTTCCCGATCTGCACTTAACACTACATCACAGACTTTGTAAGCAGTGTAGAGAACATCTTGAGTCCTTGCCTGAGAAAGGAATAGGCACTTTGAATTCAGACATAAATGATGATTCTTCTTGTAGTAGTGAACCACCTGAAGATCTTGAGAAAATTGAAAATGTTGACAATAGTGATGCATCAACTTCAGAGCAAAACCATGAGATGTGTACTTTGAATGCTTCTTTTGTTTCAATTGGTGAATCACCCATAAAAAAGAGAAAGCTTGTAGAGCAAAAGTCATATGGAGCTAAAAAACTAAGCAAGGTGACAGAGACAGTTAAGAAGAGAATGGAAACAGTTGCAGGAAAAGAGATTTCTGACTCACAATTTAAGGAGCCATCTGGAGATGTAGACTGTTTAGAAATAATAAATCAACTCAAGGAAAAATTCAAAAATGAAAATACTAAAAGAAGTGATAAAATAAAAATCCTCACTGTATTGCCCAAAAGTTGGAGCATTAGGAAAATTGCTTCAGAATTTAACACAAGGCATACAGCATCTATTGCTAAAAAAATAGTTGAAGAAAAAGGTGTCCTTTCAGACCCAAATCCAAAGGGTGGGAAAAGAATTAAACAGGATACTGTTGACGCTATTAAAGCATTTTATCTTTCAGAAGACATCAGTAGAACAATGCCAGGAAAGAAAGACTATTGTAGTATCATTGACAATGAAAGAGGAAGGATACATTTGCAAAAGCATCTTTTACTTTGCAATTTAAAAGAAGCCTATCATATTTTCAAAGAAAGAAATCCTTTGGTTAAGGTGGGATTCAGTAAATTTGCAGAATTGCGTCCAAAGCAGTGTGTTATTGCTGGAGCAACAGGAACTCACTCAGTATGTGTCTGTACAATTCATCAGAATGCCAAACTTATGTTTGTAGGAGCTGAATTAGAAAAACTAACTGCAAATGATGACACACCTATTAAGAATGTACGTCATTGTGTTGCCTTTATGGAATGCAATCCTGCCTCACAGAAATGCTGCCTCAGACAATGTGAACAATGTGGAGATCCATCAGATTTAAAAAACAGACTACTGGACATATTTACAAACAACTTCATTGATATCATAAATTTTAAAAAGTGGACCAATACAGATCGGTCAAATCTTGAATCAGTAGAACTGAATACAGATGAATATATTGACCAATTCTGTAACCAACTGAAAGAATACCAGATACATGACTTCAAGACAAAGATGCAAGCAACTTATTACCGTGAAACAAAAATGTCTTTGAAAGATGGTGAGGTCCTTGCTGTGTGTGATTTTGCTGAAAATTATTCCTTTATTCTTCAAGATGAGGTTCAGAGCTTTCACTGGAACAATGAGATGGCTACTCTACATCCATTTGTTATTTACTATAAAAAGGAAGATGAGATTGCTCACCTTAGCTTTGTTATTATTTCAGAGTGTAACATCCATAACACAGTTGCTGTACATTTGTTTCAAAAGCATCTGATAAAATTCCTAAAAGATAATATCTCATCCATCGGTTCCATCCACAAAATAATTTACTTTTCAGATGGGTGTGCAGGACAGTATAAGAACTGCAAAAACTTTTTGAATCTTTGCCATCACAGAGATGATTTTGGAATTGAGGCAGAATGGAATTTTTTTGCAACAAGTCATGGAAAGGGACCCTGTGATGGTGTTGGAGGCACAGTTAAGAGATTAGCTGCAAAAGCTAGTCTACAACGACCTTATGATGAACAGATCCTTACTGCAGAACAGTTATATACATTTGCAAGTGAAAATATTGTAAATATAAAATGTCATTTTTCAACCAATAAAGAGCATGAAGAGGAAAGCCAACTTCTCCAAGAAAGACACTCAACTGCAAGGACTATTGCTGGTACACAGAAATTACACCATTTACAGCCAGTTTCATTGACTTCTCTTAAGGTTAAACATTATTCATTATCAGATTATTCAAATATTGAGAAAGTTACTGAAAAGGAAGAAGTTGTGACTGAGGAGAAAATACATGGTTTTGTTACTGCTGCATATGATGGCCATTGGTGGGTGGCATATGTGCTGGAAAAGATACCAGAGAATAGAGAAGTAAAAGTCACATTCCTTCATCCTCATGGCCCAAACCCATCATTTGTGTATCCTGGTCGACCAGATGAATTAATCTTACCATATTCAGATATTCTAACACAAGTTGAGGCATCTACTACTAATGGACGAACATACAGGATTTGCAAAGAAGTTACTTTGAAGGCATCCAAAGCTTTGGCAGATCTACAGCACAGAAAGGTAAGAATTCAAAATTAAAATGGTCATGTAACTATATATACACTGCATACATTTTAAGTTGTGATAAATGGAAATCAATGAGCACTATACCTATACATATTGTATGTACATTTTAATATGTTACTTGTATTTGTTAATTAGGTAGCTATCTAGGTATACATTAAAAATTGTTTTCTCTTCTAGAAATCACAATAAATTGGGTGGCCCACAAGAATCTTGTCAACTACTGAAAACCATCACATACATGCACAACATACAGGTGAGGTGGGTAAAGAACAAATATTTAAAAATAAGCATTTGCTTGTTTGTAGAAGGCTGCAGATAGTATGTAGATATGGGTTGTATTTGTAAGAGATTGAGCTGACCTTAGACAAAAATGGTTACTGACATACAAGGTCACAAAGTCATGACTTTTTGACAATTTTTGTATAAAATGACTTTTTTCAAAATGTTGCTTGAATTCATTATTTTTTATACATTGAACTAGTTATCAGCCACTTACAGCTTCTTGGGATTTTGTTGTACATGACTCAAGGTATTAATGTAAAAAAATTGAATTTTTTAGGAGAAGGTATTTTTTTTTTATTCAAGGTCAAAGGTCAACTTTTGAAGGGATTTTTTTTATTTTTCACAGTAGAGATATTTAACAAGAGACAATAAACAACGGGCTACTAAAGAGCTTTAAAATGAGACCAAAATCAATGCTCTAGCTTTAATAGTTTTTTAGTTACACCGTTTTGAAAATAGTCATTTAACGCAAAAAAGGTCAAAATGTCACAACTTTGTGACCTTGTATCTCAGTAACCAAAGGTCAGTCAGCTCTAATAATTTGGGAATTTAAGTTTGGCATGTATATCTGCTATTGTGCCAAGTATGAGCAAAATTGAAAGGGGTGTGTTTTAGGTGGCTGACTTGACATGGAATGACCCAATAGGCTACTATCCACAAATATGTTACACACTATATCTATTCATAACTGACATGCAAATATATCAGATCCAAAGAATCCAGTCAATTTCATTACAGTACCCATCAATACCAGTACCTTGCCAACCAAAAATAAGTCACAGTCCATATCAATTGCAGACCAAGTCACAATTACAACCATATACATTACAATATATATACTTAGGAGGAAAAGTGTAGGTGTGGCTGTAAAGACTGTACAGTAATGTAGAAATGTGTGTGCACCCATTTTGGGTCTCCCATTTAAAGGTGTTTGTGGGGCAAGTGAAGATCATGAGTTTTTCAATACCTCACAGTACTACATGGGGGCCACCACTCAGCAGAGGAATCTCTTTAAATGGGGTGTGTACGGACAGAGAGTATCCCCTAACCCAAGATGCTGCCTCCCTATATCCCACAACACTTGTGTTGAGCTGTGGGATCTATCACCTAAATGCACACAATATATATGAAATAAACTAGTACCATTCATGCAATAAAAATGGGCTGAAACACTACCAGATATCCCTTGCAGACATCAAACTATCCAACCTTCTTTTGAAAGAATCAAGTGTATCTGAAGTCACCACTTCTTCTGTCAGACTGTTCCAAAACTTAATTACTCTGTTTGTAAAACTATGTTTTCTTAAATAATTTCATACTATAACCTCTAGTCTAGTTATTATGATCTTTAACAAAAAGAGACTAAAAATCTATCTTATCCAACCCTTTTCTCATTTTATACACCTCCATCATATCACCCCTTAACCTCCTCCTTTTTAATGAGAACATGTTTAGTTATGCCAGTCTTTCCTTATATGTCAATTGTCTTAGAGAGGGGATCATTCTTGTTGCTTGTTTCTGTACTTTTTCTAGTTTTTCAATATCTTGTATCAAATAGGGACTTAAATTTAATACAGTATTCGAGGAGGGATCTCGCATATGAAATGTACAGTTGCTTTATAATATTGGGTCATTTGTATTCAATGTGTGTCTGCATGAGATTGAGTCTAGTATTTGCTTTATTTCTGATTACCATACGGTGATTTGAGGGTTTAAGTTCATTAGTCACAGTGACACCCAAGTCTTTCTCTTTTGACAAGCTTTTGACAAGGTTGACCATGGTATATTATTCCATAAACTAAAAGAACTTGGTATTTGTGGAAAAATAGGAAAATGGATCCATGCCTCTCTCTCTCTGACAGAAAACAAATAACAATTGTAAATGGAGCAAGATCTATAGAAAAAGAAGTGATTAGTGGAGTGCCATAAGGGACAGTACTAGGACCAATTCTATTCATTATAATGCTAAACAATATAAACTGTAACCTAGGAAGCTCTCTCCTGTCATTCGCAGATGATACCAGAATACTAAGACCAATTACAGAAAAAGAAGACTGTGTAGAGCTACAAAAAGATCTACAAACTATATATGCATGGGCAGATGCAAACAATATGGCCTTCAATGAAGACAAATTTGAACTAATTAAGTATGGACCAAATAAATACCTGAAAGAACAATTCAACTACACTGGACCCACAGGAAAAGATATTGTACAAACTGATCATGTCAGGGATCTAGGGATTATATTACACTGCCCAACACCAATTTTGCTGATTTAATTCTAACACCTGTTTTTAGGTAACTTTGGTGTGCTGATTTCAAAAATCACCTTAGTTTTTGCCTATCACATCAGGTTTTCAAGCAATCAAACACAGATATTTTGGAGATATCGCATTTTGGCAGGGTTATGCCCAATTTTTTTTCTTTTCAAAAAATAAGTTTTTACATACTCAGAATCAGCATGGAAAAGTAAACAATTATGCAGGGAGTGAACTTTAATATACAATAGTAATATTGACACAAAGTGATTAAAAGTGTTTAAATAAGCAAAAAATGAATCCATATTAAAGCAAGCACGGGACCAGTTTTCTTAACATTGTCTTTTTCTTGTTTTCTTACTTTTCAGTGTTGATAAATTTTCTCTTATAGGACTTCCTAGAATGAGAGATGTCAAGACAATCTCTTTGCAGGCTCCAGCAGTAGTCAGCCATCATATGGGTATCCCATCTTTCTTGGTATCGTTCTTCCATCACTTTGATATCTTGGTGGAACCTTTCACCTTGCTCTTCACTAACATCAAGATTTTCTGAAAATTTATCCAGATGACTGTTGAGATAGTGAACTTTAATGCTCATGTTGCAACCCAACTGCTGAAAGTTTACAAGTAACGTCACTAGCGGAACCGGCTGCTCTCACTCCACCAATGGGAAATCTCACTCAGATCATGACATCACACTCACACCTGGGGAAATCACAGATACCCAAGATTTTAATATGTTGTACATGACTTTAGATTTAATGCACAGATTTGCGTATTCCACAGATAAAATTTTAATAGCAAAACAGCTGTTAACAGGTCTCAAAAATCATCAATTTTGATAAGCACCCTTCATGGATCACCCAAAATAGGCATTGCACAAAAACCTGATATGATAGACAAAATCTAAGGTGATTTTTGAAATCAGCACATCAAAATTATCCAGAAACAGGTCTTAGAATTAAATCAGCAGCAAAAAAACTTTTTTTTTGTTGGGCACTGACTACTGCTCTCAATTATGGTTTCCCGACAAACAATGAATTGCAAAAAATTGAGGGCCTCCAAAGAACCTTTACCTCGTATATTAAACAACCTGATGAGCAACAGGTAAGTAAAAACAAATTAAACTACAGGGATACGCTCAGAGGCCTCAACCTCTATTCCATAGAGAGAAGGTTTGAGATATACATCCTAATCTACACCTGGAAAATTCTAGGGCTTTTAGTTGCCCCCAATACTGAACCAATTGTGCCCACCTTAACAAGAATTGGCAGAATGTATAAAAAATATCACCTCCCATCAAACAGTGAAAAGGATTCAAACCCTTCAATATAATAGTATCTCTAGGCAGGGTTCTCGCCTGTTTAACTCCTTGCCTCAGTACCTTAGAGATATAAGTGCAGTCCCAGTAGATACTTTTAAAAAACACTTGGACATGTTTTTAGCCAACATACCCAACCAACCCACAGTGCCAGGGTATTCCTCTGCCAGACCAGCCGCCACAAATTCAATAGGGGACCAAATCGTATGGCAGGAGCAAGAGAAAAGAAGGGTGGTGACCCCGTCGTGGCCCCGCCTCAGGAGGCGGTGAGCGGACTTCGTGGGAGCAGCACACCCTTGAGGCAGAAGCACTTTAAGGTAAATTTATCATTTTTAGTCCAAATTCCATTCATATTATATTCAAATTCTGGATTTTTTGGCCCAATATGCATAACCTTGCACTTATTAAATTTCATCTGCCACTTATCTGCCCAGGCTGTTACTCTGCCTAAGTCTTTTTGTATTGCCATTGCTCCTGCTACTGACAACATTATGGCCTAATTTTGTATCAGCAGCAAATTTTGAGGTTTTACACAATAGGCCCTTCTCTAGATCCACCAAACTGAATCCAATTAGAAAAAAAAAATAGCTAGAACAGAAAACAAACTAATTAAGTTGCCAGAGTAGTGAAAAAATAGCCAAATCAGGAAAAATATTTTGTGAAAAAGGTACAGTACATTATAGCCACAACAGAAAATATATTTTATTAAAAAAAAGTACATTTGAACAAATTTGCACAAGATATATATTTTTTTAGTCAGTTTTTAATGGCAATTCAATATATAGTATTTGTTCAACTGTTTGTGACAGAGTAAAATCCAATATTAACCCTAGACTAGAATTAATAATGGTGCCCTAGTTTTGACTAGCTTGGGCCTTCTAGGAAATGAATTGTAACTTTTCAAAGGGTCTAACCTTGATTAAGCTACAAAGCCAAGTCATAGGGCCTATATTAAGTTAGCTAAATAATTTGCAGCCTACCGATAGTACAGTTTTACACCTTGGCTGAGAAAGCTGCAGCCTTGGCTTAGGCCTCCTTGATCAGATTTTTTGGTTGACTGCTGAGGTCAAACTTAAGTTAGGTCACGTACCTCGATACTGATTCAAGTGCACAGGTCCTAAATCATGGACCAAGTTTGGACCTACATAGCTTAAATAAATCATGACAGAGTCCAAGAGTAAATATAGATAGGTTCACACGTAGGCCTTAGGCTGCTTTTGATTTTCAGATAAACTAAACTTAGCTTAACCAGGCCTTTACAAAACTTTGTTGAACAAGTCGCGGAATGCCAGGATTGAGTTTAGAGTACAAGTACTCACTCTGTGTTGGCTGCATCTTGAATGGTAGGCAAGCCAACATGGCTCCTTTTCTTTGTTAGAATTTAGGAATTATTATGTCAGACTAGTTAAAAAGGTGAATTAGGTTAAAATCCCCGCCAATAGTGCCAATCCTAACCTCCAGAAGGTGATCCCCAATCAAACCTAGGCGGGAAGTAG
The DNA here is from genome assembly GCA_023014485.1 of Bathynomus jamesi. NCBI lineage: Eukaryota > Metazoa > Arthropoda > Malacostraca > Isopoda > Cirolanidae > Bathynomus > Bathynomus jamesi. Next base: position 726,344 of record JAJOZX010001637.1, read on the forward strand.
GAATAGAATATAATTTGTGGACTTACATTGGGTATTAGCGTGGAGTTTCCGATGATTGGTAGTGCGACACCAATGAACGCCGAGCGTCTCTCCGCTGCCTCGCATTGGCTGGACCCTCTCTCACATTACTTGTGCTCTCACTTATTTTCGCTCATTTCCCATAAATATTTGTTCAAAAATTTTCCTAATTAGCCTTAGTATATGGTATATACAACAAAATTACATGCTTGTTTTGTATTATGTTGAATTACAAATAATAATGTAGTAGAATCATTTCTTTAAACATTTTCTGTTTACTTTAATATGGCTTCGTATTGCTTATATGTGACGGAGTATAAAGAATCAAAGAGTTCTTTTCAGAATTTAGCAGATAGAGGCTTCAGCAAATGAGACAAGACCAGGCGTGGCGATTTTCCTATGTTGTCAAATTTCACATTCCTAACCTTTATTACCATAATTAACTCAAACTTAACATGTTTCATACACACTTATAAGACTATCTATAGCTTATTTAATTCAAATTAAGATATATAAAGACGAATAAATCACAAAATTTGCATCCAACTTTAATTTTGTAATTCCGTTTGCGTTAGGCATAATTATTTTTAATTATCATTTAAGAAATTTAAAGACGTTATTCTCAAGGATGCTCCCAAATAAACTTATTTTTGCATGTATATACTATAAATTCACAAGTTTGTTTAATTTTATTTGAATGATACAAATATTTATTATTGATTTACACCTGAGCAAAGTTTTGAGTTTTTGCAGTGGTGCCAAATGTAAGGACACAAGAACTATAAAATGCTTAAATATAAATTTTAATATTTTTATATACATATATTACATTGCCTAACACTTTTACGAATGCCTGAAAATCATAGAAATCATTAAACTGTATCGTTCACAAATTAAACCTATCGTATAACATGAGAAAATTAAACTAATTTCTAAGATTTATTACAATATTCTCGAAAGAAATTTATTGATGTCTATATATGAGCGTATTCCATAGTGACTTTTTTTTCTTTTTCTGATCCAGGATCCAGCAGCTGTTCCCCCACTCCCCCCTTCCCTGTCTCCAAGGATTCCCTACTTTGAATAATTTCCGAGCAAAGGGATGCAAAATTTAAATCCTACATGATCTATTTTTCCACTTACAGATTTATTACCAAGCTAAAGTTATTCCAGGATAATGCGGTACGTGTCTGTCCGCTGTTTCTTTGTGTATAACGAGGGAATTTATTTTTGTACTTTTATTTTAGTTTTAATTTGTTTGTACTTTTAACTTAGTTATTTGTACATTATTCTTTATATATATACTGTATATATATATATATTTTTTTTTATTTTTTTTTTTCGAAATATTAATATGAGTCATTTTTAACGAGTTGTTACAAAAACAAACTAGACTGCAGAAGTGATTTGCTTCAAACTTTCAAAAACGATATATATATATATATATATATATATATATATATATATATATATATACTGTAATACAAAGCTGTTTCCCACATCCTGTCACCTATAACCATCGTTGGGGAAGTGCGTTTACTGAATGTAGATGTGAAACAGCATCCCTCCCTTGATTCATCCACGTGCATGTTGATGAGGTTGCAAGAGCAACATTGCATACAGAGGCTCTCCAAGTGCTTGTAGAATATACACTCACACACACATTACATATATATATATATATATATATATATATATATATATATATATGTATGTGTGTGTGTGTGTGTGCGCTTGTTTGCTTGCTTGGCGTGCGTGCGTGCGTGCATGCGTGCATGTTTTAGTTGCATGTTTTCGCAAAACAGGCGTATGTATAGTCACATTTATGCGAATTTAGCACCAGATTCATTAATATACGATACAGTTAGGTTATTGTGAAATTGAGAATAGTGGATAAATAAAAGATGTCTTTTTTTTTATGAATCTATTTGATTAAGTAAATTTATTACTTTAAAATAATACCACAAATACTAAATTATGCGATGTAAGCAGTCTAAATAATAGAATTATGTGCAGTACGCAATAACTGTGCAATTCTCATTTCTCAAATTACTTCCATCATTCAAGTTTAAGAGTATATATATATATATATAGGCCTGCATACAGGAATACGATGAGCACAAAATTATTGGAGCACATGCGAGTTTACGTGAAAATCTTACGTCCAAGACGCCTCGAAGTTAACGTAAGTGAAAAGATGCCTCGTGCTGTTGGTGCTCGCGACGTACCACCTTTAACTCGTGGTTCTAATTACTGGACAGCCGACTGTCGCAAAGTGGTATAGATTGTTCAAAATTTCGGATTTCATCATGATATTAATCATCATTAATTGTAAAGTTTCGTAATGCAAACATAAAACAAGTTCTGATCTCGTATGGGAGCATCTTTATCACCAAATGTGGTAAACAAGGCCTCTTCCAACATCTGTAATGGGTATAGAATTCAAATGAAATGATGAATGCGTCAACATTGGCAAAATTTGGACCGTACCATCTTTCAAAATCTCATCGCATCGATCCTACATGTTTAAGCCCTTTATAAAGCACGGGGAAAGGTTACAAGATATTGATCGAATCTGTTTACTTATTTATCATATATTCTATATGTACGTTAAAAGTGTGTGTGTGTGTATATATATATATAAAGCACTTACCATGCAATTGGGGTTATTGCATTGAAAGCACTCATATGAACATATATACTGTACTTGGTTGACCTAAGTATTATCTAAAATTAAATGTACCTATATTTGTATGCTATCTGTCTTGTCTAACGTCCCCAATTACACCATAAAAACATTTCTCATTTGACAGCTTATTTATTAATACCATTTCCTTATCATCGCGAAGTATCATGCGGAGATTTCTTTACTCAAATGTTTCCCTGTTATTCCGCAGTAGATATCTACAGTCGATTTTTCATTCTTCTTTATATGGGTTAGTTTCGATGTATGGTATTCCGCATTCTGCATCTTGAACTACGTTATAACCAGTGTTGTAACGCTGCTTCCCATCGATCAGCAAAGTTAAGCGGCATTGGGTCTGGGGAGTAGTTGGATGGGAGACTGTCCTCCGCGTCTATAGATTATGTAGCGACCCGTAGTTCGGATTCCACGTAAAGCTGAAGGTCCCTTCCGTCATATAACTTTAGATGTTACAAAAGAGGTTAAACAACCCAATCAAACAATAACAACAACATTCTGAATCTCGTTTTAACTTTTCTTAGTTTTATCTATTTATAATTGAATAAAATTAAGCCGTTTGCTGCGCGACCCGTAATATCACGGGCTCTCGCTTCTGACCATTTCTGTGCAGCTCCGTATATACACGAGTTTAAACTTTAAACTGAGATATCTCTTTGCGTGGCGTGTGTTTTTAGTTCGATTCATAACTGGGAGCTCGCGCGCTTAACGGGTTAAGCATATTTGAGTGAACATGGTCAAACTATGTTACCCAGATATTTTCAGTACAAAAGTTTTTCCCTACCCCTTCATATGAAACATGGTCCCTCGCAGAAAGAAAAATACAAATCCCTGACAGTGTTCTTTAACTGCAGTCTATTTTTTATTCTATTCTTTTTTTAGTACTGTATTGATCAAAGAGCTACCAAAAAAATGGAAATACATACGAAATATTTCGCACTTAAACGAAACTTTTTAGATTTTATGCTCTTTATGCAGTACTCACCGACAGCAGAATGGTTGTAGTATGGGAGATTAAAAATGTTGCATGCAATTCAAGCGCATGTCCAAGGAATCCTCTCCTCATTTCAAACACTGCAAAACTGGAAGGGAAAATGGTTATAACAGTGCAATGTCGCAAGCCCTTCCCTCATTTTCCCACTTCTCATGACCTGATTAGTTGCCATGACAACCAGAAGGAAGAAATCTAGCTAAAATCTATATATGTAAATGCATTTTAGTGTGTAATGACGTTCCACAAATTCCTTTCCTCACCTTTTGTCACGCCCAAAAGATACAAAGAAGGTGGTGAAATCCGAACACGTTGGCGGAAGACCGTATGAAAGATGCAGACTTCTAGAAGATTCCTCTGAAACCACAGGAAATTTCCACGTCACCAGAGAGTAGCTATAAAGCGTGAGTCCACTTCAGTTCGCTCTTTTTTCTCCCAAATTGCTCTTCGACCTTTGTCACAGAAACTCCACTCCGTTCTGCCTCACGAGACGGTGATCCCTCAACCTCACTCGACCTCTTTCTTCCGACTTCCGCCTCACTCGATATCCGTCCATCCATCCTTCGTTCAACAAGAACTTCATCGCTGTTGCAAGCATGCAACCACTTCATCCGTCATGAACGTTTTCAACCGACGTTCACTGCTTTACTCGCTGCCTTAATCACCTTCAAATCCACGACATCGACATCGAAACGTTCGCACATCTTTCGTTTGTACATAACCTTCATTATTTTTATGCGTTATTTGTAACTGTTAAAAGAGAGGCAAATTAAATTATAGTTTCCTTAATTTTGCACCTTGGAACTGTAAGTGCAATAATCTCACTTAAAAAAATGGAACGGAAGAAACGAATAAAGTGGAAACTAGGATCTGGTGGGACTCGATCTCACATCGCGTGGTTTCAGAATCAACACTTCTCCCAATCACGTCATCCAAAACCCCAAAAAGTTTGTTCAAGCGAGGTTAATATTTATGCTGTGTGACTACGCTTTATTCGACTTCTTTGCCTTTATAAAGCTGTAAGTCTGAGGTTAAAATAAGTCAAGTGGCGGTAGGTGAAAATAGGCTACTTCAAGCTAGATTAAATTAGTCATTTTTATCTTTAATCTGAACTCACGCATGATTATCTCGTGGGAAACAGGGGCGGATCCAGGATTTTCGTAAGGGAGGGATGTTGGTTGGCTCAGCTAGTGTAGCGGCTTTTTAAAACTAATCATGAAAATCTTCCCCAACGTTTGTTCTTATACTTTGTATTGTGGCTATTGTGGAATCTATCATTTAATATGCATCATATATATCACGGACATTCTTTTGTAGTTTCACGGCAATAGCTTTCACACAATGCAAGACATTCTTTGCAACAGTGGAAGCTAATATGTGATTAAAGGAACACATGGTTGGCACAAGTCCCTGACTCCTGATGCGTAGTTCTCTATCCCATGTTATTAACTATTTCCTCAAAATATGGGCAAATATGAGGATAAAGCTCAAAGAATGCATCATAGCCTTTTTACCTTTCTATCTATCTACCTTTCTACCTATTCTACAATCATTTTAACTTCTTCACTGATGGTGCTTCTTCAAGCTTGTCGAGAATTCTCTCAAAAAAGCATTGCCTTTTTGAAGAATTATCAAAGAAGCTGTAGACTTCGTTGATTGTGTTGATCATGTTTCGTGTTGGTAGTAATCTACATGCTGTTGCTATGGAGAGATTCAGGACATGACTATTGTAGTGCTTATAGATAGCACGTGATGCCATTTTCATGATTTGAGCTTGCGTTCCAAACCTTTGATGATGACATATTTGCCGCGCCATTATGAGCTCGGCCTCTTGCCTTATGAATGTCAATGCCACGCTTGGCAAGCCAGTTTGTGATGGCATTTGCAACTTGCTCTCCAGTAGCACGCTCAGTATAAACAAAGTCAAGGAATATAATATAATATATATATATATATATATATATATAATATATATATATGAGTGTAAAGCTAACGAAGTAATTTTACTTAAGTAACTTTTTCTAGTATCTACTTTTTAAAAAGTATTTATATTTTCAAGTCTATTTTATCCATTTCATTACTACTCTTAAAACTCAAATTTGTGGCAGCCACCAGCCAGTCAAAACGCAAGTTGTGCACAGTATTTTAATCAGCCAATCACGTGCATCAGCAGGCTGGCGCCTTGCCTCGACAAATCTTACATCACTGGTAATTTACATAGTTTGGCAAATCTTTTACATACAGCGTTTTGTTTAAAGACTTTATGGCCCACAACATAAATATACTGGTATGGTTTGTGAGAATTGTAGGCGAGTACTTTTTACTTTCCTTACTTGAGTACTTTATTCAGTAGATACTCTTTTACTCTAACTTAAGTACATTTCAGGATGGATACTTTTACTTGTACTTTAGTAACTTTTTGATAAAGTACTTGTACTTGAACTTGAGTAACATATTTTAGTACATTTTACACCCCTGTGTATATATATATCGAGGAATCATAAGCATGTGACTAGTACTTGTTGGTTTACATATGGATCCGTGATCTCATCACCAATAAGTGCGAAAAAGGAATCGTCCTCCAACAGGCACTTTGTAAGGCACTTACGAATCTGGCCACCAATCAGCTCGATCACTTCATTGGTGATGGTCTTGGATGTACAATTTAGGGCGGGGCGAAAATACAAGTTGTCAGTATGAAACATGGCTGAAAAGGTGCTCTAGTACCCACCTATCATAAAAACATCAACTTTTATAACCTATGAATATGTGCATTCTCGCAACTTCGACCTCAATTTTGAAGAAAAGCCAAAATTTTTAAGCAAATTTAGTTTGAGTAAAAATTATAACAATATTTCCTATTATAAACCAAAACATGTGTTCATCACTAAATTATAGGAAGTGTAACTGCTATCCTCTTGTTGATTCACTTAAAATCTGACTTTGTTTCCCTTTTTGGATTCTCTAGCCGAGATTTCTTGCTGAGAATAACCATTCCATGGCGGGCGTCATGTCCGTAGACTTTTTCACTTGCAGAGGAGATTTCCTTCACATTTCTTTCAACTGCCTGGGAATGACACGGTTATGTATCAAGAATTATGGGTTTTTGGCAGTCATCAGTGCTACTTATAACATCAGAGAGTAGGGAAGGCACAGTAATATCCATTTCGTTCCAATCAATCATATCCATGTAGGTCGAAGCTGAGAAGTTGAGCCTGATGGATTTCTTGTCAAACATTCGAATTTCACCCAGTATAACACTCACTCCTTTTCGCTTGTAGGACTTTTTCGACTGCTAGCTTCCGAATATTCTTATTCTTGTCAGCGATAGCAGATAAAAGGATATTTTCAGGATGACAAAAGTAACAGTTGTTTTGTAACACAGGACGAATAATGTCTTGGTCGATTGTATGTAATTTTTGATGGAGCTCAATCCCGAAGAAAAAGTTTTTTGCCCCATCCTGGCAAGACCAGTTTGCTTTGATATAGAACCATGAAGGAGCATAGAAGTTCAGTATAAAATGAGCAATCCTTTGAAGTGTCTCTGATGGTTTTTCGTGCGACATGTAATAACGTAAGAGACGATTTGCTTTTGTCAGCCACTGTGCATTATTGAGAGACCCAGGTTGAGCAGTTTCTAACAATTTGATAGTTGGACCTCTGTCATGACCGTTTTGAATTGACAAACACGCCTTATGGAGGTATTGCTGGTCACTGCTGAGATCTGCTAGCACTTCTTCTGGTAAGTCCATCACTTTTCCAGCGAGAGGTGGAAATTTTGCAATTGGTCTGTTCTTTGGATCAAAGTTCAGATCCTTGCCGAGTTTTCCCTTTGAACTTCTAAGTCGTGTCGTTTGCCCGTCAAGAACTTCCAGGTATTTTCTGAAGGGAGCTCATTAGTGTGAAGTAACAAATAAACCATTGTAATGGTCTTCCCAATGTCAGCTCTAGTTTTCTAATTACTCCATTTGATTGCCCTGTATTTACATTAGTTGCATCACAAACTACTGCTTTTAAAGTCGATGCAGAGTTGGTGTCAGTAATTAATGATATAACTTCTTTAGCAATATCACTTGCCTTTCCACTTTTAGGAGCAACATGGTCAATATGAATACCATTGCAAGCTATGCTATTAATTTGAAACAAAAGAAAATAAAATGCTGAATCAGGAAACACATAATATGTCAAACAAATGATAGGTCACAAATACACATGTAGGCACACAAATACACATGATAGGTCAAACACATATGGGTCCTACATTTTAAAATAGCAAAAACAATGTTTATTAATGGTTTTTTGATAGACATTGGCATTAATTGAGTTTATTGTTGAGATCCTCATACCTATGAGGCGAAAAATTAATTTAAGGAAACATGCTAAAAAGGATCTTTTGTGGTCTTTGTTTGCAATTTATTTTTTCATAGTTGCCAGCACCGAAATTAATATTTCTAAAAGATATGACTTATTCCTTAATCAGTGACTACTCAGGCATCTTTTTCAGCATGTTTCATTAAATTAAATTTTTTCAACCCACCCTAAATTGTACATGTTGCATTATTCTTTCCATGATCTAGATGTTCTTGGATTGGATCCGATGAAGATATTACATCAAGAATGGCTGCTAAGTTGTCCTTATTTGATGCTAAATTTGTGTTGTCATCAAGATAACCCCGCAAAGCAATATTCTGCTTTCCACAAATAAGAACAGTACAAACAATGGACTTGAGGATGGGCATGTTCCTGTTTTCTATTGATTTGAGATTTGATAAGACATGGTTTTACTTGGCTCGCTAACACTCTGGAGAAGTTCTGATGCATCTTAGATAGGATTTCTATGAAACTGCAGCGATGCATGCCTTTCAAGAATGCTATCTTTTCCTGTTGCCTTTCTCAGATACGTGGATGGTGTGGCAACGAGAAAACCAGTGCTGACTTAGGGGGGAACAACACGCGATACTCGCAGAGTGTACCCTGTGCTGTCGGGTTATAGACTAACCATTTGTAGTTTTCCAACCATAACTTTTGGAATACAAGCTCATCTGCTTTGCCTGTTTTCCTTCGTACACCCTTCTGAGTACATAGAGTGCTGGGAATATGTGGTTCGCAGCGATGGTTAATGTAATTTACCTTTTCCTCCATTGACAGGGATATGACAAAGTGACATTTCCATTTGCTATATTGCCAACATCATACTGCATTGAACCAGTAGATGACTCTCCAACGATATTCTGGGGTTGGTTTATTTGATCCAGGCTAGCGTCATGTTGGCCACTACCAGATAATTCTTGAGATTCTGATAGAGGAAGACCGTGTGAATGATTTGGTTGGTGATGATGTTCATTTCTATTATCAGTACAACATTGGTCTGCTGATGGCTTTGATAACTTTTGTAAAGGAAGGCCATGAGTTTGAATGAATGTGTTGGCACTTTTTTACTGGCCTCGACATATCTCTCTCTCTCTCTCTCTCTCTCTCTCTCTCTCCAACAAATCGTTGGAGACGGGCCAGGTGCCTGGTGACTGGAGGGAAGCCAATGTGACCCCTATCTTTAAGAAAGGGGATCACGAAAGTCCAGGGAACTATCGTCCCATTAGTCTCACTTCAGTTGTAGGTAAATTATTAGAGGGGATAATAGCGGATAGGATCGTTGACCATTTGGATTCCTACAAGCTGCTTGTGGACTCCCAACATGAGTTCAGACGGCATAGGTCGTGTCTCACCAACTTGCTCGAGTTTTTCCACGTCATGTTGAGTGAGTATGATAAGAGTAGGGCGATTGATATACTTTATCTCGACTTTCAGAAAGCCTTTGATAAGGTACCTCACCGCCGGCTAATGGCGAAAGTGCGTGCGCTGGGTATCGGTGGGGAAATAGGTAGGTGGATTGAAAACTGGCTGAGGAATAGGCGGCAGAGGGTTGTAATTAAAGGGGCTAGTTCGGGTTGGGCCTCGGTCACTAGTGGGGTTCCTCAGGGTTCCGTTTTGGGGCCACTGTTGTTTATCATTTACATAAATGATATCGACGGTGGCATCGTCAGTCGGATCGCCAAATTCGCTGATGACACCAAGCTTGGGGCCAATGTTGGGACGCCCGAAGCGATCGAGGAACTGCGTGCGGACCTAGGTAGGATAGGAGAGTGGTCCGAAAAATGGCAAATGCCGTTTAACTTGGGTAAATGCAAAGTGATGCACATTGGCTACGCCAATCCCAAGTCGGACTACTCGATGTTGGGGAGTCATATCGAGGTGACTGATTTAGAAAAGGACTTGGGTGTGCTAATTAGCAGCGACCTTAAGTCTACGAAACAGTGCGTAGAGGTGGAAAAGAAAGCCCAGAAACTATTGGGTTATATCAGGAGGCAATTTCAGTTTCGGAACAAGGAGATTGTGCTGTCACTGTACAATTCCCTTGTTCGGCCGCACCTGGCGTATGCTGTGCAGTTCTGGTCGCCCACCCTCAGGAAAGATATTGAGAGGCTGGAGCGAGTGCAGGCGAGGGCCACAAAGTTAATCCCTTCCGTTAGGCATATGGGCTACAATCGACGGTTACGCGCCCTGAACTTGTTTTCGCTTGAAACTCGGAGGCTGCGCGGTCAACTCATCGAGGTTTTCAAGCTCTTACGCGGGTTCAACGATGTCGATTTTAGAAGTATGTTTAGTTTAAATGATAACCCAACTCGCAACAATGGTTGGAAGTTGGATTTGAAACGGTTTAGGACTAGTGTGTGTGGGAATTACTTTACGTATAAGATCTGTGACACATGGAACAGGTTACCTTCAGAAGTTGTGAACAGTTCCCCTGTGGATCAGTTCAAGAAAAGGTTAGACCAAATCTTGCACACTATTTGAGTGTGTACAAAATTTTCCCTGGCACCCGTTGCCATTGGTACCTCCTCGGTATGGGCCGCAAGGCCTTTTGAGGTACTTCTTTTCCTTGTAACTCCTTGTAACTCTGTGTCAAGCCTTTGACACAGTTCCTTACGCGAGATTGATGGCTAAAGTCAAAGGACTAGGAATCACCGGGCTCACTTCCAACTGGATTGAGGATTGGTTAAAAGATAGAAAGCAAAGAGTGGTAATAAATGGAGTGGCTTCGGAGTGGGCGCCCGTCACCAGTGGTGTCCCACAGGGTTCCGTTCTGGGTCCTTTACTTTTTATCATCTATATTAACGATATAGACGTCGGGCTTCTAAGTACAATCTCCAAATTTGCAGACTATACGAAATTAGGAAGTAGTGTAGGTACTGAGGAGGACGTAAGAACGCTTCAGAACGATCTTGACAGGTTGGGCGAATGGTCTGCTACTTGGCAGATGCCATTCAACTTGGACAAATGTAATGCACATAAGTTATAAAAACCCGAAGACCGATTACTCTCTCTTGGGAAGGAACTTGACTGAGACCGATCTAGAGAAAGACTTAGGAGTCTACATCAGCAATGATCTGAAACCGTCGAAGCACTGTGCAGAAGTCGAAAAGAGGGCCTTAAAAATATTAGGTTATATTAAGAGAGTTTCAGTTTCGGAACAAGGAGACTTTTTTTTCTTTCCTTTATTTTACCGCCAATTCGTACCTAGGGAGAGTGGTACATATCTTGGCGAGACAGTGGGTGGGTGGTGTCACTGTATTGGGGGTGGTAGACTAGGGGAGTAAGTAAGGTTCGTTTGCTGGATAGGCGGTAGGAGGGGTATGGACTTAGATACGATGAAGCAGATGGGAATGGGCGAGGAAGAGAAAAATCGCTTCCGCTGAAAAGTGGGGGCCTTCAGCGAGTATGGATTGTAGACGCTCGGGTGTGGAAATACTGGACAAGAGATGGAAACACCTGCGACGAAGAGCGAACAGGTTCGGGCATTCGACCAGGTGTACGACGGTGATAGGGGTATGGCAGGTAGGGCAGAGCAGGGCTGGCGATTTAGACATAAAGTGGCCATGTGTAATGCGGTGTGTCTTACCCGGAGAAAGGATGAAATCACTTCTTTATGGCGGGACCGGTGGAATGAGGAGGCCCAGTATCTTCATTGTGGTTTGATCTTGTGGAGTTTGTTGTGAATGGCTTGGTCCAATTCCCGTTGCCAGATGGAACGGAAGTGGGAGCGGAGAGTCAGGAAGAAGTCGGAGAAAGGGAGAGGTCGGGAGGAGGCCGGCAATAAGCAGGCCATCTTTGCCGTGTGGTCCGCCTCCTCGTTACCCTGGATGCCGACATGTGCCGGGACCAGCAGAAGGCGATTGTCTTGTGTCGGAAAGTTGTTAAAAAGTGGAAGGTTTGATGGATGGTGCGGAGGAGCGGGTGGGTGGGGGTGGGGTTAAAGCTCTCGAGGGAGAGAAGTGCGCTTTGGAAGTCTGAATAAATGACAAAGGAGCTGGCAGGGTGGGTGCGCACAATGTTATGGCCTCCATAATCGCGAAGAGTTCTGCTGAGAAAACCGAGGCTTCGCGGGGCAGGCTGATGCCTCAAGAAAGCGGCTGGGCCAGTACCACCGCTGCGGCGGCCGTACCAGCCTCCGAGCGGGAACCATCTGTATAAATGGGGACAGTGTCCGGGTGTTGGGTTGTGTGTTCTCGAAAGAGTGACCTGTATACCGTAGCGATCGTGGTAGTCTTTGGTAGGGCACACAGGTCCCTGCAAAACTTGATAGGGGTGAGGAGCCAGGGAGGGTGGATGTTGTTTAAGATGGGGATAACTGAGGGGGCGGGCATGCTGGAAATGTCCAGGAAAGAGCAGACCGCTTCAGTGAAGTACCAGCTTCGTCCCTGGGGTGGAAGTTCAGAAATTGCCGCGCATAGAAGCGAAGAAGGTAGTCTCTGCGCACGAAGGTATGTCCTCATGAGGAGCAAACCCCGTCGGAGGCCGAGAAGGAGGTAATTGCATTCCGCTTGGAGGCTGGAGGCTGGGGAAGAGCGGAAGGCACCGGTGGCGAGGCGGAGGCCCCTATTCAGTACCGGGTCCAAGATACGGAGGTAGGCGTTGGAGGCGGCTGAGCTGTATATGACACTGCCATAGTCCAGCTTCGACTGAACCATGGAAGTGTAAAGGCGAAGGAGAGAGCGTCGGTCTGTACCCCATGTGGTGAGAGAGAGGTGATTTAGGAGAGCGAGGGGACGTTGGAGGGATTGCTTCAGGTATTTGAGATGGGGAACCCAATTGAGCCGTCGGTCTAGAATCATGCCCAGAAATCGCGTGGAGGGTACAACCTCAAAAGGATCGCAGTATAACGTGACAGAGGGGACGGGAAGGGTTGCGGGTCTTCTTCTGTTGAAGAGCATACACTTGGTCTTCGGGGTGGAACCCCACCAACGTCGCCCACCTTTCCACCCGATAGATGGCGAGCTGAATTTGCCGTTGAACGACGGACGGCTCCCGCCCCGCGAAGTAGATCGCGAGGTCATCCGCGTAGATGGAAGAACAGATGGTGGGTTGAAGGTATTTTGAGACTGTTCATTACTATGGAAAAGCATAAAACACTGAGGATGCTTCCCTGTGGGACCCGTCCTCCTGCACGAAGGTGTCTGAGAGGACTGCGCCCACCCGAACTTTAAAAGTTCGGGAGGAGAGGAAGCCCTGATGAAGGTCGGCAGGGTCCGACGAGACCCAGATTTTGGAGCTGACAGTATTATTTTCCGACGGGTGGTGTCGTAGGCCTTCTGTACGTAAAAAAGAAATTGATAGGACGAACTGTCCATGTCGAAGGCCTACTGTATGTCTCGGCTGAGGAGCAGGATGGGATCAGTAGTGGAGCGGAATTGTCTGAAGCCGGACTAGGTAACCGGGAAGGAATCACTATTTTCGAGGAGGAAAGATAGTCGCGTAGCGACCATTTTTTCTAAAATTTTGCAGGCACAACACGTTAGGGCGATAGGTCTGTAGTTTGTGGGATCGAGGGAATCTTTGGTTATTATTCGTTTTAACACGCATCTCGCTAATGAATTGAAAACATGTTTTGCTTATGTAATTTGATGCGTACTGTTTGAAGATGACCTTCATTTCCTTGGGAAATGTGCCGTTTTTCCAGAAATGACTCGAAGTCATTTCTGAAAAAAACGGCACATTTCCCAATGAAACGAGCGTCCTATATCGTATGCGGATATGATTCCGCTACGCATCGGAGAAAATGGTGGATGCGTTCATCTTCGCTATAAAATCGGTTAAATAGGTATCTCGCGAAATATTGTGGGTAATGTTCTTTCTTATTCCCTGACCTCAGCACCCAATTGAATGCCAGGTTAGGTCAATTGAAAGCCCGGTTAAGTCAACTGTACGTCCTTGATGATTGGTTAGGTTAAGTCATGATATTTTCGTTAGTTTTAACGAAAATATCACAACTTAACCTAACCAGTCATCAAGGGCGTACAGTTGACCTAATCGACCATTCAAATGACCTAACCAGGCATTCAATTAACCTGAGTTATTTAATTAGGTTTCGTTAGGTTAGGTCATTTCTGAAAAAAAATATGAAAAAACGGCACATTTCCCAAGGAAATGAAGATAATTTTCAAACAGTACGCATCAAATTACATAAGAAAAACATGTTTTCAATTCATTAGCTAGATGGGTGTTAAAACGAATAATTACCGAATCTTTAACAGGTTTGGGGATAGGGATTACATGGGCCTCCCTCCACCGGGAGGGGAAGGTGCCCTCTATCCATATGCGGTTGTATAGGTCTAGTAGGAAAATTTGTAAGGTAGGGTGGATGTGCTGGATCATGCTGTACGGGATACCATCCGGGCAGGGGCGTCCGCAGGATTTTTCGCAAGGGGGGGCAAAACTAACTTATTAGTTCTTAGTTCTTATTAGTTCTTTATTAGGTAGAAAAAAAAAATGCATTTTTTTTTCTACCAGTCAAGTCCATTTTTTATATGTTATATGATACTATGATTAACTATAATCGTGTAAGTTTCAGTGAAATTGACCAAAAGGTTTTCGAGAGAAAAAAAATAAATAAAACACTCAATATAATGATCTTTGCAAATAATTCCATTACTATATCTTTCAGTATAGTTTATTTAACACTTCTAAGTTCAACGACACGGCACTTCGGTAAAGTAAAGGTAAAGTAAACGACATTTCCTTGAATGTGGAAACACTGACTGAGCTGCAGTAGAATTATAGAAGTCGTTGCGTGGGCAAACACAAATTTCCAAGGGAGGGCAACTGCCCCCTCTTGCCCCCCCCTCCGGACGCCCATGCATCCGGGCCGGGGCAAAGGGATCGTCGTGAGGCCAGCGCCGCTTGTAGTTCACGCATGGTGAACAACCGATTGTAGGTGATGTCTTGAGACGGTGAAGAGGAGCTATTGTTAAGGGCGGGTACGAGGGAACTGTCCCTCGGCGGCGAAGGTCGAAGCTAGGTGGTTTGCCACCTATTTGGGCTCGTCCGTCATTAGTCCGGAGGACCGGGGGTCGGGAGGGGACATGTCGCCCCGGAGGACCGGGGGTCGGGAGGGGACATGTCGCCTCTCGACATCCCGTACCTCCTTCCAGATGGTAGCCGAAGGTGTGGTAGTGGTGATGCCGGACATAAAGGCACGCCAAGAAGTTCGGCGCGCTTTCTTCATCGTACGGCGGGCGATGGCCCTGGCCCTGGCCCTGGCCCGCTGTATCTCCGTGCGATGGATGGGAAATCGCGATTGCGTACGGTAGAAGCGTTGAGTAGCCTTCTTCTTGGCGCGTATGGCCTCCGTACACTCTGGGGTTCACCAAGGTACCCGTCTGGTGCGGGGGTAGGAGGAGGATCGTGAGATGTTAGTGCACGCAGTCGCTACAACGACTGATTCGAAGTATGCGATGCACTCGTCGGAGGATGGGAAGTGGGCAGTCGTAAGGGTTGTAGATGTATTGTCGTGGAAGCAGGACCAGTTAGCTTTGGCAGTAATCCATTTTTCCGGTACCCGAACGGTCTGGTCGGGCCAATTTAGCGTGAGTTGAACCGGGAAATGGTCACTACCATAGTCCTCTTGAAGGACTTGCCATGTGAAATCTAGGAGGGCATCGGTCGAGACGAATGACAGGTCTATACAGGATGGAGTGCAGGTGGTGGCATGGTAGAATGTAGGAGAGCCATCATTGAGACACTCGAAGGAGAACTCGGTCATGATAGTAATCAGGGTCGGGGCCATATAGGTAGAGTGTGTCTCCCCACAAGGGGTGGCGACTATTGAAATCGCCCAGTAATAGAAAGGGCCTGGGAGTTGTTTCACCACCTCCACCAGGTCATCGCGGGAGACTTGAGTGTGGGGAGGGATGTATATTGAACAGACGGTGTACTGTCTATCCAGGGAAAGCCGGGTAGCAATCACCTGTAACGTAATCGGATAGAGAGATTATGGAAGGGGACTGCGTGGTGTACGAGAATGGCAGCCCCCTTCGAGTGCAGGTAGGAGACGAGGTGGTGATATAGGAATATCCAGTAGGGCAGGGCATGGGCCTGGTCCCCAGGATTAGCTCCTGGAGACAGACACACACCGAACGGGAAGAAGCAATCAAGAAATTAGACCTTCGTAGTTCGGAAATATTCCTCTGCAGTTCCACTGTACTATTGTAGTTTACCGGGAGTCCATTATTCGATGATGGGGGATGGGTAAAGTGTAGGTGCTAGGGGGTTGGGGTGTGAGGGGAGATTTGGGGTTCACGAAGGCGAAGGATGGGTCAGTGGCATGGCTGGCTATCTGCCGTTCACCAGAGAAGGAATCGGTCGGCCAGTCGACCTCAGCGGAGATTGCGCGGTCGAGTCAGCCGAGCGAGACCGGAGGCGTGGATCACGGCAGCTAGGGAAACGTCGTGGACTTAGAGGGTGAGGGGTTTCTTGGTGGGTTTCTGTATTCGGGCCAGGAGGGGGCACTTTATTTTCCATAGTGGCACCGCCCCGCCTGTCTGGGGTCTCTCGGCGGACCCTGGATGGCGATAAGGGGTACCAGAAGAATCGGGCAGGTGGGAGGGAGGACACGCTCAGGGTGGCTGACAGGGAGGGGGTCTGGGGTGTTGGGGGAGCAGGTACTGTGGGGGTGGAAGGAGATGAACCAGAGTGTTCTCGTGGAGGGGTGGAAAAATGGCACCAGGAGGTAAGGGCAGATCCATAAGACGCATGGGCGCGGCCGAGCTCCCCTTGGCCACACCATGTAGTTGCGCCAGTGCCGCATCCACTGGATCCTCGGGGAAGAGGATATTGTCCAGATTGGATCTCGTCGTGGGAGGCGGGTCATGTAACTCGGCTACTATTGTCAGAGTCTGTGGGGGTAGATTGGAGGGAATTCTGCGGTGGGATGATATGGTCCTCGTAGACGAACTAGGGGGTGTAAGGGTTCGAGCCGTCTTCTCAGATCTGGGGGAAGAGGGGGAGGCCTGTTGAAAGGCTGGAGAATCTGGCGATTCGCTCCGCCGTCTCCGCCTCTTCAGCTTACCCCGGGCGTTAAGTTCGGGTGTGTGCAGAGAGTGCTGAGAAGGCAGGGTTCGAGGTGGACAGGGCCTGGGTGTCCTGGTCCCAGATTCATGGGGAATCTTTAGCAGGTGAGGTGCGTCAAGAGGAGGGATGGTGGGGGAACAGGAGGTCGTCGGGTCCAGCGAGGACTCCCTTTGTGAGGGATGGGAAGCAGTGGTCGAAGGGGGTTTGAGCGGCAGACCAGGGCGGCGTTCCGAGTGGACAGAGCCGAGGGCAGCAGCGTAAGATACCCCAGGCCTCACCTCCAGACTCCGCACCCTGTCTCGTGCCTCTCGGAAGCTAAGGAAGTCCTCTACCTGCAGGCCTCGGACCGCCTTCTCGAACTTGAAGAAAAGGCATTAGCGGGATGAAGAGTGGTGTGTGCCTTCGCAATTGGAGCATTTGGGTATGTTGGGGCACTTGTCTGGGTAAGCGATTTCTCCGCAACGAACACACAGTTGGTGCGGTTGTCAGCAAACTGAACTGACGTGTCCGAACTTGTTGCATTTAAAGCAACGGGTCGGGGCTGGGATGTATGGGCGGACAGTGAACTCGCACGACGTGCGGTCTCCCATACCCCATACAATACGGTTGGGAGGGACTAAGGTGTCGAAGGTAAGAAGTAGGCGCGGGGTTGGGGTTGGGGAGGGGGTGCCTCCCTGTCGGGATGTGAAGCGATGGATTTTAGTGACACCCTGGGGTGCGAGGTCCTCCAGGAGCTCGTTCACTGTGATCGATAATAGGTGGGTGGCATAAATAGTGCCCTGACTCTGATTCAGGCGAAGGTGTGGGGAGACGGACACCGAACATCAAAGGACCTCAGTGAGGGAGAGTAGGGCTTTCGTCTCTGCGGCTGAGCGTGATTTTATGAGGAGGGAGTCATCCCTCTGTGGTCGCACATCATAGTGGATGGAGTTGCTGCGGGCTCAGATCGCCTGAAACGTCCGTTCAGAGTTGATCGGAAGGGACCCAGAGGTAGGCCGGATCACTAGGGATTTGTGGATACTTGGAAGGGATTGGGAGGCTGTAGAATCGAAGTGGACTAGGATATCCAACGGTCGATAAGATGGACGTGAATACCGACTTCCCCGTCCGCCGCGGAGCTCTCTCCGTGGGGAGGCGGGGGGCATACGGGGAGAGCAAGAAGCCGGGTTTTGGAGGCAAATCTTGGGTGGAACTTGACTTGCCCGAAGGCGGCTGAGGTGGGCTGGGGCGAGACCCCTGCTCCAGAGGGTTGTAGTGATTCCCCTCATTCACAATTCGTTATTTACTTTACTTTATTCAATTTCTTTTATTATTGCTCTTTCTTCTCTTTACACTCGCTTCACTGTGCTTTATAAACACGCGGGCAGACCGGTAGACGTGACTGGTGAACCGCCATTAAACTTTCGAACAAAGCAAAGGAGAACCGGGAATAATTACGCACTTTTTCATTTACTATTTACTGACTTTTTATTTATGCCGAAATACTTTAGACGAACGGGGAAATGCGAGGGTGGAATTAGCATTAACATTTAATCGCAGAGAGAGACATAATTAATATTTTAAATAAACAATAACATTCTAATACGAAAAACAACCCAACCAGGACACATCCCGCCCAAAGACTGGATTGCCAAAACTGGGCATTTTACTCAGCCTCCAGCTTGAACACATCTTAGATGTTGCC
Source organism: Bathynomus jamesi (assembly GCA_023014485.1). Classification (NCBI taxonomy): domain Eukaryota; kingdom Metazoa; phylum Arthropoda; class Malacostraca; order Isopoda; family Cirolanidae; genus Bathynomus; species Bathynomus jamesi. The sequence continues at coordinate 745,142 of JAJOZX010001637.1, forward strand.
AATTTGTATTTTTATTAATTTCAAACAAAATATTATCAATTTCTTATTTACATACAAACCATAATTAAATTTCTTATTTAACATTATTTTCTTCTTTATTAAACAAAACATTATTAAATTCTTATTAGACATGATTATCTTTATTAAAAAACACAATACACTACACTTACACTACAGGGTGTATGTCCAAAGGCATGTTCAAGGTACAGGCTGGGGTCGGTAACGGAAGAGGAGAGTGCAAGTGTTCCGCTGCTGGAGGAAGGGCGATCTCCTCAAGACGTGGTCTTCCAGTGGTAGAGGACTCGGGGGCCTGGTTGCCCACTACACGAGTTCTAGCACAAGAAGTAATAGTTTTCATATGTTATTAATGTTGTAGAATACGGACCCAGGGGACACACGAAACTGCCTATCGGTGAGAAAGGGAGGCCGAGCGCAAACCGCAGGGGGCGGGGTACCTCGTCCCCAGGGAACACACCGTCGGTTTAAAAACGGGGCCCCGTGATGCAAATGTTTGCCCCCAAACGGCGCAAAGACCCCATCCCCCCAATCCCACCGGCCCGGACACCCAACCATCCAACACAGTGACGCCCTAAGAGCGTCACCTCCGGAGGACAGCACTGGAGACCCGTACTGGGAGCCAAAGACTTTAGTGGCTCTGATCCCGGTCTCCCCAGTAGCCTGTCCGGCATGGGTGACCCTTCCGGCATGGGTGACCCTTCCGGCACGGGTGACCCTTCCGGGGGCTAAGCCCCGCCGACGTAGCCCACTGGGTCAACACGGGAGTCCACCCACCACGACAAGTGGCCACAGGCGGGGAGAAACAAGGAGACTGTAATGTTTCTTTATAATTCACTTGTCAAATTCAACTGGAATACTGTGCGCAGTTTTGGTCTCCATCCCTCAGGAAGGATATAGAAAGGTTAGAAAGGGTACGAGCAAGGGCTCAAAATTGATCCCTTCAATGAGAATGCAAAACTACCAACGGAAATTGGAGCGCCTAAATCTGTTTACCTTAGAGACGAGGAGGTTGCCAATGGAACAGACAGGGTAGATTACAGAAACTTATTCTCATTAATGCCAATCCAACAAGAAATAATGGGTTTAAACTGGAACTAAAAACATTTAGAACCTCTTTCTGTGGCAATTTCTTTTCCTATAAAATAGTTAATATCTGGAACCAACTTCCCTCAGAGGTTGTTTCCAGCCAAATGTGTTTAAAAATAGGTTAAACAAAGTACTGAATACTCTCATGATCTAAGACTAAAACATAACGTAACTCTGCAGGAGTTCGCTTGCACGGTCTCTGTGGGCATGCTAATTATAGAACTTTTTTATATATTCTCAACTTTCTTGTAAAATTTCCTTGGCTACTTTTCCTGGCTACTTTTCCAAGATCAAGGTATTTTCTTCAACCTTTTTCCGTACCCGCCTCTGGCAGGGAGGGAGCTGAGGGTGGGGAGAGAGCCTTATACTTTCCTATCCAGTTTTCTACTACTGCTAGAATAGTTGAAAGAAAAATAAACTCGTTTAATAACAGGAACCTCCCAGAGTAGACTGGAAGGTCTTTGAGGCTTCCTCTTGTCCTCGTAACTCCTTGTAACTCTCTCTCTCTCTCTCTCACACACACACAGTATATTTACTTTAACGAAAATAAAGATTAGATTTGTTGCACTAAACATATCTATTAATAACTGTTGTATAAAAAAATTTCAAGTTTTTCTCTATTATTCAATTTGTAGACATAATAATGCTAACTTAGGCATAGATTTATTATCAAATTATCAAATTATCAAATAGAAGAAATATGATAACTGTCGAGGGAATCTTTGAAATCTGTTTCAGTATTTCAATATCATTTCAATGTCATGATTGTGAAAAATTTAATGTTTTAACATTATTTTATAATATATTGAAAAAATATTAGTAAAATAGATAAATATAGACTCTAAATAAGTTATCAATAATAAATTTTTTATATATTTGATTTTTTTTACTTAATGAAGTCTTAATTCTTATCAGTAATAAATAGAGTAAATAACGTAAAAAAAAGAAGAGAATAATTGCGTTGAACGTAAAAGGACAAGAAATATAAAAATATGAACTCTGGAGAGGCGGGGTGATTAATTATTATACACTGCCCAACAAAAAAATTTTTTGCTGGTGATTTTAATTCTAAGACCTGTTTCTGGATAATATTGATGTGCTGATTTCAAAAATCACCTTAGATTTTGCCCATCACATCAGGTTTTCGTGCAATGTGCAATGCAATATGCCTATTTTGGGTGATCCATGAAGGGCACTTATCAAAATTGATGATTTTTGAGACCTGTTAACGGCTGTTTTGCTGTTAAAATTTTATCTGTCGAATACGCAAATCTGTGCATTAAATCTAAAGGTCATGTACAACATATTAAAATCTTGGGTATCTGTGATTTCCCCAGGTGTGAGCGTGACGTCATGATCGTGGATTCATTTTTTGCTTATTTAAACACTTTTAATCACTTTATGTGTCAATATTACCATTGTATATTAAAGTTCACTCCCTGCACAATTGTTTACTTTTCCATGCTGATTCTGAGTATGTAAAAACTTATTTTTTGAAAAAAAAAAAAAATTGGGCATAACCCTGCCAAAATGCGATATCTCCGTATTTGATTGCTCGAAAACCTGACGTGATAGGCAAAAACTAAGGTGATTTTTTAAATCAGCACACCAAAGTTACCTAAAAACAGGTGTTAGAATTAAATCAGCAAAATTGGTGTTGGGCAGTGTTATCAAAGCGGATCTGGGACTTCCTATCAACGCGTAGACACCTTGGAATACCCATCCACACGTTGGATATATTCTATTTATTCTTAAATACGGTACTTAAATTTTTAAACAACACTTTCATGCAAAATGGTAAATAAGTACAATCTTTACATACCTGTAAGTGTCACTCAAACGAGGACATTTCTCTGTTGTGCGACTTTGTTCAAAAGCTGATCTTTCTTTCTTTCTTTTATTACGTGCAACTGTTGGTATCTTGGTGATTAAAATTGCGTGTCCAGTGAAGTAGATTATTTTATCAGCCCAATTTATGAGCACAAATAAGATTAATTTTAGCTGAAATTAGATATCAATTGCTATTAATGAATAAAAAATTTATGAAACACATTGTACATTGACAGTATTATTATCAAATAGTGAAAAGGATCTATAGTTTTAGGATTATTAATGACGCCAGTACCGCCATACTGAAGAGTGGGGTGTACACTAGGGTGGATCGATTTTACATTTTTTTCGATTTCCATATTCTAATAGAGACAGAAACTTGCGCATGCATGAGAAAATAGCCTCTGCAAAATCTTAGCTTAATAGGTAATCGTCTTCTGCCCCCGGCAGAGCGATGAAAATCATATTTTAGTAGTCAAAAACGTATTTTTCTTATAATTTTTAAAATATTTCAATATGCATCAAAATTATTCCTAATAACTATAAAGTCGATGAAAAAGACCTCATATGATCGTTTTTCCAAGCGCGTTGTCCTACGTTAATATCTTTTGCCCCCGGCAACAACGTCAAATGTTGAAAAAATAGGTAATTTATATACATATTTTCAGATCGGCTCTTTGTCTTAAATAATGCATTTATATATTTCCCATAGCATTTATATCGTTGCTTAGGCATGAAATAACACACACGCAAAATTTTATGACTAGAGTAATATCTTCTGTCCCCGAGAAAAGTCTAAATGTGGATTATAATTACGTTAATGCGATGTTATAAGTACGATAAGTACTAAGTACAGCTCCTCGCTTGCTAATTTTATAAAATTAGCAACCCAGAACTCACCACGAGGAGGTGGCTGTACGTCGAGTTCCACCCTATCCAGCCCCAACCACCCTTCCTTTGGCTGCATGTCGATTTACATACGGTAATCTTTCTTAGAATCAAATCATGGAATTTTTGTTCGGGAGTGAAGACGGGAGCGGATGAATCCGTCCCTCTCTTCTATTCCACTTACACTGGCAGAGGCTTCGGTTACTAATTTGATGAGTCTCTCGACCGCTTGAGTATGACAAGGGAATAGTGGGATCAGTCCATCAGGCTGGTCTCCCGTCTCAACAAACTCTTTTATTCGGGTATCAGGTATTGTTTTTGTAACGGGGGGGTTCGGTCACCTCAGCCGTTTGCCAGTTGATCATTTCGTAATAGTTTTGACTATCGTAGAGCAGCTCAGGCATGGCGAAGGCTCGAATTTCCCCCGCTGGTGATTGTTTTGATCGTGCTTTAATATTCTTCTCCATCCCAATTCTCTTATGTGTTGCTCATCGGCATGTAGCATGGAGATCAAAATATTTTCTGGGTGAGCAAAGAAAGAATTTCTGCGGAGGACTTTGTTGGCGATTGTCTTAGATCTTTGAGGCATGGTCTGAGAGAGACGCATCATTTCGAAAAAATGTTTTGCGCCCTCAGTGAAACTGGAGTTTTTCTTTATCTTAAACCAAATTGGTGCGTAAACTGTCATAATGAATCGCACAATTTCGTTGAAGGTGCTGGAGGGTTCACTGGTTGAAACATAGAGGCGCAGAAATCTATTTGCTGTTGTCAGCCACCTGGAATGCGCCATCTTACCTGGATTTCGAGCCGCGAGAGCTGAAGAGCAGCTACCGCTCGACACTGCTCTGTAGATGCCTAACAAATATTTTTGGTCAGTGCTCAACTCGGCATCATCTATGTCAATGTCGGGAGATGGAATGGCATCGAATTCTGTAATTGGAAGTTTTTCGCAGTCGTTCAGTTGTTTTCCAACTGGTCCAGTAAAGCCCATTGGCCCAGTTGTTTTGCCGTCCAAGTCTTGAATGAGGTGTCGCAGTGATAATTCATTACCGTGTAATAGGCATATGATCCACTGAACTGGCCTTTGTAGTTTCATTTCAATCAAACGAATGGCTCCACCCTTTCGACTGGCGCGTCAGTGGCAGCTGCTGCTGGCAGCACTCACCAGAGATGACCTTTAAACCCTAGCCTAGAGTCAAAATTTTGCGTGTGTGTTATTTCATGCCTAAGCAACGATATAAATGCTATGGGAAATATATAAATGCATTATTTAAGACAAAGAGCCGATCTGAAAATATGTATATAAATTACCTATTTTTTCAACATTTGACGTTGTTGCCGGGGGCAAAAGATATTAACGTAGGACAACGCGCTTGGAAAAACGATCATATGAGGTCTTTTTCATCGACTTTATAGTTATTAGGAATAATTTTGATGCATATTGAAATATTTTAAAAATGATAAGAAAATACGTTTTTGACTACTAAAATATGATTTTCATCGCTCTGCCGGGGGCAGAAGATGATTACCTATTAAGCTAAGATTTTGCAGAGGCTATTTTCTCATGCATGCGCAAGTTTTTGTCTCTATTAGAATATGGAAATCGAAAAAAATGTAAAATCGATCCACCCTAGTGTACACACCCAATCCTCACCTTGGATCCGCCCCTGGAAAATGGCATAGAAATGGAAAGATACCAGAAAGTTAGGTCTACAGAGACAAAACCACTTTTAAAGTACCTACTGTAGATGAGTATAAATATATGAGCTCCGTAAAACGCTTTATATTTCCTATTGCACAGATACACCTACATTCCTTCACAGAAACTTTCACACACACACTCAATCGCATACACACTCTCAAACGTGCTAATGCAGCAACACACACATATGCCAATCTAACGTTACCATGGGATCTTCTAATTAATGTTTCATTCCTTACACAATCAACTAATTTACTTACGCTATACCCACTCCCACACATCCACACAGTTCAGCCTCAAATAAATAATGTTATAAACAAGTATACATGCTAGCACGATTTCATCTTAATGCAGTCATCCCTCGACAAATCAATGGTTGTGAAGGAACTAGTCCGTACATGAAGGTGGGTCGGTTTACCGGTGTTAAAAATTCCCAGCTCCAAATCTTCTACTAACGACGGCAGCAAGGTGCCCTTAGGGTTGGTCAAGGAGCCACCTCAGAGGAGATGACGCCCATTAAGGTCGCCGAGAAGAAGAAATGGGTAGAGGAGTTGGTGAACTGGAGACATCAAATCATCTCAAGAAATTGAATCATTCAGAGGGAGGGAAGATACAAAGAACATATCGTATAGCTCCCCTTCAGATAAAGCTGAACAACCACCACTTGAAGAGAAGAACGAAGCGGGACCTGGGTATAAGGTGCATCAAGGCGAGCATATAGAGCACACCTACCTTGATGACTGTCCACAGAAAGACGAGGAGAGAAGAATGATGTGAAACCCCTTGGAGGGAAAGGAACGACATCTTCTACCATCGTCTCCTGCAAACACACTCAAATTGGTGAAACCTCAGCTAAAAGAACCTGCAGCTCCTCTCAGCTCGCCCTCAAACCATCACAGTTCCATTGTAGGATGGCTGCGAATACTATACTGTACTTGGAAACATTTTTAAGAACCCCCCTTGAGGAAGACTGGCTTTGGAGGCACACGCACCTTTTCCACTGAGCTCTTTAAAACCTGAATGGAAGGGGTCAGGTTTGGAAGCGGGTGTCTTCGGGATCTTGAAGGATCTCAAGGATCCTGTAGATTCAAAGTACTCCGAACTGGTGGGGTTGCAGGAAAAGCACCCTTAGGTGTCCGGAATGTGCTCTGCTCTCCTTTGTAGAACCACTGGAAACGGCAGGGGGCGCAGTACCCACCGAATCCGAATCCGAAGCACCGGCCCAGGGCACAGTTGGGCCACGAGCAGTCAGAACGGCAATACTTATCAGTCTTAGGAATCGTTGCTGAGGTTGAGACCGCAGTCGAAACCTGCACAGAAGAAACCGGAGTAGGGGCACCGGCCTCCTCCGCGGGAACAGTACTGGTTACTTCCGGCGCTGAGAAGGAAATCTCCACAGGAGACGCACCAGACCCCCTGGTGGTTGGCTGTTTTGTAGGAGGTTCCTCGACTATGATAGACTCAGACGAACCGAAGAACCTCTTTGAACATGGTGTCTTTTTTAGTAATGCCAAAAGGGCAGGAAGAACTCGTGGAGGGGGTGACACTTGAGGATGGGCGGGAAGAAGACATAAGGGTCGTGGTAGGGACACCACTGATTTTTTTCTGAATACGCCCTACTTTTATACCCCATTTGTCTGCCAGCTCGGAGAGCAGGATCTCCTCCGAGTATCTGAGGAGGTCACGAGAGAAAACAATTCCGCGAAACTGGTTGAAAGAAAGACGAATCGAGCAGCTTATAGAGCCACCCGCAACAGAGAGGACGGAGCTCTTCTCCGGAGAAGACACCACCAACAGACTCCTATCGAACTGCAAAACAATCCGAGGAGTGGCGCTGCAAGTGACAACTATAGCACGGTGTCTATAAAAAAATGTTCCGCTCAGTGACAACAGTGTCATACACCAAAGGGATTACAAGGAACTTTTCGAAGAAGACAGATTTGAAAATGCCGAACAAACGTTCAACGTTAACCTTAGCGCAGAGCTCCGTCGATCTCGTTGACGGGAACCAGAAGACTGGCTAACTTGAAAAGGAGCGCCCTTGTGGGCATCAGAATCGCATTTTGATTCCCGGAAAGTGAGGTGAAAACGGAAGATGAGGAAGAGGAATGTGCCATGGGGTTGAAAAATTACCTTCAGTTCTTCGTTCCCCTCCCCCTAAATCCCAGTAAGGGAAGTTCTGCTGGGAGCTTAGACGACCAGACGGCCTCAGGTGTAAAGCGGAGGAATACACAGGTAACCATTACAATGTCTCATGGCAGCTATAAAACCGAAAGGGGTGACAATACTACTAATACCCACTTGCCCCAGCCTACGCAAGACTTGCCAATCGATTCAGTAGGATCACACTGAACCTCCCATTTCACCCCTATCCACCACCAGGGAGCCGCAGTTCTAAGACAGACTCAACTTCCAGATGAAAGGAAACGGAGAATATACGAGTCTCCATGCCACGGCAAAAACTGGGCCCCGGTCCCAGCCCCAAACCCGAGGGCAGGGATAGCACTTAGTCTGCTTCCTCTGTCGTATACCCCCTAGCATGGGTGGCTCTATCCAGTAGAGTACACGACATCATCGGGTCACGCAATCTCCTCTACTACGGAAAGGTGGCTGCTCGCAAAGAAGAGATGCTACATAACACGAGTGAGATAAGACAAACTAATTTGTTCTCGTTTTCTCAGAATTTTCCTGGTTTTTATTTCTTCTTTAACAAAACGCACGATTCTACGATGACGTCAAATGACGTGATTTCTGACGAGAATCGGACGTCAAATTTATGAAGATTCACTTCTGAGGTTTTTCATTTGTCATTATTTATAGTTACATTTATTTTTGTTTATTTGCATTTCACAATATTTATTTACGTTTAAGTTTATTTAATTATTATTATTTATATACAGTATTTTAATAATAATACACAACACAAGAAACCAACTCTTTACTTCACCAGGCCAACTCAAGAGGAAGGGCAACAAGCTCGACTTTCCTGAAATGAGGAATCATCGCACGGAACATTTGAAAGATTGAAAAGTTGATTAGTTAACTCGGAATTTTTCTAACAAGGCGACTGCCGGCGAGCCCTTCTGCTCAGAATTTTTGTTTCCAAAAATATACAATACAGTATATTTTTTAAATTTGGGAATCCTTTAGTCTCTGGGCCAGAGTGCCTTGCATCCCCTCCAAAACACCTTCTGAAGGCCTATAAAGAGAACAGCTAACAAAATATAAAGAACTAATTATTACTATTTCCTCTTATATTTCTGTGCAGGAAGGAAATACACGTTTTATGTTAAAATCAGGAATTGCTTTGATTAAAAATATTATTAAAATTAATTAGAAATTTCTAAAATTTTCAGAAACCACTTTTGGAAAAAAAATGTAGCAGTTAATATTTACATTTTTTTTTAAATGCGATCATGAACCAAAAGTTTTACCCGTATTTACCTGAACTGTTCATTCTGACGAAAGCAAAGCTTGTTGCTCCGCCTTAGACCTACAGCTTAACGTGGAATCTGAACCACGACCAACTGAGGTGGATCAGAAATTACAGTCCTCGCCCGATCTCACGACCTCCCGATCAGCAGCCAAGCGTCTTTACCACAAAGCTGCCCATTTATCTATCAACCTAGTTTGTGGAAGGTTGAACAGCTGAATAAGCTGTGCACCGCCTGCTTTCGCCGGGAATCGAACCCGGGGCCGATGGATTCGTAGTCTGCGATGCTAACCACTACACACCACCGAGGTGTATTGTTTATACGGTATCAGGACAAAATCCCCCCGTGGACAAAATCCCCTCGCGGACAAAATCCCCCATGGACAAAATCCCCCCGGACACAACCCCCCCCGGACACAATCCCCCCGCGGACAAAATCCCCCTAAGGCTTTATTAAAAAAAGAAGAATACGACTGACTTTATTAAAGAAGAAAATTAAAAACACAATAAGAATAAGAATAAGAATAAGAAAAGAGGCTTACAGAAACGGATTACAGAAACACGGATTACAGAAAAAATATCAAGATGACAATGATTTTGCCTTAAAAATTCGAATGATACCTGCTCTAGCTTTTGTGCCTCCAGAAAAAGTTGTTGATGCTTTTGAACAATTATACGATTTTATACCAGTGGAAGGTTTGCCAATTCTCGATTATTTTGAAGATAATTATATTGGAAGGCCATGCCGACGAGGACGAAGAGAACCCACTTTTAGCATTTCTATTTGGAATATGTACTCAAGAACAATTACAGAACTTCCACGTACAAATAACTCTGTCGAAGGCTGGCATAGACGCTTTGCATCTCTAACAGGATGCTCGCATCCAAACATATGGAAATTTTTAAAAGTTTTAGGGCAAGAAATAAGCTACCAACAGGCATTTATTTCTCAAATTATCGCTGGCTTGCCGACAGAACCGCAAAGGAAGAAGTATAAGTCTTCTTCTTCTCGCATTTTGAAAATTGTACAAGACTATAACAACAGGTCTATTTTTGATTTTCTTAAGGGAATTGCTTTTAATTTGTCTTTTTAAATTTTGAATTTTGTTTGACTTTGTGTTTTTAATTTTTCTTCTTCAATAAAGTCAGTCGTATTCTTATTTGTTTGCCCGGTTAGGTAATTGTACGCCCTTGACGATTGGTTAGGTTAAGTCGTGATATTTTTGTTAAAACTTTAATAAAGTCAGTCGTATTCTTATTTTTTTAATAAAGCCTTTGGGGGATTTTGTCCGCGGGGGGATTGTGTCCGGGGGGGTTGTGTCCGGGGGGATTTTGTCCGCGAGGGGATTTTGTCCACGAGGGGATTTTGTCCACGGGGGGATTTTGTCCTAGAAGCTGTTTATACATATATATTTTTTTTTTCACACAAATATGATGTGCATTTAGGCATTAAATCATGAAATGAATGTAACACGTAACCAGATTTTTCATCTTATATTCACAAAATATGCTGATGCAAATGAGACCTCTGATAATGCTTTCCTTTTCAATTGAATTTCCTAAAAGCTTGCTACTTGGGATGCTTACTTAAGTCAATATCATTTAATATGTGCACTTTAATCAAATGCGTGATCAGAAAACGGTCAGCTAAAATTGACAATGCTGTAAGCTGTTCAAAATATTTTACTCATAGTATCTTCACAAGAAGTTATATTAATTTTATACTTTTTCCGTTATTTTTCTTCTGATTTCTTTTTTACCTCAGCAGGTAATATGCAATTCTTTGAACCATAATGACTTTTTATTTTGAATCGGATTGTTTAAGTTTACTTTTGTGCTTTGAGAAGAAGTCTCAGCAATATTAGCTTTATTCTTGAGAAGGTCGTAATGACTTCGCATGCGCACATATTTGACAGCCTAATTTCCTGTCATTTATGCTAAGCCATAGATATTTTAACTTACACTAGCTAAAGTGTAAGTAAACAAAAGTGTAAGTAAGCTAAAGTGTAAGTAACAAACAAACAAACAAATTCCTGTTTCAAATAATTGTATTTCCTTATTATAACATAAACATCATTTCTAACATTACCACCTCATTCTAATTCTAACATAAACATCAACTCTAACACAGCTAACATCAACACGTCATCTAACATCATCACCAGTTTAAACAGTCTGTGAACGCTTCTAAAAAATTCCATCCACGTTTGTGAAATCGAGAAAAGTCATTCGGTCAATAAAATTATAGAAAAGAACGCAGCCATGAAGATCTTAAGCTTTACGTCCGAACTCACTATGTCAAGATTTGTGAAGCTGCATTTAAAATCTAAATTCCTCGTGAACTTAAAGTAAATATTAAGTTTTCGCTGCCTTAATAATTTCTTTTCAAAATCTTCGGTATGAAATTATTTACTGTGACTTTCTCGGTATGCAATTATTTAATGAGACTTTTTCCAAAGATAGATAGATAGATAGATAGATAGATAGATATATAGGCAGAATCAGCTTCATTATAGTTAAGAAGATTCAGCCCACTGTTTATAGTTCCACGCATCTGCCCATTTAGCACCTTCAATTTCAGAATGAGATTCTGACTCTGATTCACAAGGATTCACAGCTTCAATTAATAGTAGGCCTACCGCTAACTTCAGGACCACCCAAGTTTGTGTGTTTCACTACGTGACTACCTTCACCTAGGTTCACAATCAGGGGCGGATTAAGGCTGTGAGGGGCCTAAGGCTAACAAGAGGGAAGGGCCTATATATGTACTATATATATTGTATATAATTCTTAAAATCTTCAAACAAATAGAAATGTACGTGTACAGTATATTTATCCAAATTTAACAACTAAAAAGAATCAAAGCTCTGTACATTAAAAAAACAAACAGCAAACACAGCATACACTTCAAATGGAGAATGATCTCTTCCTTCCTGGCTTTAAACTGATATCAAACAAAACATCCCCCTTTCTTCGACATGCTGAATGATCATTACATTAGGCCCAAATTCCCAATGTCTGAAAAACAGATTAACCTTCTGGAGCCAATCATACATACATATAGACAATAATGCACCATCTATAATGGGGTTTATGATATAAAAATTAGGGCCTAAAAAATATGAGGGCCTAAGGCTACAGTTTTATTAGCCTAACTAATGGTTAATCCGACCTGTTCACAATACAATAGCAGTACAGTAAGCTTTGACAAAAACCAAAACGTCACCAATTTTCAGCTGCGAACCAACAAAACAAGTAGAAGGAACAGTGAATTTTGTGTAGGCTCAGGGGTGTAAAGGTAACGAAGTAATTTTACTTAAGTACCATACTTAAGTAACTTTTTCTAGTATCTACTTTTTAAAAAGTATTTATATTTTCAAGTACTTTTACTCTAATTTAAGTAATTTTGGGGCGATTACTCGTACTTTTACTAAAGTATAATTCATTTTATCCATTTCGTTACTGCTGCCAAAAATTATATGGTTAGACAGTGACACATACAAACAAACTACTCTAAAGGGTTTTATGGCCTACTTTGGCCATAGCCCAAACTACTCTAAAGGGTTTTATGGCCTACTTTGGCCATAGCCCAAACTACTCTACTCTAAAGGGTTTATGGCCTACTTTGGCCATAGCCCAAACTACTATTTCAAGGGGCTGATGACCTACCTTGGCCATAGCCCAAATTATTCAAGGGGCTGATGGCCTACCTTGGCCATAGCCCAAATTATTCAAGGGGCTGATGGCCTACCTTGGCCATAACCCAAATTATTCAAGGGGCTGATGGCCTACCTTGGCCATAGCCCAACATATCCAACAAGGGGCTGATGGCCTACCTTGGCCATAGCCCAACATATCAACAAGGGGCTGATGGCCTCCCTTGGCCATAGCCCAACATATTCAACAAAGGGCTGATGGCCTACCTTGGCCATAGCCCAACCTATTCAACAAAGGGAGCTATTGAAGAATAGGGACCCCAGCCTTCTTTAGTTAGGTTTATAAGGCTAACTAACGAAAATATCACGACCTAACCTAACCAATCGTTAGGTTAACTGTACGCCCTTGACGATTGGTTAGGTTAGGTCATATTTTCGTTAGTTAGCCTTATAAAGCTAACTAAAGAAGGCTGGGGTCCCTATTCTTCAATAGCTCCCAACAAAGGGCTGATGGCCTACCTTGGCCATAGCCCAACATATTCAACAAAGGGCTGATGGCGTACCTTGACCATATCCCAAACTATTCAACAAGGGGCTGATGGACTGATGGTGTACCTTGGCCGTAGTCCAAATTATTCAACAAAGGGTTGATGGCCTACCTTGGCCATAGCCCAATACATTCAACAACGGGCTGATGGCCTCCCTTGGCCATAGCCCAACCTATTCAACAAAGGGCTGATGGCCTACCTTGGCCATAGCCCAACATATTCAACAAGGGGCTGATGGTGTACCTTGGCCATAGTCCAAATTATTCAACAAAAGGTTGATGGCCTACTTTGGCCATAGCCCAACCTATTCAAAAAAGGGTCTTGTGGCCTCCCTTGGCCAGAGACCAAACTACAAAAGGGGTCTTATGGCCTCCCTTGGTCATGGGCCAAACAAAACGGTCTTATGGCCTCCTTTGGCCATGGGCCAAACAAAACGGTCTTATGGCCTCCCATGGCCAGAGACGAAACAACACAAAAACAGTACAGGATTCAAAGCCCCAAGCCCTCCAGATCTACCTGTGGAGGAATAACATTTACTCTACTAAAACTACGAGTATTGACTAGTCTGAAGTGGTAGGAGGTTTGAATACAGTACAAACTCTTTTAACCAAACAACACAACATGGAAATACAGTACATTTCAATTAACTCACCAACGTAGAAGTCACTTTAAAACATAAATCGTTAACAAAACAAAACATAACAAAACTCCAAAATAACATTAGTAAATCAGCATTTATAAACTGGTGACTTATAAAATTTACACAAATAATGAGCAAAGTTAAAATGCTTAATAACTTTACTTTAATTCCATAAATTTCCTATACCTAAGGGGAGTCAAACTGATTGACATAACTTTTACTAAACTTGAGAAGTTGGCCTCTTGAACTTTTATATTTAAATAGGTCTTGAGTACCAGTTCTCTTCCTAAATTCCTACTTCCTTCTTTTTAATCCATTTCATATGGTCCAAAACAGTTTGTCAAAAAATTTGATCTATAACATACAAATTTTTCTCCGGCCCCCACAGTATATATATATGGAAAAACTATACACGCTTACAACATGGTATCGTATGTGGTACCTTTATTTCTTAATTAAATATAAATTATTAATTAATTGAATTAAATATCTACAAAACTGCCTCGGGATTGGCGACATAGCCTATTGGGAATGAAATGATTGCTATACGTACATAGAACCCATATGTAGGCATCGGGCCTGCATGACAACAAGAAAACCAAATTTATGAGCTCGTGTTCAAACTTTTCCACTGCCAACTTATGAGAATTACATCGAGAAACGAGTCAACGACCTTTGCTAAATCAGCAAATAATAAAAATACGAAGATTATATTATAGCGGCTCACTCGGAGCTGCTTATGTTACAGCAATGCTTTAAGCAAGGAAGATGTGCTTTGTCTTCCTATAAGTTCTGAGTGTAATCCTATTGATATAAAACTTAATAACTATAAGAAGGATAGGCCTGTTCCTTCAGGTGTTTAAATAGTGACTGCCTATATTAGTTACATCGAGTGAACTCATTGTGTAGCTCCATCGTACCACGGCCCTACATCTAAAAAGATCGTCGCACCCTACATCGAAACAGAAGCGAGGCCCAACGAAATAATAAGGTAAGCCAATTCCTTTCTTTACCATTAGGCAGCGCAAATACCGAAAGCAAATAAACAGAGGTCCTTTGAAGACCTACATATACATAACTCTCTAACGAAAAAACATAGGGCTTTTGTCATTAACTCTCCACTGAAATCTGCTGGAAATTTCCAACGGATGAGGGTATCAGGCAGTAGCGGATTATAATGGGGGCAAAGGGGGCATTTTCCCCCGGCCCCAGATGCTGACCGGTCCCAAGAAACTATGTAAACGCTATAATCTACCGTTGAAATAATTGGTCGACCGTGAGGAAGAAAAAAAAAATTCTAGATTCCACTTCTACAAAACCTAGTTTAGTATCCCATTTATGTGAACAAAGTATACATTTTCTGTAATCACATCTTTGTTTTTGTTTCGTTTTCTGTTGATCGATCCCAGTCAGCTGATCACATCACTCATGTATGATGTATCAGGTAAAGAATTGTGTGTTTCTAGTGTTTTTCTAGTGACACCGGCCCGAAAATATTCATTGCCCCCGGCCTAACAATGCTTAATCCGGCAATCAACCCATAGCCCTATATAGTTTTTTCACAAGTCTTTTACACACTAATCGGCAGCAATGCGGTTTCAAACTAGTGCTTGCATAATACCGAAAATTTTCAATACCGGTATTTGGAGGCAATTATGCTAATCCCGGTATTGATACCGGTATTATGAAAAAAATAATTTATTTTGATTTATTATGGTGCCACCCTACCAACCCTCCCACAAGTCTGAGGGACTTGCAGTACTCACCATATTTACTATAAATTAATGACCCAACTCCAAATAGATGGCATTCTATTCGAAAAAGTTTATACAGTAAATTACTAAATTGTAATAAAAATATTATTTGAATTTTTTTTTAGCATATTATTATACAACTACTGGGGTAGATAGAAATTATTAGTATCTAAATATTTATTTCTTAGTTTGATTTTGAAAGTATGCTTTGAGGAAACAAAGAGCATCTAGGGATTGTTCAGATAGACTTGATCTCAGTTTCGTCAGAAATAGGCCTGCAGCAGAAAAGGCTCTTTCTGATTCTGCACTTGTAGGTTTAATTGAAAGCAGTGCCTTGTACAGCTTCTCTAAATTCTCACTTCTCTGTAAAGTAACTTCCAAGCTTTTAAATTCATTAGTAACATCAAAATCACTGGAATTTTTTTAGATGGCACTTTCCTAGTTTGTCCATTTCTTGCATGTATTCACTCAGTAATGAATTGCTTCCACTTCAGTCTTATCGGAGGACTAAATTGCGTAAATTTTACAATAGCAATTTTTGTCAATACCGAAAACCTATAATATCGGTATTATTTGTACTTCTTCAATACCGGTATTAATACCGGTATTTCAATACCGATTTTAACACCTATTTCAAACTGTACTAAATGTATTAATCACAATTCAGCGACAATATTTTTCAAAACCCGATTGTTGCTAATAAATAAGTCAACGTTTCTAATCGATTTTAAGAGGGGTTGATTGTTTTTTTGCCTTTTTTGGCAAAAGAAAAAAGTCGCATCAGTGTGTACAAATATATATATATATATATATATATATATGTGTATGTGTGTGTGTGTTAGATGTTAGATGGTCCTGATTAAGGGTCATACAGAGAGGGAAGAGGAAAAGGTGGTAGAAGTAATAAAAGAAAGTCCAAAATACTTCTATAACTATGTGAAAAGGAAAATAAAAACACGTGCCACTATCAGGCCCTTAACCAGATTCCAAAGACCTCAGGAACGTTACAGGGGTCAAAGTTGAAATCTTCAAGAGAAGATTAGATGCATGGCTCAGGACGGTACCAGATGAGCCGGGTGTACATGGCTATGTGCGGTGGAGAGCAGAAGAGAGCAACTCGCTCCTCCACTAAGCCAGGACTAGAGGCGGAGCCACCAGCTTGACCTTCGTGTGAAGGGAGACCAACGCACGGTACTGCAACGAGGTTAACATATATATATATATATATATATATATGAGGTCTTCCGAAGCAAAAGTAGCACAAGCGCCATTTTTAATCGTCAGAAAACGCGTTGAAAGTTATGCGACCTTCGGACAGAGATAACGCGAAAATTTCGACCATACGAACATTGGCGTTTCTGCAATTCATCCATTACCATATGGTAGTATACGGTCTGAAGAACCTCTCAGTGGGTATAACTTATTTTTGGCCCAGATGGCGCTTGTGCTACATTTGCTTCGGAAGGCCTCATATATTATTATATATATATATATATATATATATATATATATATATATATATATATATATATATATATATAGTGTCACAAAAGCTGCGCAACGTAAAACAGAAAGCTCTTAATTTTTTAATTAAATAGTACAATGTAGTCTAATAATGAAGCTTACCTTGCCTATATGACGAGTGCTGTAATTGGGGAGATACGCGGCCATACGGCGTATCTCCACCTTAAAATTTCAGGTATATCATATTGCTAAGCGTAGAACCCTAGCCATACGTAGGTATATATACGGCGTATGGAGGCTCGTTTTTACTGAAATTAACAATAAAATTTCTGCTTAAATTCACTTTGCATCTATTTGACAGCGAAATTTCCAAGAATGGTTTCTTGATGGTTCGAAATGATATTATGTAAAGTACTAATACAGGTAAAAACAGATTTATTAATTTCATGAATTTTGTATGAACAGGCATTGCTTTAATCTGTGCAGGATACAATCTTTATAATTTGCAAGCTTTAATAATAAAGATTTCAGATTAACAATTTTTTCCATGATGGGCATCAACCCCCCCCCCCCCCCCAATCCCTCGCTGACCAATGGTGGGAGCAGCGTATGGGCAAGAAAAAGTTACCATTACAACACTGCTGGCGACCTATATCTACTTGGTCCACGCTCCCATTGTAACGCGTAAATAATTTCATACAAAATGTTTTGAACAGAAATTTTGAAGCTAGTTAACACTTAATACTTACTTTACGCTCAGGAGCCACGTACATTTTAAGTGCGGCTTCACAAGTTTGGCAATGTTGTCTTTGAGGTTGGTCTCACTGGCTTTAGATGTGAAGCTCAAAATTTTTATGGCTGTGGAGCCTGTGGTACTTTTATAAATCTATGGTCTCGCTGTCTTTTTTTCGATTTCACAAGAGAGTATGAAATTTCACACAAGCGTGGCCTGACTAACAACTGTATATGTTCCCTAATTTGAAATAGTCTATGTCCTAGGGCCTAAGCTATCTCCATGCATAGGATTATGCTAACTAGAAACAGGCCCAAGTTTATAATTATTATAAAAAATTATTCAGGGCTCAGAATTGAGGTTAAGTAAGAAAACCTTCCACTTTACTCTTTCTGAACATCCCACCATATTACACGATCATAGTTGTTGTTGTTGTTGTTGTTTAGCCGATCAGCCCACCCCGATCGAGCAAGCCGGCGGCACGCAGGTAACCGATCGCCCTCTTCGGAGTGGACCAGAGGTTCAGCGCACTAGTGATGTTGTGTTGTGTTCGTTGTTGTGCTAGAGCGGTACAGTCTGTCATAATGTGTTCAATTGTTTGTGGTGTGTCGTGGCACAGGTGGCAGGTGTCGTCTATGGAGTTGTCTGGTCTGTGTTTATATGTTAGTAAGTTGGGGTGATGTCCACATCGGAATCGTTCTAAGTTAATTCGATCCGATCTGCTCAGGCTGATCTCTGACCTGTTAATGGGTTGCGGCTTCGCACCTAGGACCGCATTCGGACCGAGTCGTGTCAGTGCTTTGTGGGTTAGGTGTGGGTTCTGTACTGTGTGATGTCTGTGGGGCGTGGTATGGAATGGAGTATTTGGTTATAATGTCTCTGTTAGTTGTCGCTGCTGCCATGAATTGTGTTCCCCTCATGTCTAAATGTTCCGTAACTTTCAGTATTTTTGTTTCTGTGTGCAGGTGTTCTATTGGTGTTGTTTGAGTGCATCCTGTAATGATACGAAGTGCGTTGTTTTGTATTGTCTGTAGGTGTTTATATGTGTTTGAGATAATGGGTGCCCAGCATGGGCTAGCATAGTCCATAACTGAGCGAATATATTGTTTGTATATGAGTGATGTTGTTTCCTGCTGGTGTCCAAAGTTTGTGCCTGTTAGTACCCTAAGCGTGTTAAGTCTTGACGTACATTTGTTTTTAATATCCTGAATGTGGTTTGCCAAAGATAATGCTGTGTTGTATGTGACCCCAAGTATTTTGGTCCTGTGAGTGTGTGGAATGTTGATGTTGTTTAGTGTAAGCTGTGGAATTTCTTTTGTGTTGCTTGTAAGCAAGGTGATGGTTGATTTTGTGGGCGCTACTTTGAGTCTATTGTGTGTGAGCCAGTCTTGTATACTGTTTATGTATGTTTGTAGGTTATTTGTAGCGGTGTCGATGTTGTTGTGGGTGGATGTTAGAGTGATGTCATCTGCATATGATGATAATGTAAGCTTGTTATCTATGGGTGTTGGAATGTCATGCATGTATAAGTTGAAGAGTGTTGGTGAGAGAACAGAGCCTTGAGGGACCCCGTTCGGAAAAAGCTTGTTTTTGGATGACTTGCCATTAAATGTGACATGTGAGTATCTTCCTGAAAGATAGTTGCTCAGCCACCTTTTGGTGTTATTGTGCACGTTTGTGTTGAGTATTTTGTTTATGAGAGGGAAGCGTGGGATAGCATCAAATGCTTTACTAATGTCTATTGTTGCTAATAGTGTACGTTGAGCTGGTCGTCTGGAGTTGATGCCATCCATGATGTGCTGCGTGAGGTTAGTGAGTAATGTCGTGTTGAGTGGTGAGGTCTGAATTCATGTTGAGTAGGCGATAGTGGAATTTGTGGTTGGTGATTTGTAAGATTAGTCTTTCTGTTACTTTGGAAGGTGTGCATAGTAAAGTAATGGGTCTATAGGAGCTGGTTCTGTTGGATTTTTGTTTGGTTTGAGTAGTGTAATAATTTTACCTTGTTTCCATATGTCAGAATAATACAGTGTTGGTATGAATATGTGCTGATATTTGTGAGAGCTAGTATTCCTTGTGGGCCCAAGTGTTTAAGGTGTATGTTAGATATGTTGTCTGGTCCAGTAGCCTTCGAATTCTTAATGTTTTTGATGATCTTGGTGGTCTGGTCTGTATTGAAGGGTGTAATGGTTGTGTCGAGTCTGTAGGTTTTCTTGTGTCTGGCTGTTTGTCTGTCTGCATGTTTCTGGTTGTTGTCTCTGTTTAAGTGACTTATCTTTGCGTAGTGATTAACTAGAATGTTAGCTTGTTGTGTGTATGTTGGGATATTATTTTGGCTGCGACAGATAGCCACGTGTGAGGTGATCATAGTTGACTTAAATGTCTCAAATTTGCTCGGTCAAATAAAACAAAATATTAAAAGGTTGGAGTTCGTAACTTAAAGAATTTATAATTAAAATATGGTGTGTTCATCTTCCTAATTTATACATGATACTTAAATTACAAGAAACAATTACGGTGCTGCAAGATATTTTTCCTGCATAGTCCTCGGCTTATTGCAGTTATGTATACAACAAATAAGATAGCAGAAGGACAACAAAAGCCAGGAAAGATCCCAAAAGCCAACTTTACTTGTAGGCTACCTGAAGTATGGATAATAGCGTGTAGCGTCATGAGCGATCTGGAGGCACATTTCAGGTGTTGTACAATCAACCTTGCTGATTTCAGAAAAGAAATTAAAAAAATTCTGCAACAAGCAGAACACCTCCTTTTTCGCATGTAAAAAATACAAAATTCTTGTTAATTACAGTTGGCAATACTGACTGACATGGTACTTCTGGCAGCTTTCTAATTATCCTCAGTGAGTCATCCCCTGGAATTTCTTAGTTCTACGCTAGCTCGCTTGCGAGAAACGAGTGTTTTTTCTGTGGATGGGGTGTTCAAAAACCCCAAGGTACTAACGAAAGGTGCGTTTTGTGATATATACATTATACACTTTGTTTTGTTGTGTTTTACATTGTTTATAAGTTTGTTATATGTCTTAGGGTATATATATGTATATATATATATATATATATATATATATATAATCATGCGGGTTGCTTCTACAGAGCTTCAATTTAATATTTAGGAGAAATCCAATGACAAGGAGAAATGTAAATGCCATGAAAAGTCTTCTTTAATGCGCAACGTTTCGAGCAAATACGCTCATCTTCAGGCTGTATGATAACAATGTGAAATTAAAATCAATAATTGAATGAAAAACCAGACAAAGAAAATTTCTATAACCTATTCATAAAGGCAAACTTTAAAAGACTGAAAAAAGAGGGTTAAATTCTAAGTTATACAGATTTACATTTAAAATTAAGAAGCTATTTTTAAATACATATAGTAAATGTGAAATTAATACACTGGAAAAATTAACAAGAGTACACTGGAATAATGAAACTAACTAACCTTTCACTACAATTTCCGAGGCTAGACTGATTTAAGCACAAAACGAGAAAACATAAGATAAGATAAGATAAGATAAGATGGTGAGGGCGATTGGGGAAGGGGGGATTATAGGGAATTGGGGAAGGAGGAGGGATTATAAAAAGTTTAAAGGGACGGCTGATGAGTCAACATTTAACGTAGGGGCCAAAGTTTTAATATAAAGCGATTCCAAAATTCTGAGTGAGTTGGGACAAGTATTACAACCAAGAATTTTAAAATTGTCTAAAGTGACATCAGTTTTACATTTGATACTGTGTTCCCGAATGCTAGAAACTTCTTTAGTTTTTAAAATTTTACCTGTTCGGCCACTTATTCCCATATGCGAATAAAATCTGGCCCTGAGAGAGCGAACAGTGCTGCCAATGTAATTCCCAAGGAGACACCTAGGGCAGGTAAATAAATATACAACACCGCTACGCAACGAGTCAGGGGTTCGATCCTTCGCTGAGAAAAAGCTACCTAAAGACGTTTTATTAATAAATATGATGCGGAAATCAGTATGATAAAAAAATTTCCTTAACAACTTTGTAAATTTAAGCTTAAATTCCTTATTCAAAGGACCCATTTCAGGTACCAAGAAATATTTTATATCCTTCGGCACTGTAATACAAGGAAGTTGAGGGCTATAAACATTATTTAAGAAGGATCTAATTAGTTTATCTACATATTGAACAGGAAAACTATTATTGGTAAAGTATGATCTTAGATTATTAAATTCATCATTAAGTAAGGTAAAACTAGAGGTCAAATTATATCCTCTGAACAGGAGAGTTTTAATACAAGACATCTTATAGTTGAAATCAGTAAAACTAAAAAAATTCATGCCCAAACCAGTGAAAGTGGGTTTCCTGTAAACTGATGTAGTAATAGAATCACCGTTTTTCGAAATTAAAAGATCTAAAAAGGGAAGGGAGCCATTTTTCTCAGTTTCCATTGTATACGTTATATTGGGGTGCAAAGAATTTAGGAAGTTAAAGAATTGTTGCGCTTGTACCGCATTATCAAAGACAGCTATCGAATCATCAACGAAGCGTCGATAGAAAATTGGCTTGA
Source organism: Bathynomus jamesi (assembly GCA_023014485.1). Classification (NCBI taxonomy): domain Eukaryota; kingdom Metazoa; phylum Arthropoda; class Malacostraca; order Isopoda; family Cirolanidae; genus Bathynomus; species Bathynomus jamesi. The sequence continues at coordinate 767,439 of JAJOZX010001637.1, forward strand.
GATGAGTTGGAGATTGACTAAAAATTACACTTTCTAAATGAGTCATAAAAAAATCAGCTGCTAACGGTCTTGTTAATTTTTCCAGTGTATTAATTTCACATTTACTATATGTATTTAAAAATAGCTTCTTAATTTTAAATGTAAATCTGTATAACTTAGAATTTAACCCTCTTTTTTCAGTCTTTTAAAGTTTGCCTTTATGAATAGGTTATAGAAATTTTCTTTGTCTGGTTTTTCATTCAATTATTGATTTTAATTTCACATTGTTATCATACAGCCTGAAGATGAGCGTATTTGCTCGAAACGTTGCGCATTAAAGAAGACTTTTCATGGCATTTACATTTCTCCTTGTCATTGGATTTCTCCTAAATATTATATATACTATATATATGGATATTTATATAAATAATACATATGTGTGTGCAGTATATTTATATATATATATTGGTAAACTTATTTACCAATAAACCAAGCCTTATATATATATACTCATAATCATATATATTTTTTATTTATACGTTTGTGTTTTTGTTTCAGTGTTCCTGTGTGATACTTGTTGAGTTTTGTTGGTACAATGAGCACGCAAAGAACACAGGATCTGCCAGCCACATTGTCTTTGGTTCTCTACTATCAGAGCTTCCTCTGTCTGAACTTCCAATCCGTATACAAGTTGCAAGGCATTTCCTCTTCTTGAAGGAGAACAAGTACACCAGCAACAGGGAGATTCTTCCGGAGGTATGCCAAACACTCATTGACCTTTGGAATCGTGCTAACATTCCATCACAGCCAATCAAGAATGTGAAGACCAAGCTGCTCCGATTGATGGAAAAAGGCTCACAAGCATCGAAGCAAGGCAAGCAGGCCACAAAAACCAAAAAGTTCGAGGAAAGCCTGAATCAATTGTTTGACATAGCTGTCTGCCAATGCGATGATCTGTCTGCATGCCACTGTGAAAAAGAAATGAAAGTTCCACGACGAGAGCATGCCTTTCTGATCGACCAGAGAACCACGCGGATCATGCAGATCAGTCGGGTGGATACGAATGTGACTCAGATGATGGAGAGAAGGAAGTCAAAAGAGGATCGGATGCAAGAAAGACAAGAAGAAGAGAATAGAAGAAAAACGGAACGACAAGAGGTAGCATCCTCTGCAGATGTGGTCGAATCAGCTCAAGCAGAAGCAGACTCCAGTGGTGAAAATGTTGGTGATGAGTGGATGGGTGATAGTGCCCAGGAGGACAGGAACATCACACCGATTCCCACTGTTGCTTTGGAAGCTGACCGGTATGGTGTATCGAACAGGGCTGCTGCAGCTATCAGCACTGCAACATTGGTTGACTATGGCATCATTAGTTCTGATGATCAGATAAACGTAATTGACCACCACAAAGTATGGAGAGCACGGCAGAAGGTACGGAGGGATCTGAAGGAAGCAGTAACTTACCACGATGTGGAAGTCACTGCTTTATTTTTTGATGGGCGGAAAGACATGACACTTGTCACAGAGAAAAAGGGGAACAAATGGTACAGCACAAAGAAAGTTGAGGACCACTATGTGCTGGTCGGAGAGCCTGGAACCTTCTATCTAAGCCATCTGACACTGGAACGAGGAACTGGCACTGTCATTGCGGATGGACTTCAAAATGCGATTGAAGAAATGGGTATTGCAGACAAGATAATTGCAGTGGGAGCCGACAGCACAGCCACAAACACAGGGCACAGAAGTGGAGCAATACACCTGCTAGAGTGCCGCCTGGGTCGCCCTTTGCACTGGTTCATCTGTAGTCTGCATTTAAATGAACTCCCACTGCGCCACTTGTGCAAGGAACTCATCGGCCCAACAGAATCTGCAACTCAATGGAAAGGACCAATTGGCAAAGCTTTGGCCACATGTAAAAGTTTGCCACTTTCCTCTAGAGGAATTCAATGTATTGCTGATGGCCACACTCTCCCGGATGTTGACCTTACTGAATTGAGTCGTGACCAAGCCTACCTCTACAGAATGATGAAAGCGATAAGGACTGGTGTCATTAATGAAGATCTTCTACGAGAGAAGCCTGGACCAATCTCCCATGCAAGATGGGTTACAACTGCCAGCAGAATTTGTCGGCTCTATGTAGCGATGACGCAGCCAAGTGATGAAGTGTATTCACTCACACAGTTTGTCGTGTGACACTATGGACCCATGTGGTTTAGCATCAAGTGCCATCCAAGGTGCACAGATGGCCCAAAACATTTCCTGGAGCAAATCAAGCTGCTACGATTACTGCCACCAGCTAGCAAGACTGTCACATGGCCTGTGATCCAAAGAAATGCATATTGGGCTCACCCTGAAAGTGTTCCACTGGCAATGCTGCAGATGCAGATCAAGCAAACCGGAAATTGGCCATCGATGTAATCAAGACCATTCGACGAGTTCCCAAACCTGCTCAACAGCAAGTCAGAGAATTTCGGCCACCAAAGATCAAACAAAGTGCTCAGAATTTGAAAGATTTACTTCCACCAGTGGAGGAGTGCACAATGGAACCACCACTCACGAAGCAGTTCTCTGTCGAACAACTCGATAAGATCACTGAAGAGCCCCTTGTTGTCCGGATATCATGTCACTCCCAAGGTGTAGAACGCTGTGTTAGGATGGTAACTGAAGCGTCTGGGGCAGTGTATGGAAAGGATTGAAGAGATGGTTACATTAGAGCAGTACTTAAATCCCATGACTTTATCCCGTCATTCAAAACTAAAGATTTTAATGTATCATTTACTAAATAAAACTATCTAGTCTACCTACCTACCTACCTACAGTGTATATGTTTATTCCAAAAATAAATTTTTCTATTTCTCCTGAAAAGCAGTACATTGTAAGGGGTCAAATGATAGCTCAAAGCCCTAGGAAAACAAGTGTCCAAAAGTTATGGGTAACTAGCAATTTTCACGATTTTCACATGCGAAAAAGGAGATGTTGCACTTGTCGCAAATTTTTTTTTAATTTTTGAATTTAGGGAGGTCAATTGTACAAAACCTGAAATGTGCCTCTTGATCCGTTACACTTTGCCCAATGACGCTACACGCTAATGGATAAACTGGTACTTGTAGGTTATCTCCCCCCCACGCTTGATTTGTCATCGTGGCAAATCGCATGAAGTCGCAGTAAATTCATTCTGGCTGAAAAAGCAATAATTAAATTGTGCAAAGGATTGGTAATATCTACTGAAATAGATACTATTAAATATATAATTTGGCTCATGCAATAATTATTGATACGATTTATTTTTTAAACTAATTTATGGCCGGATTCTAAAGGATCGCCATTATAAAGTTAAGGATCACCTAAAGATCAGGGCCCCCAGCCTTTTTTAGTTAGCTTTATAAGGCTAACTAACGAAAATATCACGACCTAACCAATCATCAAGGGCGTACAGTTGACCTAATGATTGGTTAGGTTAGGTCGTGATATTTTTGTTAGTTAGAGTTATAAGGCTAACTAAAGAAGGCTGGAGACCCTGATCTTCAGGTGATCCAAAGTTAATGTAAGTTGTATAACAAATCAACAACCAATGTGCATCAAACATTCTAGAACGAAATGCTCGTTTGATTGTTCTGCGTGCGTGCTATTTGCCACGATGACAAATCAAGCGTCGGGGGGAGATAACCTACAAGTACCGATAAACTTAACGTGAGTGAGTTATGTTCTGTTGCAGTAAAAATATGTATAAATCTAAACTTAAGACTTGCATCAATGTATCCTTCCATGTTTATAATTTTTAAAAGGCTTAAAGTATGAGTACTTACGCAGGCCGAACCTCTGTTCCCGACAATTCATTTTAACTTTATTCGACTTATTACAGTATTTGGAAACAGAACCAATCTTAAAGTTCTTCCAAATTAACTTGCTTACACTGGCATATATTTAGTCAATTAATTTTCGGTTAACATAATAAAATATGGATCACCTGAAGATCAGGGCCCTCAGCCTTCGTTAGTTAGCCTTATAAGGCTAACTAAAGAAAATATCACGACCTAACCTAACCTAACCTAACTAAAGAAGGCTGGGGGCCCTGATCTTCAGGTGATCCTAAAATAGTGTAAGGCACAGTTAATCCTTATTTCATAACCTGGGTAAAATATAACATTGGTATAATTTACTAGGGTTATGAAATTGAGGTGGTGCTACTATAGCGTGTGGTCTACAAAGATATTTACACTATAGCGTGCGGTCTACAACATATTTACACTATAGCGTGCGGTCTACAACATATTTACACTATAGCGTGCGGTCTACAACATTTTACACTATAGCGTGCGGTCTACAACATATTTACACTATAGCGTGCGGTCTACAACATATTTACACTGTGGCGTGCGGTCTACAACATATTTACACTGTAGCGTGCGGTCTACAACATATTTACACTGTAGCGTGCGGTCTACAACATATTTACACTGTAGCGTGCGGTCTACAACATATTTACAAATTCAGTTACATTAAAAAAAATTTAAAGGACAAATAAAACAAAATTCATTCTATGGGATATAATGCCCGGTTAGGTTAATTGAATGCCCGGCTAGGTCAACTGTATGCCCTTGACGATTGGTTAGGTTAAGTTGTGGTATTTTCGTTAAAATAACGAAAATATCACAACTTAACCTAACAAATTGTCAAGGGCATACAGTTGACCTAACCGGGCATTATATCCCATAGAATGAATTGTTTGTTTTATTTGTCCTTTAAATTTTTTGTTTTAATGTAATTGAACTAATATTTGTCTTCATAATTCTCCCTTTTATAGTCCGCCTTGACTTCACATTCGTCCCAAAGATAAAGTCAAGTCATTTCAGGTCAGGTCAGCACAAATTCAAGTCAGGTCAGGTCATTTCAGCGCAAATTCTTTAGTAAACTAAAGATATCTTTGTAGACCGCACGTTATAGTAGCGCCATTGGAGTTTACCCCTATTTCATAACCAGTGGCGGTCCTAGCTTACATGACGCCCTGGGCGAACCTCACCTTCAGCGCCCCCCCCCCCTGTTCGCCAACACACACACATTCGAATCCCCCCAAAATAAAGGACAGACATAACTCTTTCACAAAATAACTTTTTATTGGACTAATTGTTGGAACTTCAGAACCAAAACAAAGACTCAAATTTCTGAATTTTACAAATCCTTCATCACGTAAATAGAATAACTCACTTAAGAGAATGTAATTATGATACTATGAACAGGAAAAATACAAATTAAATTGCACAACTGCCATAAATAAACTAGAGAATCAAATTTCTAAATTGTACAAATGCTCTATCACATAAATAGAATAAGACACTTAAGAGAGGGTAATTATTATGCTACACTTTGAACAAGAAACAAAATAAATTGCACCACAGCACAACTGCCATCTAAAGCCTGACTCTTCTTACCTTCCTTGATGCAAAGTCATGAATTAAATCATCATATGAAATCTGCTCAGCAATTGTATGATTTATACTGATGATGGCCAGACCGGTAAGGCGTTCCTGTGACATAGTTGACCTCAGGTAGGATTTGATGAGCTTCAGCTTTGAAAAGCTCCTCTCTGCTTCAGCAACAGTGACTGGAAGAGTAAGACCAATTCTGAGAGCAGTCCACAAATTTGGATATATTTCAGAGAGCTCCCTTTCATGGATAAATGTCAGCAGTTCAAGCAAGGATATGGTCTTTGATGGCAAGTCAGGCAAGTTCTTCAGCTCCTGTGCAAGCTCTCTGCCATCCAAGTCAGATTGTCCCTTAAAGTGTAGTGTAGTACTAAGGTTCACACATTGTTCTGTCAGCTCCTCAAATGTGAGATTTTGGAAATGTGTCAGCACTCCAAACTTCTCTCCCACAATTTCCAACGTGGAAAATCTTTCCTGAATGGCTGATGTTGCAGCATCAACCACTGCATTGAAAAATGTCACCTCCAGCTTCTTCAAAGCATCAATCAAGGGCTCATCAGATGCTTCATAGGAGAAGTGCCGCTTTGTGGACCTCAGCCGTTTTTGTTTTAACACAGCCTCCACATTCATTTGTTCACAGATATCTGTGGCTGCCATTTGTGCAGCCACAAAACCTGTTGCCCTGTAATTGCGGAGACCTCTCTCTGTTTTTTTTAGGAGATTTACTGCAACATCAACGTGCATGCTAGGAGACTGCATCTGCTTGCTCACATGCTGAATTTGGCACAACAGGTCATGCCACACCACTGAACAAATGGCGAAGCGGTATGACCCAACCTCCTCTGACAGAGATTGAGCCTCGACCTTTATTACAGAGTCTTTTGTGGTCCCTCACCTCGATCAGTGCATCTCTCACTGCAGCTGCCTGATATCTCAGGGGCTCCACACTCTTGATCTTGCTTTCCCACCTTGTATCAGACCACATCTTCAATGTGATGTTCACATGTTTTTTCAAAATGGCCCATCGTTGTGTGGAGGCTGAAAACAAGTTGTAAAGCTTCTGCAAGATGCCAAAGTAACTTGTGGCATCAATAGATCCCTTAGCAGCATCGGCCACAAGCAAATTCAGAGAATGAGCCCCACATGGAACAAACAGAGCTCTGGGATTAATTTCTAGGAGCCTGGATTGAACACCCTTGTTTTTTCCCCTCATGTTGGCCCCGTTGTCGTATGATTGTCCTCTACAGTCCATGAAAGGAACTTTTAGCTCCTCCAGTCTCTTCAGAATCAGAGATGCCAAATGTTGACCAGTGGACTCCTCTGCCTCCAAAAACCCCATGAAATGTTCCTTTATATGGGGCTTCCCCTCCAGTGACACAACCCGAATCACAACTGACAACTGTTCAGTGTGGTGATATCTGGAGTGCAATCTAGAATTATTGAAAAAAACTTTGATTGTTTGATGTCGCTCACCATTGCTGAAATGGTCTTGCTGCTCGACAAATCAATGAGTTCGTTTTGTATGTGGTGGCCGAGGTAGCTGGTGTGACTGGAGGTCCCTTTTTGGACACGGTTAATGTGCTCTTGCATTATAGGATCAAATTGTGCCATCAGTTCAACTTCTTTCAGAAAATTGCCATTTGATGGTGAGAACAATTTTTCTGTATGTCCCCTTAGTGCCAAATTCCTAACTGCCAGAGAATGCACAATAGCAGTGAGACGTGTCAGCACCGCTCTCCATCTCAACTTCTCAGCCTCCAGAAGTGCCATCTCCTGCTTGTCAATGGTCTCCCCTTTCTCATCCTCACTGCCAGTTCTTTCCAGATTTTCATAGAATTTAGGTGTTCTGAACTGTTGTCATGTGATGTGAGCAATGAGCTTGCATGCTTCCAGTCCGAGAGTCCCAAACTTGTTAAATTTATTTTCCTCTTGGAAAATAATGTACAACAGAAACAGAAAAGGCTGTTGTTTTTTAAGGAATAGACCAACCAACTTCTGGTTATATTTTCCCCACTAACCAATGACTTCCTGAAGTATTGATGGTGGAAACTTCTTCCGTCACTGTCGTTTCTAGGGAATACAAAGTCAGATGGTACTTGACTTGGTCCCCTGGAAACCAGTTGTGTCCGAATTCTCTCAGTCAGAACTGAAGGCCAGTTAGCAGGGTCGGTGGACAGAGACTCATCCTCAGGAGGCGATTCTGCTCCAGGCCTTTCTAATAGAAAGAACAAGAGCATTACTCATTAGTATACACACCTAAGTTAGATAACACATTATTCACAGCACTTTGTTATGGTGGTGGTGTTATGGAATTATGGTGGTGAAACACCACACATACCCAGTAACCCAGACCCAGTGATAATAACATTATAATTTATAACTGTTTGCAAAATGCTTTGCAGGGATGCACACACATACACATACACACACACGCACACACTCACAGACATATGTGCACACAAACTCACCTGAAGAGTCCTGCCGGGGAGAAGTAGAAGCAAATGGGTCTTCATCCTCAGGATCAGACTGCATTTGTGGAGACATATGTGAGGCTGAGGAGGTAGATGGCTCCTCAGCCTCAATAATGGCAGAAGTAGACGGCTTCTCATCCTGGCTAGTGGCAGAGGGTGTTCCAAAATATTTCAAAAGTGCCCCTGCAAATAGTAAAATAGAACATAACAGACCAATGCATGAATAGGCTAGTACAATTAATTTAACATGTTATTAAGCACAATTTATTAAACTTTTAGAATAGGAAACAAATGAATAATACAACCTCCTTGGTTAATGGCTAATTATATACATAATAGTACACTTCAAATGACTCAGAAAGCTATATCACAAAATAGCAGTGCAATATAGCAGTGAAGAGTAGATGACATAGCTCTATACCTTTATCTTTTGCTCGTTTCTCCTCTTCTTCTTTCCTCTTTTTTCTAAACTGAGCACCTGATAGCTTTGACCTCTTCTTATCCATTTGCGGTTATTTGACAGACCTTAGTGGCTTAGTGTGAAGATTCGTTCTGTAATAAATAATATACATTTCACTATTTAACCAAACCCAGAAAAATAACATTACATATGTTAAAGTATGGGCCTTTATTCCCAATAATATTAATCTGGAAGCATTTTGCATTGTTTAGGTCTTTTATGGGAAGGTTTATGGAAAATGCAATAGATGGTTTTTTATTAATAAAAATATATTTATTGATCTTTTATTATTTATTTTATTTTATTTTTATTTATTTCTTTATTTATTTATTCTTATTTTTATTTTTATTTTTTTTGCAGGCGCTCATGCCGCCCCTCCACAAATGCCGCCCTGTGCGGCTGCCCATATTGCCCATATGAGGAACCGCCACTGTTCATAACCTCGGTATAATATACTCTTGGTATAATTTACAATGGTTTTCGGAATCAGTTTTTAACAGCTCATTTATTATTATTCAAAATTTTTAGGCGTATATGAGGACATTGTTTAAACTGTATTATTTAAAATTATTTACACTGTGACTGAATTGTATTTTCATGTGAATATTTAATAATAATGATATGAATTTCTATCTAATATTTTTTGAGTCCGTGAACTTGGGCTTAGGTTAATATAATAAAAGGATCTTTTAAACTATTTCTCCCCCCAGCTTCAGAGAGGGGGAACATAGTTTAAAAGGTCAATATTAGGGGGGGGAGATAATTTAACAGGTTTTACTTATCTTATTTACATAATAGAATTTTTAAGATATATGCATATATAAGATACATATCTTGAAAATTCTATTATATTCTATCATATTTTCGATTTATATAGAACCATTATTTAAGGATAAAATTTGAATGCCCGATTAGGTCAACTATACGCCCTTGATGATTGGTTAGGTTTAGTCGTGATATTTTCGTTAGTTTTAACGAAAATATCACGACTAAACCTAAACAGTCAATCATCAAAGGTGTACAGTTGACCTAACCGGGCATTCAATGAACCTGACCAGGTATTCAGTTGACCTAACCAGGCATTCAATTAACCTAACCAGGCATTCAGTTATTTTTGCTACCCTTCGTGCAGGTAGCAAAAATATCCTGCGTTTTAACTAAAATATCACGACTTAACCTAACCAATCGTCAAGGGCGTACAGTTGATCTAACTGGGCACTCAATAATTTTACTTCACTGTTTGTATTTTTCTCTTGAGTATATAATTATGAAAAAAGTTAACTCAACTGAGAATGGCTTATATCTATGACATACCAATACACAATATTATCGTACTTGCTTTTCAATTCCTCTACTTTTCAGTAGATGAAATCTTCTGAAGTAACTCCGGAGTTGATTTCAACATAGTGTAGAACTCCATACAGGTTTGATTGAAGTTTATTTTAGTTAAAAGTAAAGCTTTTAGAGTTGAGACTTTCAGTTGTGCTTCCTCAGATGTCCACGTCTTATTCATTTGAGAGAAAGCACGTTCAGTCGAAGCATTAGTTCCTGGAAGACAGAGTATGAACTGATTATTATTCAAAATTTTTAGGCGTATATGAGGACATTGAAATGAGTGAATACTTCCACCCAGCGCTGGTCTGTTGATAATTTAGATGCATTCCACTCTGCTACTTTCTCATCACTAATGTACTTTGCAAAACACATGAACTCATCAAATAATTCAGTGTCAAATTTGGGGTCAAATAGTTGTTTTTCAGCAGCAAAACCCATTGTTTTCTCAACAACTGACCACTTTGGAACTTGTTTTAATAAAACCCACTGCATACACTCAACGTTTGGCAAGTGACCCGACCACTGATCCAAGTACTTAACACATGTGTCATAAAACTCAATTAATATTTTCTTTACAGATAAGGAATCATTAGAATCAATCAACCCATCTTGTTCAAGTTTGTTTACAAGACTCCTGACTGAGAGTGGCACAAACACATTATCTTTCTTTGATTGCAAATTATCCTTCAGATCAGAAATTGCACTCATCACTTCCACAACTGATATATGTTCACCCTCAATCTTTAAAACCACTTGGTGAAAGGTGGCTGCTTGACAGTGCACAAAGTTGAGCCAGATCTCTGATTGTGGGTTTTCAAAAAAGTTTTTCAGTATCACTGGACAGTGGACACTTGCTTTGGCTCAGAAAGTATGATCTTAGACCAGGAAACAATTTGAGTATTCTTTCAATTGCAGGCATTAATGCCAACCGCCTTGTTTTACTATATCCCAGTAACTGTTTATATTCAATGTCCACAAAATCACAAAACTCTTTCAGCTCTTCTACTCGAACAGTATAGATGTAGAAATATGAATATATTTTTACAACCACTGTTTCCACATCAATTGGCAGACAGTCACTGGCAGACTGAACAGCATTATGTACAATATGTGCAAAACAACCAATCCCAATTAGTTCTCTACCAATGTAGTCATTTAGCTTCCTGAAAATGTTATTCACTCCTTTTCTTGCAGCACCACCAAAATTACAGTTAGTGTTATCACCACAGAAAGCAACTAATTTTCTGCCCAGGTCATGCTCTTCAATAATATCAGTTAAATATTTCACCACAATATCTGAGGTTTCTCCAGGCTGAGATTTAAAGTCAATAAGCTTCACTTGAGCACCTTCATATGGCTGAAAGAAGCGAATTAAAACAGGAAACAGCTTGATGTTTCCATGGTTGCTTGCATCAGTTAGCATTGTTATGCAATGAGCATCCTTTAATTGTTTTTTTAATTCTGTTTCAGCATATGGTGCAAATACATTTGAAACAATCGCTTCGCACTTTGTTCTGGCACATGAAAATTTTGGTTCAAAGCATGTTTTCAAAATTTTTGTTACACAGTCAGTAGATCTGAAGCTTTGATTTTCCATGACTGTATGGTAAGCCCACAAACCCTCAGCAGCAGCTACTTCTAAATCCTTATTACTAGGCGTCACACTTTTCAAATAATCACTCACTATCTTACTAGATAAAGCACCGATATCAACCGATTTGTGTCTTTTTGAGCCAAGATGCTTAGTAATGCGAAAAATGCTCTGTATGAATTGGTCCACAATTAACCCACCCCTTATATCTCCAGTCTAACTATAGAGTAGATCAAGTCTAGCCTAGAGGGGTCAGCCTAGAGATTCCGGAAATGGTCCAGAGCGGGCAGATAAATTGAGGTCCACAGTAGGATTCCTCACAAGAATTAGGTTAGGGCAATCTACCTTCACCTTTGTTAAGCTATGAGTTGATGCTGGGTCTTAGGCCACAATGTAGGCCTAACTTGTCTGACCCAGCTTAATTTAATGAGATTAACTTTGGTGTAAAAACTCAATTAGTCACTTACTTTTTGTTATCGGAGTGTCTCCCTTCTCCGGTTATGTTTTCGAGAGCGCACTTTGCTGGTACGTCCTCTCGCCCCGTTCGTCGTTTTCGTTCTCCCTTTGTTCTCCTCTTCGCGGGGCTTCTCGTACCAGCGTTGTCCTGGTTTTATTCCTCGGTTGGTTGAGCGGTAATGTATCTCCACTACCGAGCACGCTCCTCCCACAGTATATAAATACTAGTGTGGAGAATAACTCTGGTGAGCAACCAATTGGTTTCATCCACCCAGTTATTGACATAAAAGGAATTTAATGATTGTTAGATTAACTACCTACCTACTCAGTGAACCATTTTCGTTACCTCCCAACTACCCACTCATCAGTTTTCCATATACTGGGGGCCCCGGGAGATAAAAATTTTGGTGTCATTGTCACCAATTTTTGTCTGAGTGTAGACTAGCTAACTATTTAACTGTAAATGCCTGTTAATCTGATTAACAGTGCCTATCCTCACCTTCTCATGGAGAAGGTGTAGCATTTAATTAGAAGATAAAATATACATCCATAGGATGAAACTGTCTATGGTCTTTACCATAAGAAAAGAAAAATGAAAGTTAGAAGATAAAATTACAATTCCCCAGCATCTATTTTTTGTTGTAAAAATAGTCGCGCCTTTAATGCTGTTTGTCGCTGAGGTCTTGTGTCTGTCAATGTTGTAGTAGGATGCGTTACCACTCCTATTGTCAAAGGAATAGTTACTGGAAGTTCAGTGTCTCCAGTTGTTACTGTCAGTGGAGAAGGTTCTCCAAAGTCCATTGTTTTGGGTCCAGACTCTAAAGGGTACAAAAGAGAAATGTCTCTTGTTGTGTCACCCGTTGAAGTCCTTAATTTGACCACTCTTGTTACCCCATCTGCCCCTGGTCTGAGTTCTGAAACTCTAGCCAGAGGCCAGTTTTGTCTTGGAGTACTGTCATGTATGAGAACAAGGTCCCCTACCTTAATTGTGTCAGACCAATCCTTCTTAGTCATTTGTTTATGTCTCTCCCTTAGACCCATCAAGTACTCAGTTTTCCACTGTTTAATGAAATGAGCTTTAACTCTAGTTAAATGTTGTAACTTAGTCTGGAGCTCATCATGTCGTTGAGTCCAGTTTGGGTCTTCTGAAGAGTCTATATTGTAGTCCGGCAGGAGACTAACTTGTTCTCCCCGAATCAAATGATTTGGAGTTAATGGTTCTGGGTCATTAATGTTGTCACTCACATAAGTGAGTGGTCTATTGTTAATGATGTTCTCAATCTCAGCCAGGAGAGTGAGTAACCCAAATAAGTGTATCTGTTTTTTGCCAATTGCTTTCTTCAAGCAATTCTTTACTGTTTGTATATTCCTCTCCCAGATAGAACCATACCAAGGAGAGGCAACCGGAATATACTTCCACTTTATGTTTGTATTTTGTATATATAATTGTGTGATTTCATTGCTTAACAAGTCGTGGATGACTTGTTCACCAGCTTTGAAATATGTAGCATTGTCAGTCCAAACTGTCTTGGTACTGAATGTCGTGCACAGAATCTCTTAAAGACAGCAACAAAAGATTCTGCTGTAGGTCCTCCACAACATCCAAATAAACAGCTCGTGAGGCAGCACATGTAAACAGTACAATGTACATTTTTTGTTCAGTGTCACCCACCCCTACAGTCAATGCTCCTGTATAGTCAATGCCTACAGTCTCAAAGGGTCTGTTGAGAGTAACTCTCTCCTCTGGCAAAGCAGGAGGATTTGGTTTCCTATAGGGCCTAGCATGAATACGCCTACATGTGACACACTCACTCAGGACTGTTTTAACAGTGATCCTTCCCTTGGGTATCCAATAAGTTTTTCTTAATGTAGTTAGTGTCTGTGGTACCCCCATATGATATACATCATTGTGTGTTTTCTGATTATTAATGTTGTCAAATAGCTAAATCTAGGTAAAAGGATTGGATTTTTGCTTTTGTATGACAGTTTTGATTTGTCTAATCTCCCTTTACACCTTAGAAGGCCTTCCTCATCTCTGAACAAGTTTAGATCCACAACTACTGATGGTACAGGTTCTTTTGTTTGTTTCCCATTAGTTAAGAATTCTAACTCTTTATTGTACTCTTTTTGTTGGGCTTGGCCTATCCAGTATTGGGTTGCAACTTCTGTATAATTATGATTATTTTTATTTAGCTGTTTGTTAATTGTAGCTAAACAGTTGTGAGCAAACCTCAAACAGTAGGCTGTCACCCTGACAAGTTTGTTGAAATCAGAATACTTTTCATAATTAGTGATTGGTTCAACCTTTTCATTTGAAAAGATTAAATTTAATGTCAAGTTAACTTGTTCCACAGGCCATTGGTCTGTATTACAGAGCCACTTAGGTCCCATAAACCAAGTTTTGTTTGACTTCAACAACTTGTAGGATAAACCTCTGGTCAGAAAGTCTGCTGGATTCTGTTTAGTTGGAACATAGTGAAAGTTTACTTGTAGGCTTTCATTAGCGTCAGCTATTTCTTTTAGCCTATTTCTTACAAAGATATTCTTACTATTAATGCTATCATTCCGTATCCATGCAAGACAAATCTGACTGTCAAGCCAGACGTGGATATTAGTTATGAACACATCATAGTAAGCATCCTTAAGCAATGAAATGGTTTTAATGGCTAATGTAGCAGCCAATAGTTCCAATTGAGGTATGGTTCGGGTAGGTTTGAGAGGTGCAACTTTCCCTTTTGCATAAATTAGATGACTTTCTGTAGGGCTTACAAGATACGCACAGCACCCATAAGCTTGTGTGCTTGCATCAGCAAACACATGAAGCCTCTGGGGCTTATCCCTAAACCCACAGCACCTTTGAATTTTAATGTTCTGCACTTTTGTTAAATCAGTAGCTAACTTCTTCCAAGATTTTTGATTTTCATTTGTTATTGGATCATCCCACCCAACATTTGTCCTCCAAATTTCTTGGAGGAGAATCTTTGATTTTATTGTTGAAGGCAGGAATAGACCCATAGGATCAAAAATTTTGGAAGCCTCTGATAATATTTGTCTTTTAGTATTTGCTTCCTCATCAAGTTTAAAACCTTTAGTACAGATTGAATCATGACTGTTAGAAGTTGCATCCAAATACCAGTTCATACCTAAAGTTTTAACTCTGTCTGATGGCTCAGTAAGACCATTATTATTTTAAAATCTTTTTGTTTAAATCCTCATTATTTGAAATCCACTCTCTAAGTTCAAAGTTACCTTGTTGCATAATGTTTTGAGAGTGTTCATAGACTTCAGATAATTCAGATTTTGTTGTCGTTGAGATAATATTATTCAAAGTGTTGCTATTCTTACAGGTGTTATGTAGGACTGAGTTGAGGCACATAGTATTTGTTGGTCATGCACTGTTTTGGTTTAGGTCTAGGTTGTATTCTGATAGGTCACCCAAAGGGGCTATCCCTGATGGAGTCTGAATAGCTATACCATTACCTATCTCTACTATGCCCTTATGAATAAGATTAATATAATCTGCCCCTATTAGCATTTCAATGTTAGCTACTGTGTTGTTAGTGATATGTCTATCAGCTATTTTGTAGTGTTTTTTCAAATGATTTATGGTTTGTTCTAGTTTGGGTATAACCAGTTTGTTTTGTCCTACTTTAGAAATAATAACTGCTTCAATTTTCTTGAATTTACTTTCTAAATGTAGTTCCAGGTCAATTGTCTTATAGCTATTTTTGTCCGAGTTATCCTTAACAAAGGACGCAATATTGAGGTTTTGTTCATTCGGGTTTGGTGTCAAACCCAATTTATTAACTACATTTTTTGAAACAAATGTTTGTTGAGAACAACAGTCTATAAGACATCTCACTGGAGTGGTACTACCCTCACTATTCACTAAGTCCAAAGTAATAGTTGGTAAAAGAATCTCAGTGTTTCTTGTTACATTGTTTGAACAAGCAGAATGTCCCATGAAAGTGGCATTTTCTTGATTACCTTTGTTTGGGGGAGGTATCTTTTGAGTTTGAGTACTATTTTGGACACTTTGGTGAATCACACATTGATGAGACATGTCGTAAACTTTTACAAAACTTACACTTGAATCTTAACCTAGATTTACAGTCTTTCTTATAATGTCCCTGGCCAGTACACTTTTTACACAGGTTCAACTGTTCACATCTTTTAGCCCTTTGGTTAAAATCTGAATATTTGTCACACCCAGTACTACTGTGTTCATTACTTGCACAAAATTTGCAATGGTGTGTAAGTTGAGGCAGCAGTTACATTAAAGTTCTGTAATGTAGGTGTTCGTGTTTTGTAGTTGGTCACATTTGATTCTACAGTATCAAGTTTTGTCTGTTTGGCTGTAGCTAGTTGGTCTCTGGGAACAGTCTTTGGTTTATCCATAGTCTGGGTCTTATGTGTTGGAAAATCTCTCAAGTTGTAATTAGTTAGGATATTGGGGAAGTGTTGTCTTATTTGTGCTAAATTAGGATAATTTTCTCCCGTCTTTAGAATTAAATTATCTTTAACCCTCGAAGGAAGGCACCTAAGTACTATGCTTTGTATAAGCCAAGATGAAGTTTTAATATCTATCTCATTGCTAACCAGTTGTCCTATAATAGCTTCTAATTTTGTATAAAAATTTTCCATATCACTATGGTTATCTTTTATGGGTGCAAATTCAAAAATTTGTTGAGATAATTCATATATAATCACATCTTTATTAACGTAATTACGTTTTAAAAGATCAATAGCTACTTCATATGAATCCCCTACGGCTGGTAAATAGGCTATCAGGTTATAGGCTGGGCCTTTAAGGGAACTAGTTAAGTAACTAAACTTTTCAACAGTTGAAATATAAGGTTTATTACCTATTAAATTCTCAAATTTGTCAATGAAAGATGGGAATTGTACCGTGTCCCCTTCAAATGTTGGTATTTGCAAAATGGGTAACTGAGCCCTCAATTCTTGTGACTCAGGATTTTGCATGCCACTTAAATTTTGTTGAAGGTTAGCCCTACTTTGATTAAAATCAGAATTAGGTTTTTTTGGTGTTAAGTCAGTCAACCGAGACCGTAGTTCCCTTATTTGCTGTTCAATTGAGCTTACCTGATCATCATCATCAGCGTAAAGGTCTATCAATTGTTCTTCAGCCATTTCGGATTCAACTAACTCTGAAATACTCTCATTAATGGCTATTATTTCCTTCTTTTTAATTTCTAATTTAATAATTACACACTCTATATTTTTCTTACCTGGTTGTGTAATATTGTTAAAAGTGTTCACAGCCTTTGTAACAGCTCCCAACTTTGCCCCCCTTTTCTTTTTTAACTTTTTCAATTCTGCACTGTCCATGTCTAAGTCAAAATTGTTTAACTGGGGATCGTAATGAAATAGAGGACAAGAAGAAATTACCAGAGAAGAGAGAGCACAGACAAAACAGTCAAGTTTAAATTTGGTTTAATCCCCCCCAAGTACTTGTGTGTCACTCAGGTCTAAGCTTATAAGAGAATGAGACTCCTTTAATGTAAATGTTTCCTAGTTAGGCCCTAGGTTGTAGACCTAATTAGGCTTGCTCAGGTTAGGCTTAGGCTAGACCATTTAGCCTAATTCTGCAATTTTTGTTAAGTAAGCTTAAGGTTTGTAAATTCCCCACACACGGACCACCAATGCGAAAAATGCTCTGTATGAATTGGTCCACAATTAACCCACCCCTTATATCTCCAGTCTAACTATAGAGTAGATCAAGTCTAGCCTAGAGGGGTCAGCCTAGAGATTCCGGAAATGGTCCAGAGCGGGCAGATAAATTGAGGTCCACAGTAGGATTCCTCACAAGAATTAGGTTAGGGCAATCTACCTTCACCTTTGTTAAGCTATGAGTTGATGCTGGGTCTTAGGCCACAATGTAGGCCTAACTTGTCTGACCCAGCTTAATTTAATGAGATTAACTTTGGTGTAAAAACTCAATTAGTCACTTACTTTTGTTATCGGAGTGTCTCCCTTCTCCGGTTATGTTTTCGAGAGCGCACTTTGCTGGTACGTCCTCTCGCCCCGTTCTTCGTTTTCGTTCTCCCTTTGTTCTCCTCTTCGCGGGGCTTCTGTACCAGCGTTGTCTTGGTTTATTCCTCGGTTGGTTGAGCGGTAATGTATCTCCATTACCGAGCACGCTCCTCCCACACAGTATATAAATACTAGTGTGGAGAATAACTCTGGTGAGCAACCAATTGGTTTCATCCACCCAGTTATTGACATAAAAGGAATTTAATGATTGTTAGATTAACTACCTACCTACTCAGTGAACCATTTTCGTTACCTCCCAACTACCCACTCATCAGTTTTCCATAGTAATATCATTAATCCCACCATGTCCAATGCTGAAGTCACTTCTACATTTCTCACACCGTACATCACTTTCTGTTGTTGTTTTTGTAATAAATGGATATTTAGACTGCAGATGTGCATTAAATGTACACTTCCTTTTAGTTTGACATTTTGTGTTGTCAAACTAGGCCTACGACCTTACGTACGATACAATTAATAACTTTCCATATCCTTCAAACGAAAAAGTTTAACCTAGCTGCAAAAGAAAAAAAAAAAGGATGCAGGGATAAAAATTAATTAAGGTTATTAATTAAGCAAACATAAAAACATAAAAGCGTTACACTAAAACACAACTTTACACAGAGGCCGCTAATGAAACACTGAAACGCTAGTCGGGAATCACGGCACTGCCGCACGGCGACATATATCGTACCAGTGCAGTTTGCAAGTTAGTATTTAGATTTGGAATTCGGAATGTGGCATAATTCTATTAATTCATAAAGGACATCTAATGTCTAATGTAACAGTAATTTTAATAAAGCGGGACATTTATGAAAATTTGCTCCAAATGCGGGACATTTTCGGGACATTTTGAAAAGAGGGACACATGTCATAAATTCAAGACTGTCCGGCCCAAAATCGGGACTCTGCCCACCTTACCTATAAAGCTAATTAAAGACGGCTAGGGGCCCTGATCTTCAGGTGATCCGAAAATCAGGGCCCCTAGCCTTCGTTAGTTAGCTTTATAAGGTTAACTAACGAAAATATCACAACTTAACCCTTTACGGACAAGTTCGCAGCATATGCGGTCACTCTTGTTACCAGAACGTATAGGTTTTATTGTTATTGAAAACTAAATATTTTAGTAACTAGTCACTGAAATGATACACATTTTGGGTTCCTTTCCCGACAACTAAATGACATCTATATATAAACACGTAGAAACATTTATAGAAACGAGGCATTGTAGTACAATTTATTATTATATCTGGTGGACCTTAAGGTACCATCCGTCGTTAAAGGGTTAACCTAACCAATCGTTAGGTCAACTGTACGCCCTTGACGATTGGTTAGGTTAAACCGTGATATTTTCGTTAGTTAGCTTTATAAGGCTAACTAACGAAGGCTGGGGGTCCTGATCTTCAGGTGATCCGCACCTTTTATTGTTTCTATAAAATATTTGATATACTATATAATAATCAAATTTTTTATCATCCCAATAATTTTTATGATCAATTCAAACAATTTTTGGTGCTTTCCTGTTAACGGGAATACCCAACCGCCCGCCACCAAACTGTTCGTTATGTATTTTTGCTTCCGTCATTTTCGTTTAAACTAACGAAAATATCACAACTTAACCTAACCAATCGTCAAGGGCGTACAGTTGACCTAACCGGGCATTGAATTAACCTAAGAGGTTAATATAACGGAAAATGCCCGGTTAGTTCAACTGTACGCCTTTGATTAATTGGTTAGGTTAAGTTGTGATATTTTCGTTAGTTTAAACGAAAATGACGAGAGCAAAAATACATCATAAACAGTTTGGTAGTCCCGATAATACGTAAGTATCGAATTTATTAATCATTTAAATGAAATTAGTTAATATGTAAGCGATAATCCGTTAGTAGGGGGCCAAAATGTCTTTATGTCATCTAAAATCGCAAAAAAAACGTCGCTGCTTTCAGTACATTGTCGCCACATGAATTCCGCAAGATAAGAGTCCAGATGATGGCGGGCGGTTGGGTATTCCCATTAACAGGAAAGCACCTAATTTTTTTGTACAATATACTAATTAGTTTTAGACTAGTATCCTAAATCTGTTGAAGATACCTAAAGTTTGTCACTCAATGTTAAACAAGCTATAGGGTACACCTAAATTACAATTAGGTAGTGACTTAACTTGTCGCAGTAGCCTAATGCTATAGTTTAGGAATAAAAAGAGTAGGCTATATTATCCTATTAACCAAAGTCTCTCAGTACTTCTAAAACATTTTAATTCTTTGAGAAATCCAGAAGGCAAATCCGTCAAAAAATTTACGAAATAACGTAGCCATCAATATTTCCAGTTTCAGATCTAAAGTCAAATGCGAAAATTTGTGAAGCTGCATTTAAAATCTAATAATAGCCTTTCGTGTGAATTTTCAAGTTGTAAATAATGCGGGTACGGTGGACTGGCTAGATATACAGTAGGTATAGCTCTAGTCTAATGTAACGATGGGGATTGGGGATGTTTAATCTCCTTCGCAACATCTAGAGTCATATGACGGAGGGGGTCTATAGCTTTACGTGGGATCCGACCCACGGGTCACTACTTAATCTGGATGCAGAAGATGGTCTCCCATCCAACTACTATCCAGACACAATGTCACTTAATTTCGTTGATCGACGGGAAGTGGTGTTACGACACTGCCCACGACTTAGCCCCTATCTTTGATTTAACCCTTTATAGGGCAGTGTGACTTTACAGATTTTGTTCTGGCTAACGCCAGACGATTTCATTCAGTCTCGGAAAGACCTCTCCGCAGTAAAGAATTAAGCAAACGTCTCTTAACCCTTTACTGCACAGAGGTCTTTCCGAGACTGAATAAAATCGTTTGGCGTTAGCCAGAACAAAATCACTGCGCGATAAACGTTGATTATATCAGCTAAACAGGCCGAGTATATACATAAAAAAAAAAGCTGGCAGAAAATCAATAGCGCAAGGAATACCAGCATTATATGCCATACTTTAAATAATATTCGTGATGCCAATATCTCAGCAATAACTAAGTAGTAACGCAATAACCTACCGCAAAGAGTTTGATGTATCCTGTAACATTTAATTAACTTAGGCTTAGGCCTACAGGTCTACAGTAGTTAATAAAATTAAATCCTTATTAGGCTGAACTATTCGTGTGAAGTGTCTAAACTGATAGGAGGCGGTCTAACATTAGTAACTCATAACACGGCTATCAGGCAATCGCAAGGCGTAATGTACATCAAGCTACTGTACTTTTCATAATTTTATCTTGCCTCCGCAGTAATCGGAGTAATTTAACTGTTGGAATGACATTTTCTTACATGGTTTTCTTGGTACTACACGACTAATTCAAAGTCCATAATACGATCACTAGGAAGTAGGTTGAGAATACACAGTAAGCCTATAAAATTATTTTGAGTGTACACTTTTCATCCTTTCTCTTATAATTTAAACGTTTTTCCCTTGTCTTTTTGAATGTAATGATGATACACAGCAATTTCACCTTTAACTGGTCTGGTGTCGCTGTTGTGGGTCGAGACAGCGCAAACTGGTATTTTCAGTGACACTTTAATTTTACACGCATTGAAAATAAATTTTATAAAAAAAGCACTTCTTTACCTGTGGTGACGTCATATCACGTCAGAATTAGATGAAACATTCTCCCTTCCTCCCCCTTGTTGAACTCGCCTCTGGACGGGATTTTAAGCATTAAACAGAAAAAAATAGAGATCATGTTAGAGAATACTGGTTGTTTTAAGACGGTATATCTCTTTTTTTTTTTTTATTGGGTTGTTTAATCTCCTTCACAACATCTAAGATTATACCACGGTGTATATATGGTAGAGCAGTTTCCATTATAACTAAGGTCGCTATGATAACGAGACAGTGATGACGTCAGTATCAAAGCTTGCTTAAAAGGCAAATGTAAAAATATTCAAGGGACAAGTAATAAAGACAAATTTCTTTTAAGTTTCCAAATAACTTAAAAGTGTTTAAATTGGGTGAATGCATGTCAAAAACTTGCACTGCTAAATGCTAATCATAATGTAGGCACTATTTTCAATTCAAATTTCGTGTATTCGAAACATTTTCACTTTTTAAGTTTCGTGAATCCTCTCCGTTGAAAGAAAATGTTTAAAAGAGACATCAATCGTCAATGAGCGGAACTTTAGCTTCTCTATTATCACAGCAGCAGCGGATCTAGGATTTTCTAAAGGGGGGGGGCGGACCTTTACATATGTAAAAATTGCGTCAAAATAATGTTTAATTGTATATAAATATAATTACATACACTGGAATTAAAATTTGATCGATGTTATCTAATCCATCTGTTCAAAGTATTACCTGAATCAGTCATTTAGAGAGAGGAAGATCGTGAATGTGAATACTACGCAAAGGGTTTACAAGCACATTAACCTCGTGTCTACAAATGCTTACAACCATTAATAACTGAATATGTAAAGCTGGAAAGCATAATTTAATTAAGTATACGAAGGGAAATATTATTTTTATACACAGTTTCTGAAAATAAAGTTGAAAGGTAAGTTGCCAGGTATTTATAAGGGTGGTGTTGATATTTTTATAATTTAAAAATGTATGTACTTTTTGCTTTTAGAAATTAAAAAAAATTATTATAAAAAATAAAGCAATTGGAAGGGGCGCTAAGATTGACAAATAGGGGCGCCAATTTGACCAAAGGGGGAATGCCCCCACCCCCACCCGCCCGTAAATTCGCTAGTGTATCACAGTGTAGATATACGTATACAGGGTGATCGAAAAGTCTCTCCGCAGTAGTAATAAGATATTTATTTCATTGAAATTTTACATAAGGAGATATAAGAATTCTATAAATGTAATAACATATCATTGTTACCTGTCAGAGTAAGTGCTGGAAGTGTTTTCCACCGTTTTCTCGACATAGCCGGATCCTTCTTACTTTATTAGCAAATACTGTGTGTAATGTTTCAGCTGAAATAGACTGCACGTAAGTTCAGATCTCCGTTTGTAATTCAGCTGAAACATTACACACAGTATTTGCTAATAAAGTAAGAAGGATCTGGCTATGTCGAGAAAACGGTGGAAAACACTTCCAGCACTTACTCTAAACAGGTAAGAATGATATGTCATTACATTTATAGAATTCTTATATCTCCTTATGTAAAATTTCAATAAAGTAAATATCTTATTACTACTGCGGAGAGACTTTTCGATCACCCATATCGGACATGCTATTATATTGCACTAGCTGAAGGATGATAAGTTTGTAGGCCTAGCAGGCCTACCACAACCAGATGGGCCGAGTGCTGGGGTTATCTCTGGAGCCAACCTAACTTGAAGTCCTATCCCTTAACCATGCTTTACCACCGTGTGAGATTCAACATAGTCTAGTTAAGGCATGCCAAGTTCTACGTTACATGTTGACAATTGTCTACCTAAAAAACTAAGTACATCATCAATGGGAACTTTCGTAAACAAATAATTTTTTACGAAAGTTCCCACTGATGATGTACTTAGTTTTTTAGGTAGAAAATTGTCAACATGTAATGTAGAACTTGCATGCCCACACTTGTATTTTTAGAATTGTTAAAATTCTGTGTCACCAATAATGCCTTCTTCGGTGAGGAATTTTATTTACAACGTTTTGGTATGGGAATGGGGTCCCCTTTATCCCCAATACTGAGTACATTATACATGGAATATTATGAGTCGGAATTGTTACAAACAATATGTCCCAGTAATTTAATTTGGTTTCGTTATGTAGATGATATTTTCTCATTTTGTCCTGACAAGTGGAACAACTTTGATACTTTCTTTCAGTCATTAAATAATCTTGTTTCCTCTATTAAATTTAAATATGAATGGGAAAACGACCTTTTCTAGATGTTTTGGTCATTAACAAAAATGGAAAGCCCAATTTCACTGTCTATAGAAAACACACTGACTGCAATTTGTATATTCATTATTTTTCATATCATGATGATGGTGTTAAAAGCTCAGTTATTTCTTCCATGTTTCTGAGAGCACTCAGGATTTGTGGCCCACATTTGCTGGACTTAGAAAATTCGGGAACCTTTAGTTAACCAAAAACAATATTTGAGTTTGCCTTACATTTCCGGCTTAGAAAGTGTAAAACCTTTGACGAAAGATTTTACTGTCTACAGCATTCTCTGTAAAATGTCAAAAGAAAAATAATAGAATCTGTATGTATAGAACAAGAAGATAATTTTAATTTGTGCGAAGGTACTTATAAGCTGGACCCTTTAATGAGATTTCTGGTCAAAAAATCCGTTCCGGTGTCGGGTGAACGGGATCTAACCTAGGTGTGAATTTCTTAATGGTCTCTGCCCTTCTAGAATGTTCCTTACCTTTCCTGGGTTGTTTTCTTACTCACTTTTGTTCATTCGTTTTTCTGTATCCACCCGAAGAGGATGCCAGTGGGGCATCGAAACTGTTGTGGAAATAAACTCCGTCTATTAGTGTGGGTTTTCTTGTCACATTTCGACCTCCACGTAAAAAAAAAAAAAGTGAAGTTTTGCATTTACTAGTAGTTAGTTTATCTTTAGTTTTTAGTTTTCGACTTTTCATTAATAATTTTAATTCTTACTTATAACCCCTGCATTTATTATATCTTAACTAAGTCCAGTTTAACAGCCACCTCGTTTTTGGCATTCAGTTTAGCAGCCACCTTGTTTTAGGTCGAAACTACTTGAACCCTGAATAACCGAAAGCAGATGAAGTGGGAAATTGCTAACGTACGTATAACCAGGGCACAAGTTTCACCCTGTCTACACTGCCATTTGATATCATTGAAATGGGTGTGGTTTCGACTGCCGAAGACAAGGTGACCACAAAACTGAATATTAGCTCAAGGTGCAGAAATATTTGTGTGTATTATTTTTGGAACAATTATAATGTGTATTGATTTCTGGTGAGAGAGTAGACAACCTGGAAATTTACCGATTTCAGGAAAATGTAATATTATATAAGGTTCCTCATTCTGCTATTTATTTATTCAATAAAGTAATCTTTTAATAAACCCAATAACTAGTAACAGGGCCGCCGAGAGGGCGGGGAAGCCGGGTTAAATCCCTGGGGCTCGGACCTGCAGGGGGCCCGGAAAGAGGGGGGATAAAATCTAAAATTATTAATAAAACCAGGGCCGGATTAAGCATTGTTAGGGCCGGGGGCAATGAATATTTTCGGACCGGTGTCACTAGAAAAACACTAGAAAAATACAATTCTTTACCTGATACATCATACATGAGTGATGTGATCAGCTGACTGGGATCGATCAACAGAAAACGAAACAAAAACAAAGATGTGATTACAGAAAATGTATACTTTGTTCACATAAATGGGATACTAAACTAGGTTTTGTAGAAACGGAATCTAGAATTTTTTTTCTTCCTCACGGTCGACCAATTATTTCAACGGGAGATTATAGCGGTTACATAGTTTCTTGGGGTCGGTCAGCATCTTGGGGCCGGTCAGCATCTGGGCCGGGGGCAAATGCCCCCTTTGCCCTATTATAATCCGCTACTGGATAAAACAAATGATTAAATAACAGAGAGGAGGTATACTTATGAACATACATTTTATAGAGATTATCATAGTCAAACTGAAACAGATAAAATATTATCTGCGGTCCACCAATGCCGGAGACCGACTGACAGATCTGGGAACCGTTGTAATTGAAGGCCAGTTAGCCCGTACTTTAAATTTCATCAGAATCATTTACCGCTTTGCTAGAGAGAAGGCAAAGAAAGTACACTTCTAATTATGAAAATCTTGCAGTAAACAATTGTCTTGCCTGCATTGACTGGTACTGCATTTGTAAATTGTATGGTGATAGAATTAATATAATTGATTCGAAAAATAAAATGGTCATTTTCTTCTGAGTTGTTTATTCACACTGTATGTTTAATAGTGACTTGGACATATAATCAGTTTACTTGTTATGTACATAAAAACATTCATGATAAAATACTGAGTAAACAGGAGGGCCTATATACGAATCCTTCCCCGGGCCCTGTGGCAGTTCTCGCCGGCCCTGACTAGTAACGATGAAAGTTAAGCAATTCTACAGACCTAATCATCACACAAATCGTAATCAAAGATCAGAGATGATAAATTTAAACTGCTAATTATGAATTTTTGTTGTCCCAAGTTTAATTCAAGGCCGGATCCCAGCTGAGATATGCTGCATCCTCAACAAGAGGAACTCTTCCCGAGTTTTTTTTTTTTTTAATTTAAATCTCCAATCTTTGTTCTTCAAAGTTATATCATTTATACATACATGGATAATAATTTTACTTCTGCTTTCGAGCAACTTCTTCATTACCTTATTGACAATGGGGATTGAGTGATTGATTTTGATGGTGATCGGACGTGTTGGCTGTGATCCAGTGAATTGACTTTTGCTCTCTAGTGTTGATATTATTACGTTTGTTTTGTTTGTTTATTGCTGTTTAGCCTTTGGTTATTACTTTAGTTTTTGCTCATTTGTACTATTTGTGGTGTGTTGGGCCTATTCACTGTCAGGCTTTACCTGTTTTTCTATTGTGAGGTTGGTGGTTGGGCTTAGGCTTTTGGCCTAGGGCCGACTTTTCTCTGCGTGGGTTAGGCATGGGTGATAAGTTGAAAAATTGTACTTCTGCCAGCAAAAAGCGTAAAAATCAGCATGGCCAAACCAGCTCGTCTGCACTTGATGGGGACCTAATGGATTTGAGTGAAGTTATCAGTCAGACAGAGAAAGCTGTTTGAGATTTTCCTACGGGGTTCGTGTCTATTGGTCAGGGAGATGCAACCTCGGGTTCTACGAGTGACTCCTCAGTGCCTACTACTAAGATTTCTCAACCTACTTTGACTCCTGATCATGTCTTTTACTTGTATGTGGCGAGTAAAGGCTCTACAACTCTCACCCGTCTAAACCCTTTTGGAATTAAAAAATCGATTGAATGTATTTGTGGTGGACCTGTAAGGTCTGTCACCTACTGCCGGTCTGGTAGCTTGCTAGTCCGTACTTTCAATGCAGCTCAAACTAGGGCTCTTTTGAACGCGACTACTTTTCTTAATAATGTCACTAATGTGCCAGTAGAAGTCTCAATTGCGAAAAATCTGAACACTACTCAGGGTATCATTTGTGGGGCCGCGCAGTTAATTTTCCGCATTTATATTATTTTTATATTAGTTACCGACAAACCAATTTTGCGCGTACCAAATTGTATATATTTTATCATTGTGTAATTTTAAGAATCATATATAATCTTTATAAATAAGTATTGTACATAAATTTATATATATATATTTAATTAATTCAGCTGTATATAAAATAACAAAATCTTCTGTAAAATAACCCCAGCTAACCAAGAACTCAATAAACTCTGAAAACGACCGGCTTTTCCTTCAAGATGCTAACCTCCCAAACGACAGGGAGAGAAGAGGACACGAGAGGCCCCTAAAAGAGATAGCTTGCCTCTCGTATCCTTCATTCTTCCCGGCAAATACAAGTAGCACCAAGAAGGAACCAGCTACAATTGGTGGCCCCGGAGTGACCCGAAGCAGCCAGTGGAAGCAGCATCCTTCAGTCGCTGGGCGGAACAAACCGAAGCCACGCCTCTTCGCCGCCCACCCGTAGTAGCGGGTCGGAACCGAAGCAGCAGCAGACCCGAATTACATTCCCGCAAAATGGAATCTGTTGAATCAGGAGTGCACCATGTCACCATCAAGCCACCCACGTTCTCTGAAGCATTGGCCGCCCGCAGGATGGTTCTCCATCATGGAGGCACAATTCCACATTTCCAGAATAACATCCGAAGAGACCAAATTTTTCCATGTTCTAGCCTCGTTACCCCCCGAAGTCGTCTCACGAATTTCAGCAGCAACTCTCTCCAACAAGTCGTACACCGATTTAAAAGAAGAAATCGTGAGTCATTACGAAAAGACGAAGCCAGAACTCTTCGAACGACTCATCTCCAACACTCCTCTCACTGGAAAGCCCTCCCAATTCCTTCAAGATATCCACCAAACGGCACTGAAGGTGGGCGTCAGCGATGATTTGGTGAAGCATAAATTCATCCAGGCGCTCCCATCGTAGCAGCCCGTCGTAGCAGCACAAAAGGAGCTGACGCTAACTCAACTCGGCAAACTAGCCGATGAGTTAATACCGTTCGCTCAACAAAGCTGCTACGCGGCGCCAACGTCAACTCGAGCCAATACAAGCCCAAGAACGAATATCCCCATCGGCCTAAAACCCTTCAGCGAGAATCAGCGGCCGGTGGTGTGCCGCGCGCACCTTTATTATGGCCCCCAAGCAAGGACCTGCAGGCCATGGTGCAAGTGGCCAAATAAAGATGACGCCAAGCTGCTCCCCTCATCACGCCCAAATTCAAGATCTTCCTCACCATCAAGAGAAACGTCGGAAAACTAGATAAGCAGGCTGTGATTAACGCGACGTCCGGCCTGCCGCTGATCTCAGTCGCAGCTCGCATCGCCAGTCTGAAGGTCAATTTTATCATTGACACAGGAGCGAGCATCTCAATTTTACCACCAACTTGTGTCAATGATTGTCAACTCCACCCAACCGCAGTAAAGATTTCCACCGCAAACGGTCAGCCGCTCGAAATATTCAGAGAAGTAACACTGGACATATCAATTCCTAAATTACGAAGAATATTCAGGTGGCCATTCGTCGTCGCCCAAGTCTCCAGTCCACTTCTCGGCGCCGATTTTCTATCCCATTATGACATCCTTGTGGACTGCAAGCATGGCATTTTGAAGGATAGAGCAACAACTCTTCAAGCCACTACTAAACCTGTGCAATCCAAAGACCTTCACCTCATCAATATTAACCCTACCGACAAATTACCTCAAGAAATCAGGAACCTGCTTGACAAGTACTCCTCACTACTGAAACCAGCTCAACCGCAGAAAGTTTCCACCAACACTGTCAAGCATACCATCGACACTGGCAGCGCACCACCAGTGTTTGCAAGCCCTCGACGTCTTCCACCCGATAAATTATCCTCAGCTAAGGCTACTTTCAACAACTTACTTCAAGATGGAATTATAGAACCCTCAAAATCACCATGGGCCTCACCGTTACACCTCGTTCCGAAGAAGATACCAGGCGAATGGCGGGCGTGTGGTGATTATAGAAGCCTAAACGCTGTCACGAAACCGGACAGATATCCACTTCCTCATATAAGAAGTCTGTCAACATCTCTGCACGGAAAATCATGCTTTAGCAAAATCGATCTAGTCAGAGCATATCACCAAATTCCAGTCCACCCAGAAGATATCGAGAAAACGGCTATAACAACTCCATTTGGTTTATTTCAGTATTTATACATGCCATTTGGTTTAAGAAACGCCCCTGCAACATTTCAACGCTTCATGGATACAATTTTCAGAGGAGTTGACTGCGTATTTGTGTATCTCGACGATATTTTAGTCCATGTTGAAAAAAGTGGTTAGAAATAACCGCATATATTTCCAAAGAAAATATAAACAAAATAAATAAAAATAAAAACCCTCGTTTCTAACCAACTAGTGAAGTTGGGTTTCCCTAATTAACCAAAAGAAGGAAAAAAAAAAAGTTTCTGGGACAAAGAAAAACGGAGCTTTGCCCAGTCTTGAAAATTTTTGACCGCATGAAGCGGGCCCCTTTTTTCTCAAAAAAATTAAAATGCTCGTGGTTACCCAAACCGGGAAACTGAGTCAACCTTCAAACCTAACAACCTTTAATTAAATCGTATCCTTAATTAATAACCACTGCAATTAATCAAAACCATGTTTAACTAAATAGAGGCCTATCAGAACTAGGTGCAAGTAAGTTAAAGAAAATAACTAAGGTAAAGAAAAACTAGGTACCTAGACGAAACTCGAACCGGGCTACAACGGCCCTAACTCAATAATTAAATGGCTGTTATAGCCCCTATTAAAACCTAAAGGCAATATAGCCCTAACTTAACTTAAATAAAACCTTCTAAACCTTAAACCTTTAAAACCAAAACTTAAGGGCAATCCAGCCCTAGCCTAACTTAACCTGCAAAACCTAGGGCTGGGAAATAGCCCCTACAAATAAATAACCTAGCAGTGTGTTAAACAATAACCTAAAACTTAACAACGAAAATTAAAAAAACCTGGAAACTAAATGAAACTTATGAATCAGTTAGAAACTGAAAGGGTAACGTTCAACTGGCAACTTCATTTTTGGTAAGTCTAAATTAATTTTGATGAATTTAGCTTCACCATAGTTAGTAATCTGGCTGCTGACCAAATTTAACCTGAAAACCACTGCAACCTACAGTGAAAAAGTCTGTAGCTGTGTTGACAGTGTCTAAATAGGCCATTATTATTTCTATAATTACCGAGTCTATTTAAAGTAAACTTAACCTTAATACTACACCTAAATAAAAATAATATATCTCAAGCTAAATAATAAATTTTTCAATATGGCGCCCCCGGGTGGGCAGTCGAGAAGTTAGTTACCCTTTTTTGTTTTAATTCTGATACAATAGTTTTAAATCCAGTGAATTAAATTTTTTACATAATCTGAAAATTTAAATATAAATATCATTTATAATAAACCTAAAAATGGCTAATCAAACTGAAGCCACTCGTGGAAAAAG
Source organism: Bathynomus jamesi (assembly GCA_023014485.1). Classification (NCBI taxonomy): domain Eukaryota; kingdom Metazoa; phylum Arthropoda; class Malacostraca; order Isopoda; family Cirolanidae; genus Bathynomus; species Bathynomus jamesi. Next base: position 797,841 of record JAJOZX010001637.1, read on the forward strand.
TATGGAGACCTGGTTGGGAAGTGATGTGGAAGCACTTGAAACTAGTAAACTGGTAAAAAGGAGGGGAGCAATCAGAACCTCAGCTACTAAACTTTTAGCTACAATCAAAGAGAGATGGGATGATTGGACTGAGGAACAAAAAAATTCACATGCTCGGCTTTTGTCCTCACAACTGGACAAGTTACAAAATTTAGACGAGGAAATCCTTAGAATGTATGTTTGTTCCGAAGGCTTCTCAGAGGATAAACAAGAAGAACTAGATGAAAAAAAAGTTATTACCACTTTGAAATAGATCAAATGATACAAGCATTAACAACTAAAAAAGAAAATAATGCCGAAGCCAAACCTAAACTAAGAATAAGTACTAAAATTCCTGAGCTTCAAATATTACCATTTGATGGAAATCCCTCTAAATTTCAAAACTTTAAGACCTCATTCAGAAACATTTATGATAACATAGGTCTTTCCGAAGAAGAGAAATTTGCCTACCTAAAACAACATTTGAGTGGAAACCCTGCCATTCAAATAAACTGCATGCAAGAAAGTAAAACATCTTATGAAGAAGCATGGCAGCAGTTGGAGGGCTGTTATGCAACACCAGGCCAAATTAAATTCTCCATAATAAAATCCCTTTTAACTAAATCCATAATAACCAAAAATTTTAAATCACTTCATGACTTTCAAGCAGATATGCACTCTACCATAAATTTAATGCAAACTCAAAAATTAGAATTAGAAGATATACTCTTGTATGTATATTATAATAAACTAACTCAAGAAACTCAGGAATTTTTAAGAACTTGTGGGTTTAAACTCTATGACCCTTTAATAATTTAAAGAAGCAATTGCTGAAGCTACCAAAACCTTAGCTAATGTTAATTTTGATCTGGAACAAAGTGAGTTAACTACCTTGATACCTAAACAAAAAAGAAACTTCTCTCCAGAACCAGCCAGAAAACCATGGTATTCTGGCCAAACTACAGCTGCTCTGGCGGTTTCTACCCAAAGACAATCCTCAAGAAGAGCTCAATATACTGACCAGAGAGAACCTTACTGCAAATTGTGTAAGAAAAACTCTCACAGAATCTCAAAATGTGATTCTTTCCCTGAAAGTTGGGATAAACTGAAAAAACTTGCTAAATTAAATTATTGTACTAAATGTACCTCATCTAAACACCAAGCCAAAGAATGCCCCATTTCTTTACAACCCTGTTCATTTTGTAGGTTTTCTAACCATTTATCCTTCCTTTGTACCAAACAAAAAGGAAAACCAGAGGAAGATAAGAAAACCAAAACCAGTACGGAAGTAGCTACCCAAAAAGAAAACTCAAACAAGGGAAACAAGTTACTAACTTATTAAGTTTAAAAAACACTGATCAAGAAGTAGCATTAATCCCTTCCATGCAAATGAGAATAAGAAACTCAGAAAAATCAATTAAATGCAGAGCACTTTTGGATAATTGTAGTCAAGCCAGCTACATTACCAAGGAACTTGTGAAAAAATTAAATCTTCCAACTAAACACTACGAGGAATCCATAACCATAACAGGATTTATAGCCGACAAGAAACAACCAAATTATGAAGTAGCTATAATTAAATTGGAGGATTCTAGAAACCCTGGAAACTACCAAGAAATAGAAGCTATCATAATTGATGATATTAATATTAAATATGAAGTTCCAGGATTACTGAAACTTCAAACTTATTTAAAATCATTAAATTATCAGCTTGCAGATCACTTTGAAGCTGATGAAGTGGCTGACTTCATGTTAATTTTTGGGGCTGCAACCCACAAACTTTTTGCCCTCAGCAGTCATCAGATTCATACTGCCTCTTGTTATAAATCTCCCTATGGAATACTTTTATTGGGTTTCCCTTCAGATTACTACCCTGAAAAAGAAAAAGAACCAATAAGAGATCAGATCAGCTTCTGTATTACCAACCCGCTACCTACTAGTACAACTTCTAATGAAGATCTAAAAAAAATTGAACACCAGATTGCACAATTTAGCAAACTAGAAAACTTGGGTATTTCTGGGGATGAACCACTTTCAAACAAAGAAAAAGATCTGATTGCAAACTTTGAAAAGGAAGTTAAAAAGAAGATGAAAGATTGTCTGTTAAGGTACCATGGAATGACCAAAAAGATAAAATTTCACCAAACTTTAACTATGCTATTAGCAGGTTAAAGTCCACTTGCAAAAAATTAAAAAAAGATAACTTAATGCAACCTTATTCAGACATCCTTGAACAACAATTCCAGGAAGGAATAATAGAAGAAGTACCTCTAACAGAACACTTAAGACAAGCAGGAAATTTTTTACCTCATTTCCCGTAGTTCGCCCTGGGGTACAAACAACTAAAGTTAGGATTGTAGTAGATCCCTCGGGTAAAAGCAAACCAGAAGAAATAACCGTAAATGATGCTACTGAGGACTGCCCTTCACTCCTACCTCACTTAGCAAAATTGTGCATTAAATTAAGGCATGGTAAATATTTGATGATTGGGGACATTCAAAAAGCATATTTACAACTTAAATATCAAACAGAATTTGACTGCAATGCCCACAAAATTCTGTGGGTAAAGAATACCCAATTGGCTCCAAATGACAACAACCTGATCTGCTATAAATATAGAAGAGTTACCTTTGGCAACAAAAGCAGTCCATTTTTACTACAACAATCTCTACAACACATATTTAATGAACAACAAAACCAAGTGGCAGACTACCTAGCTAACCGCTTTTACATGGACAATGCTTTAATTAATGCCAACAATCTCTCAGAACTCAAAGACCTTTACAATTATAGTGTAAACACTTTAATTGAATATAATTTGAAGCTATATGAATGGGCCTCTAATCACTCAGAACTTCAAGGACTATTTGAAAAACATGACATAGCCTCCTCCGAAGATAAAGAAAATGTAAAACTATTAGGATATGGTTGGAACACAAGTGCTGATACACTCCATCTAAAAACGTAAACTTGAACTCAGAAGCCAAAACTAAAAGAGAAATACTAAGTTCTGTGCAATCATTGTTTGATCCAATTGGATTTGTTGCACCCTTAGTGTTTAAATTAAAACTCTTCATGCAGAAAGTAACAGCTACCAAAAAAAATTGGGATGAATATCTAGAACTGGAAATGCTGCGTGAATGGAAAAAACTTTGTAAAGAAATAAACAAAGTGGAATTTCTGAATTTTCCTAGACAAGCTTTTGAAAATCCCAAACCTCTCATGGAAAATCTTCAACTCCACATCTTTTGTGATGCCAGCCAAGAAGGTTATGCAGTAAGTTGCTATCTAGTTGGAAATGGAAAATCCGAACTAATTTACGCTAAATCAAGAGTCAATCCCAAATCAAAAAATTGGACCATTTGTAACTTGGAATTAATGGCAATCTGCCTAGGAACCAAAGTCCTAGAATACCTTAAAGAAACCTACCTAGAAGAAAACTCAGAAAACCAAAAGTTCTTCAAAACAATAATTTGGACAGACTCACAAGTGGCTTTAAATTGGACTGCTCAAAAATCTCTAAAAATGAAATCAATCTTTGTAAAAAACAGAGTGAAAGACATTCAGGAAGCAACAAGAAACTTAAACCATCACCTGGAATTCAGACATGTAGCAGGAGAAGACAACCCAGCAGACCTACTCACCAGACCAATATCTTTCAAGAAATTTCAAAAACTTCTTCACTTTTACCAACATGGTCCCACATTTTTGAGAAATGAATTGAATGGCCCACCAACTTAATTTTTAACCCCCACCAAGAAACCTTACAGACAACAATAAATGTGTGTCAAACAACTTGTAAAAAATAAATGAAAAAACTCCCTTGTTAAATATGGAAAGATTCTCTAACAGGAAAAAACTGGTCAGAATCACTGCCTATGTTCTACGGTTCATAGAAAACTTAAAGTACTTCCGCACTCACAAATATAACCCAAATGTAACCTGACAATGGAAGAACAAATTGCTGTCTTGGAGAAAAATCATACAGCTTACAAAACTAAGGCCACAAATTACTGGCTAAAATTAGTCCAGCAACAACATTTCTCAAAAGAAAAAGAAATAATCCACAAACTAAATAAAGGAGAAAAGTTGAGGACCTAACAAAGCTGCAAAAGAATCTAAAACTCTTCATTGACAAAGAAGGGTTAGTCAGAACAATGGGGAGATATAAATATGCAACTAACCTTAACTATTCTGCTAGGTATCCTGTACTACTGCCCGAAAATTCTCATTTAACAACGTTAATTGTAACTGAATGTCATGCAAAAGCCAGTCATGCAACCTTAGCTACCACATGCAATTTCCTCAGACAGGAATTCTGGATCCCCAAAATAAGGCAAGTAGTTAAAAAGGTTCTGAAACAATGTCTGTTTTGCCAAAAATACTTTGCCATGGCTTATGAAGTGCCTACTACTGGACCCTTAGTAACGGAACGTTTAAGCTATGAAAAACCCTTTGAAAAAACTGCCCTTGACTATGTTGGTCCAATTTCTGTCCAGGATGAGAATAACCAATTCATGAAAGTCTACTTATTATTGTTCACTTGCTGCGCCACCCGATTCACCAGCCTTCACATCTGCACTGACCTTTCTGCTAAAACCTTTTTAAGAGAACTCTACCATTTGTCCTTAAACTACTCCCTTCCAAAGGTTTTGATTTCAGACAATCAATCCACCTTCAAAAGATCTGAAGATTACCTTAAACATTGGTTCCAAAATGTTCTTGTGTCTCAGTACCTCTCTGATCATGGTATCCAGTGGAAATTTACAGCAGCCTATTCACCCAGAACCTTAGGAATAGCTGAAAGAATGGTGGGTTTAGTCAAAAGAGCCCTCTATACCTCCCTAAAAGGAAGAAAAATCCCGTTAACTGAACTAAAAACAATTGTTCTTGAAATAATGAACACAATTAATTCAAGACCACTCACTTATGTTAATTCAAATGAAGATCCTTCCTCTGATCTACTAACTCCTTTCAAGTTGCTTTTTGGGTATGACAATACCAAATTCAACTTTTTAACCACTAATGATACCCAAGAACAGTGGCGGTCCTAGCTTACATGACGCCCTGGGCGAACCTCACCTTCAGCGCCCCCCCCCTGTTCGCCAACACACACACATTCGAATCCCCCAAAATAAAGGACAGACATAACTCTTTCACAAAATAACTTTTTATTGGACTAATTGTTGGAACTTCAGAACCAAAACAAAGACTCAAATTTCTGAATTTTACAAATCCTTCATCACGTAAATAGAATAACTCACTTAAGAGAATGTAATTATGATACTATGAACAGGAAAAATACAAATTAAATTGCACAACTGCCATAAATAAACTAGAGAATCAAATTTCTAAATTGTACAAATGCTCTATCACATAAATAGAATAAGACACTTAAGAGAGGGTAATTATACTACACTTTGAACAAGAAACAAAATAAATTGCACCACAGCACAACTGCCATCTAAAGCCTGACTCTTCTTACCTTCCTTGATGCAAAGTCATGAATTAAATCATCATATGAAATCTGCTCAGCAATTGTATGATTTATACTGATGATGGCCAGACCGGTAAGGCGTTCCTGTGACATAGTTGACCTCAGGTAGGATTTGATGAGCTTCAGCTTTGAAAAGCTCCTCTCTGCTTCAGCAACAGTGACTGGAAGAGTAAGACCAATTCCGAGAGCAGTCCACAAATTTGGATATATTTCAGAGAGCTCCCTTTCAAGGATAAATGTCAGCAGTTCAAGCAAGGATATGGTCTTTGATGGCAAGTCAGGCAAGTTCTTCAGCTCCTGTGCAAGCTCTCTGCCATCCAAGTCAGATTGTCCCTTAAAGTGTAGTGTAGTACTAAGGTTCACACATTGTTCTGTCAGCTCCTCAAATGTGAGATTTTGGAAATGTGTCAGCACTCCAAACTTCTCTCCCACAATTTCCAACGTGGAAAATCTTTCCTGAATGGCTGATGTTGCAGCATCAACCACTGCATTGAAAAATGTCACCTCCAGCTTCTTCAAAGCATCAATCAAGGGCTCATCAGATGCTTCATAGGAGAAGTGCCGCTTTGTGGACCTCAGCCGTTTTTGTTTTAACACAGCCTCCACATTCATTTGTTCACAGATATCTGTGGCTGCCATTTGTGCAGCCACAAAACCTGTTGCCCTGTAATTGCGGAGACCTCTCTCTGTTTTTTTTAGGAGATTTACTGCAACATCAACGTGCATGCTAGGAGACTGCATCTGCTTGCTCACATGCTGAATTTGGCACAACAGGTCATGCCACACCACTGAACAAATGGCGAAGCGGTATGACCCAACCTCCTCTGACAGAGATTGAGCCTCGACCTTTATTACAGAGTCTTTTGTGTGGTCCCTCACCTCGATCAGTGCATCTCTCACTGCAGCTGCCTGATATCTCAGGGGCTCCACACTCTTGATCTTGCTTTCCCACCTTGTATCAGACACATCTTCAATGTGATGTTCACATGTTTTTTCAAAATGGCCCATCGTTGTGTGGAGGCTGAAAACAAGTTGTAAAGCTTCTGCAAGATGCCAAAGTAACTTGTGGCATCAATAGATCCCTTAGCAGCATCGGCCACAAGCAAATTCAGAGAATGAGCCCCACATGGAACAAACAGAGCTCTGGGATTAATTTCTAGGAGCCTGGATTGAACACCCTTGTTTTTTCCCCTCATGTTGGCCCCGTTGTCGTATGATTGTCCTCTACAGTCCATGAAAGGAACTTTTAGCTCCTCCAGTCTCTTCAGAATCAGAGATGCCAAATGTTGACCAGTGGACTTCTCTGCCTCCAAAAACCCCATGAAATGTTCCTTTATATGGGGCTTCCCCTCCAGTGACACAACCCGAATCACAACTGACAACTGTTCAGTGTGGTTGATATCTGGAGTGCAATCTAGAATTATTGAAAAAAACTTTGATTGTTTGATGTCGCTCACCATTGCTGAAATGGTCTTGCTGCTCGACAAATCAATGAGTTCGTTTTGTATGTGGTGGCCGAGGTAGCTGGTGTGACTGGAGGTCCCTTTTTGGACACGGTTAATGTGCTCTTGCATTATAGGATCAAATTGTGCCATCAGTTCAACTTCTTTCAGAAAATTGCCATTTGATGGTGAGAACAATTTTTCTGTATGTCCCCTTAGTGCCAAATTCCTAACTGCCAGAGAATGCACAATAGCAGTGAGACGTGTCAGCACCGCTCTCCATCTCAACTTCTCAGCCTCCAGAAGTGCCATCTCCTGCTTGTCAATGGTCTCCCCTTTTCTCATCCTCACTGCCAGTTCTTTCCAGATTTTCATAGAATTTAGGTGTTCTGAACTGTTGTCATGTGATGTGAGCAATGAGCTTGCATGCTTCCAGTCCGAGAGTCCCAAACTTGTTAAATTTATTTTCCTCTTGGAAAATAATGTACAACAGAAACAGAAAAGGCTGTTGTTTTTTAAGGAATAGACCAACCAACTTCTGGTTATATTTTCCCCACTAACCAATGACTTCCTGAAGTATTGATGGTGGAAACTTCTTCCGTCACTGTCGTTTCTAGGGAATACAAAGTCAGATGGTACTTGACTTGGTCCCCTGGAAACCAGTTGTGTCCGAATTCTCTCAGTCAGAACTGAAGGCCAGTTAGCAGGGTCGTGGACAGAGACTCATCCTCAGGAGGCGATTCTGCTCCAGGCCTTTCTAATAGAAAGAACAAGAGCATTACTCATTAGTATACACACCTAAGTTAGATAACACATTATTCACAGCACTTTGTTATGGTGGTGGTGTTATGGAATTATGGTGGTGAAACACCACACATACCCAGTAACCCAGACCCAGTGATAATAACATTATAATTTATAACTGTTTGCAAAATGCTTTGCAGGGATGCACACACATACACATACACACACACGCACACACTCACAGACATATGTGCACACAACTCACCTGAAGAGTCCTGCCGGGGAGAAGTAGAAGCAAATGGGTCTTCATCCTCAGGATCAGACTGCATTTGTGGAGACATATGTGAGGCTGAGGAGGTAGATGGCTCCTCAGCCTCAATAATGGCAGAAGTAGACGGCTTCTCATCCTGGCTAGTGGCAAAGGGTGTTCCAAAATTTTCAAAAGTGCCCTGCAAATAGTAAAATAGAACATAACAGACCAATGCATGAATAGGCTAGTACAATTAATTTAACATGTTATTAAGCACAATTTATTAAACTTTTAGAATAGGAAACAAATGAATAATACAACCTCCTTGGTTAATGGCTAATTATATACATAATAGTACACTTCAAATGACTCAGAAAGCTATATCACAAAATAGCAGTGCAATATAGCAGTGAAGAGTAGATGACATAGCTCTATACCTTTATCTTTTGCTCGTTTCTCCTCTTCTTCTTTCCTCTTTTTTCTAAACTGAGCACCTGATAGCTTTGACCTCTTCTTATCCATTTGCGGTTATTTGACAGACCTTAGTGGCTTAGTGTGAAGATTCGTTCTGTAATAAATATATACATTTCACTATTTAACCAAACCCAGAAAAATAACATTACATATGTTAAAGTATGGGCCTTTATTCCCAATAATATTAATCTGGAAGCATTTTGCATTGTTTAGGTCTTTTATGGGAAGGTTTATGGAAAATGCAATAGATGGTTTTTTATTAATAAAAATATATTTATTGATCTTTTATTATTTATTTTATTTTATTTTTATTTTTATTTATTTCTTTATTTATTTATTCTTATTTTTATTTTATTTTTTTTTGCAGGCGCTCATGCCGCCCCTCCACAAATGCCGCCCTGTGCGGCTGCCCATATTGCCCATATGAGGAACCGCCACTGCCCAAGAAGCAGTTAATGAAGACGATCAGGTGGATGCTGATTATATGACAACAACAGAGGACAAAGAAAGAAAGAAAATACTGGATTACTTTCATAAGGGAGCTAAACAATCTCAAGAAATCAAGAAAAGATGGCGATACGAATATTTGAGTAGTTTGAGGGAAAAAGAATACCAACAACACAAACAACCAGTAAGTAAAGAACCTAAAGTAGGAGAACTATGTCTCTTAGATGAAAATTCTATGAATCCCAAATACTTCTGGAAGATTGCTGTAATTGAAACATTACACCCAGATGAAGATGGCATAATCAGGCATGTAACTGTAAAAACACCCAATGGTCATCTCTCCAGAAGACACATATATCGGTTATACCCACTGGAAATAACTGATAAGCCGAATATTGACCTGGAAGAACTGGAAAATTCTTCCACAGAAACAGGAACTGTAGATTCTCCTGACACTACTACTGCCGCTACTCAACCCCGACCACAAAGACAAGCTGCAGTTAGATTTCGGGAAGAACTGCAAAGGAAAATACAGAGTGGATCTTTGTGAAGACCACAAATAGAAAATTGTAAATAATTGTAAATAGCTATAACTTAGGACCAACGTTCTACAGAAAAGACGCTTTCATCTTCATATTTCACCTAAAAGGAACTTTTCTGAAGAGCATGTCATTTTCATTCAAAAAAAAAAAATTAAAAATAAATAAATAAATAAAATTTCCCAAGAATACAATTCTGGGTAAATTTTTCCCCTTGGGGGGAATGTTGAAAAAAGTGGTTAGAAATAACCGCATATATTTCCAAAGAAAATATAAACAAAATAAATAAAAATAAAAACCCTCGTTTCTAACCAACTAGTGAAGTTGGGTTTCCTAATTAACCAAAAAGGAAAAAAAAAAAGTTTCTGGGACAAAGAAAAACGGAGCTTTGCCCAGTCTTGAAAATTTTTGACCGCATGAAGCGGGCCCTTTTTTCTCAAAAAAATTAAAATGCTCGTGGTTACCCAAACCGGGAAACTGAGTCAACCTTCAAACCTAACAACCTTTAATTAAATCGTATCCTTAATTAATACCACTGCAATTAATCAAAACCCATGTTTAACTAAATAGAGGCCTATCAGAACTAGGTGCAAGTAAGTTAAAGAAAATAACTAAGGTAAGAGAAAAACTAGGTACCTAGACGAAACTCGAACCGGGCTACAACGGCCCTAACTCAATAATTAAATGGCTGTTATAGCCCCTATTAAAACCTAAAGGCAATATAGCCCTAACTTAACTTAAATAAAACCTTTCAACTTAAACCTTTAAAACCAAAACTTAAGGGCAATCCAGCCCTAGCCTAACTTAACCTGCAAAACCTAGGGCTGGGAATAGCCCCTACAAATAAATAACCTAGCAGTGTGTTAAACAATAACCTAAAACTTAACAACGAAAATTTAAAAAACCTGGAAACTAAATGAACTTATGAATCAGTTAGAAACTGAAAGGGTAACGTTCAACTGGCAACTTCATTTTTGGTAAGTCTAAATTAATTTTGATGATTTAGCTTCACCATAGTTAGTAATCTGGCTGCTGACCAAATTTAACCTGAAAACCACTGCAACCTACAGTGAAAAAGTCTGTAGCTGTGTTGACAGTGTCTAAATAGGCCATTATTATTTCTATAATTACCGAGTCTATTTAAAGTAAACTTAACCTTAATACTACACCTAAATAAAAATAATATATCTCAAGCTAAATAATAAATTTTTCAATAGTCCATTCAAATAACGCAGTTGACCATTTGAAGACTTAGAACGCGTATTCAAGATCCTTCAAGAACACAATTTAAGAATTTCCTTAGAAAAATGCATATTTCAGCAATCCAAAATTGAATTTCTGGGTCATGAAGTTTCCCCGGCAGGCATTCGTCCTCCTGTAAACAAAGTCTCCGAAATTCAAGATATTCCCCAACCGCAAGATTACCAAAGCCTCAGAAGATTCCTAGGAATGACGGGATTCTATCGCCATATGATACCCCGTTACGCCGATTTAGTCTCACCTTTAAGTGAAATCGTCAGAACTCAAGTCAAAGCAAAAGTCTACAGTGGACGACGAAGCAATTCAAGCCTTTCAAGATGTCAAGGATGCACTACGGAACGCCGTTACGCTTTGTCATCCTCTTCCATCAAGCTCAATCCTTCATTTAGTTACGGACTGCTCACAAATAGCAGCTGGAGCAGTTCTTCATCAAATAATCGACAGCACACCAGTTCCCATCGCCTTCTTTTCCAAGAAATTAACTACAACTCAGCAAGCGTACGCCGCATACGATAGAGAATTACTCGCAGCATACCTAGCCGTCCTGCATTTCCGTCAATTTTTAGAAGGTCGTCAAGTAATACTCTTCACGGATCACAACCGATGGTTTCTGCCTACAAGAGTCCCTTACGAGCCAAGACAGACCACAACAACGTCATTGGTCTGCCATCACGGAATACGTATGCGATGTAATACATATCTGTGGATCCGAAAACGTCGTAGCGAACTGCCTTTCATGCAACGTAAACGCAGTACATATCGACGCTTTCGATTTATCAGCAATCGCGGAATCTCAACAAAAAGATCAAGAAACGCAAGAATTTCTCCCACGTCTCAAGCCGTTCCCGTTTCCAGAAAATACAACTTTATATTGCGATACATCCACGCCATATCCCCGTCCTTTTGTTCCCAAGCAGCATCGATCTTCCATCTTCAATCAATTTCATAATATTTCTCATCCAGGCATCAAGCAATCACTTCGTATCATTAAATCAAGATACTTTTGGCCCTCAATGAATAAGGATATTCGAACTTGGTCTCGAAATTGTGAATCATGTCAATCCTCAAAAATTTCTCGCCATACAAAATCAGAAATAACCCCCTTCGATTTACCAAGTTCAAGATTTGAAACGGTACTATCGACATCGTCGGTCCCTTACCGCCAACCACTTTGCCCGGTCAACATATCCTTCCCATATAGATATCTCCTAACCTGCATCGATCGTGCCACAAGATGGATAGAAGCATATCCTCTGATTGATACTACAGCCACATCAATAGCACACGCATTTCTCGATGTATGGATTTCAAGATTTGGTGTCCACTGCAAGTCATAACGGACTGCGGATCCCAATTCGAATCCGAACTCTTTAGGGAACTCTCAGCTCTCATCGGATTTCACCGACTAAGAACTTTGTCGTATCGCCCTCAGACCAACGGAATAATTGAAGATCTCATCGCACCATCAAGACAGCAATCATCGCTCGAAAACAAGATTGGCTCCCCGCTTTACCCATAGTTCTCCTTGGTTTACGCAGTCTCCCCAACGAATCGGGTTATTCACCGTTCACCACCGTCACCGGAACCACCCTATTATGCCCGAGGCCAATGATCGCCAATTCGTCGTCAAAATCCAATTCAAAATTCATCTCCGAATTAGCCAAGAAAATGACGCAAATCGATTTCGCCCAACTCTCTCAAGGAAACATTCACTCAGCCCCAAATCATTCATTCCATCGGAACTCCACAAATCAAGCCACGTATGGGTACGCATCGACCGCGTTCGAAAACCATTCGAGGCACCATATCAAGGACCTTTCCGTGTTCTCGAACGCCACGATAAGTACTTCGTAATAGAAAACCCAACGGATCATCAGAAGCCATTTCAATTAATCGTTTAAAACCGGCGTATATAGTTTCAGGTCCACACAGGTACCGGGCGCACAATCGGACGACATCGGATCGGAGAAAAAGCACGCAAGGAAAAAGGACGATGGAGGACGCACCTCGAAGGTAGCAAATACAGACCTCAGGACAGGCGCGCAGGACAACGCAACAACCGGAAACGAGGCCGACCGAGGATCAACGCGAGCTGGACGAAGGATCAGATTCAAATCAAGACCCGAATATTTCTACTTTTGATATACGTGCTCCGCTTCTCGGGTGGGCAGTAGTGTGGGGCCGCGCAGTTAATTTTCCGCATTTATATTATTTTTATATTAGTTACCGACAACCAATTTTGCGCGTACCAAATTGTATATATTTTATCATTGTGTAATTTTAAGAATCATATATAATCTTTATAAATAGTATTGTACATAAATTTATATATATATATTTAATTAATTTTTTATCATTGTGTAATTTTAAGAATCATATATAATCTTTATAAATAAGTATTGTACATAAATTTATATATATATATTTAATTAATTCAGCTGTATATAAATAACAAAATCTTCTGTAAAATAACCCCAGCCACCAAGAACTCAATAAACTCTGAAACGACCGGCTTTTCCTTCAAGATGCTAACCTCCCAAACGACAGGGAGAGAAGAGGACACGAAAGGCCCCTAAAAGAGATAGCTTGCCTCTCGTATCCTTCATTCTTCCCGGCAAATACAAGTAGCACCAAGAAGGAACCAGCTACACATTTATGCTCCAGAATTGTTTCACATGAGCTCAAATGATCTATTACTAGAAATGAAATTGGAGAATATAATTGGCATTCGACGACTAAACAAGGGTAGTGATAAAACTCCTACCAGCCTTTTAGTCCTTACTCGTCCTGAGTATATTCACTATGGCTATCTCCGGTACCATGTTGACCCTTATTATCCTAACCCTTTGCAGTGTTTCCACTGCCTCCGTTTTGGACATGGTGTGCGTAATTGCACAAATAAAATTTCTTGTGCTGTGCCGAGTCTCATGACACTCGATCTTGTCAGAAAGACTTGGCTTCATATACCTGTGTTAATTGTAAGGGATCACATTTAGGTTCTTCTAGAGTTTGTAGCCATTGGATACGTGAGAAGGAGATTGTCGAGGTAAAGGTGGATAATCATGTCACATTTACTGAAGCCCGTAAGTTATATGCTGCTAAGATGGGTCCATGGTCATCTCAGTCTGTCTCTTATGCTGAGGTGGGTCGAGGGTCTCCTTCACCTTCGAGTAAGATACAGACTTCTGGATTGCCAGCAGCAGCTTCTGGTTCTATGTCCAATTCCCAGCCCATAGAAACCAAGTCTTGTGGTACACAATGTTCATTCCTTGATTTTGACCAACCCTTCTCAGACTCTGCTTTGTCACCAGATATAGAACCACTTCATAGTACAGGTAGTGCTGGATTAAATGGAAAACTTGATTCTAGTAGTGATCGTCCTAGGTCAAAAGGCAGACTTACTGGGATAGCTCATCCTGTGGTCCCTCCTGTAGATGATACCTTACTTTGGAGGTGCTTATTGGAGTTTAAGTCACTCATGGCTAAAAATACAGCTCCACATACTATGACTCAAAAAATGTCGCAATTCTTTGCAAAGAATGGTTTTCAAAAGACTGCAGTTGATCCTAGGGATGGCTTCCGGATATTATTTAATAGCACAGACATCATGGCTTTATCCATCTTCCAGTGGAATGTAAGGAGTTATAGGAGACGACTGCCTTTTATACAGCAATTACTGTCCCCATGGGGACAGGGGTCCCCATGGGGGTGGTGTCTTACTGGGGATTCACAGCTCCCTTCCTTTTACTCCAGTTCCTCTTGATATTGATATTGAAGCACTTGCAAACAATCCACACTTCCTCTTTTGCTGTTACGGTTTGTACTGTATATTTTCCTCCAGGTCCTCCCTTCTCTACAGTTGTATTACACAGACTGCTTCGTCTACTTCCTGCCCCTTTCCTTCTAATGGGAGACTTCACTGGTCATCACCCCCTATGGGGTTCCCCTTCCAGTGACCAGTGGGGCTCCACCATTGCAGACTTCATAGATGCCAATAATCTCTTTCTATTTAATGATGGTTCCCCTACATTCCTCCATAGTTTCAGTGGGTCCTTCTCGCATTTAGATCTATCACTTTCTACTATGGACTTGTCTCATGTATTTGGTTGGGAAGTTTTGAGTGATCCTTGTGATTCTGATCATTTTCCCATTCTTCTCACATCTTAGGTACTGTCTGTGGGCTCAAAACGCTCCTTATGGAAACTAACAGAGAAAGGTCTGCATAACTTTCATGCTGTTTTGACTTTGCCACATCCTGTAGATGATGCCACTGTGGATGAAGACTGCCATACATTAACTCGCACAATTCATCATGCAGCTCAAGAACATTTCACTCTCACTTCCAGCACGTTTAATACTAAATATCACGCAGTGTGGTGGAATGATTTGTGCCAGCGGGCTGTTAGAGTAAGAAAGATGGCTTATAGGTTATTTAAACAAAATCCTGTTTTACAGACATATATCCTGTACAAAAAGGCTAGAACAATTGCTCGGCGTACAATTAGATTATCCAAACATTCTTCTTGGCATGCCTTTGTCAGTTCTACCTCTCATCCGACAACTGAGAGTGTGGTCTGGAATAAAATTAAAAGACTGGAGAGAAAACCTCCTGCACATCCTATTGTTTTGCGGGATGGCAGTAATGTCATTTTCCAGCCCCAGCTAGTTGGTAACTCCTTGGTTGCATACTTTGCATCTATCAGTAGTGAATCTCATTATACAGCACAGTTCCTTTCTAGAGCAGCAAAAGCTGAACTCATCCCTATTGATTATTCTACAAATGTAGCACGCCATTATAATAGTCCTTTTACTCTGCTGGAATTGGATATGGTCCTCTCTAAGCTGAAAAATACCTCCCCTGGGGAGGATATGATAGTGTACCCCTTCCTCACCAATCTTTCATTTTCTAACAGACAAGTTTTATTGGCCTTTTATAACAAGGTTTGGATGACATGCTCTTTTCCACATGTTTGGACTTCTGCTTTGCTGGTGCCCATCTATAAGTCTGGCAAAGCTCGTACTGCTGCGAGCTCATATCGCCCCATAGCTTTGACTAGCTGTCTGGGTAAAAGTACTTGAAAGGATGGTGTTACATCGTCTTTACTCTATTCTATTTTTCAAACTGGACAGCTTTCAAAGTGGTTTTCGCCCTCACTTTTCTACGAAGGACAACCTGGTGAGGCTTGAGGGATCAATCAGAGAGTCTTTTCTTAGAAATGAGTATATTTTAGCAGTATTTCTTGACATTGAAAAGGCCTATGATACTGCCTGGCACTATGGTTTACTCTCTAAGTTGTATCATTTAGGGTTGCGAGGCAATCTACCCATGTTTATCCAAAACATTTTGCAGCATAGACGCATACGAGTATCAATTGGATCCTCTCTTTCAGATGTTTATCATTTGGATGCTGGAGTTCCACAAGGTAGTATGTATCATCAGTCCCCTTTTATTTAATGTCATGATTAATGACTTATTTTAGGGTATGGACCCTGCTCTTAACTATTCTCTGTATGCAGATGATGGGGCATTGTGGGTATCCCATGTTGACATTCATGTTGCCAAGGTCATTATGCAAAATGCTCTACACAGGATTACTAATTGGTCACAGAATAATGGCTTGCACTTTTCTCCTGCCAAGTCTTCATGTGTTATTTTTAGTAAGCGGCCAGTTCCCCCTCAACTCATTCAACCTCTTGTCTTGCTGACAAGCCAGATTCCTTTTGCCTCCTCTCATAAATTTCTAGGTATTACATTTGACAGAACTTTGACTTGGAATCCCCATATTGCTTCCCTTGTGGAGCGTTGTGAGGGTGCCTTTAATATCATGCGGTATTTGTCCAATAGAACATGGGGCTCTAAAAGGAAGACTCTATTACAGCTTTACAAATCTCTCATCCAGTCCAAATTAGATTATGCTTCATTCCTCTATGATACAGCATCCCCATCACTACTTATAAAATTAGACAGAATTCAGTATAGGGCTATTCGTCTGGCTATTGGAGCCCTCAAATGCACCAGAGTTGACACCTTAAATGAAGAGGCCTTTCTCCTTCGTTTAAGCCTCCGTCGTCAGCAACTGAGTATCAATTATGGTGCCAAAGTGTTGTCATATGACCAGCATCCCATCCGGCCTTTCTTTGTAGATTTCCATATTTACCAGTTTTACAGGTTGCGACCGCACCCACTTCCCTTCTTTGGCCGGTTTCAAGATGGATTAACTAAAATGAGCCTTTCTTTAGAGGATATTGCTACAAGTTCCCTATCACTAATTACAAATTGGGTTCCAGTAGATGTCATTTATGATCTTAAATTGTCTTCTGCTTTGAAATCTAGAACCTGTGCTAATAACTTTCAGTGTGAGTTTCTTTTATTGAAAGCATCATATCTAGATTTAGGTTACAAGGTTCTTTTTACTGATGGTTCAAAGTCCTCAGCTGGAGTAGTTTGTGCCTTTAGTTTTAAAGGTACCTTGATGGGTTATAAGTTGCCATCTCATTGCTCAGTATTTACAGCTGAACTGTATACCCTTTACAAGGCAATTTATTTTGTTTCTGTAAATTCTACACATCATAAGTTTTTCATCTGTTGTGATTCTCTTTTAGTTCTACATGCTTTGAAGTCAGGAAATACTTCTCATTTTCTGGTCAATAAAATTATTGTCTTGTTAAGATCTATTCCACATTACAGTTTTGTTCTTTTTATGGGTCCCTGGATATGTTGGAATCCTGGGCAATGAGGTGGTGGACTGGCAGCCAAGTCTGCTGTGCATTCAGGAGAGGTAGTTGGTCTTCGATTCTCCCTGCCTGAGATTCGGAATTTGACGGTCTCTTGTGTGCGCAGCAGGTGGTAGTGTCAATGGAATCATAGCAATAGTTTTCTCAGCGATGTTAAACCCCTTCTTCAGGATTGGGAACGTACATACATAGGTAGCCGAAGGGACCAGACTGTCCTAGTCCGGCTCAGACTAGGGGTATGTCTCCTGACGCATGGGCATTATTTTAGTGCCTGTCCCATTCCTTCCTGTCTCCAGTGAAATATGACTCTCACATTGAAACATATTTTTATTGATTGCCCAGTTTTTTCTTCACTTCGATCTGATATTCATTCATTTTCCACTGCAGAACAGCTTGATTTCACCCTCTCTACTGTCTTATTTTGCTTTGTGCCTTCTAAGCTCATTTTAGATTTCTTAAAGTCAGTCAATTTATATTCCTCCATCTAATCTAACAATCAGCCTCTTATGTTCAGCTAGTTTTTCATAAAGTACCAGTACTATCCTTTACTATGACTTCATGCTTCACTAGTTAGTAATACTAACAGGCAGAGCTGGGCACTTGCGGCATATTTTGCGGTACTGCGGTACTACCGCACCGCAAACCGGAACCGCATACGCAGTACCGCAAGGATCGCTGAAAGTACCGCAGTACCGCTAACCGCATTCAAATTTCCGCGTACCGGTTTGGTACGGTTTTGGTATTTGGTAGTACCGCAGTACCGCAGAAGTACCGCAAAATATGCCGCAAGTGCCCAGCTCTGCTAACAGGCCTCATCATCACTTTCCTGTGATCTGGAGCCGGCCCCAGATCTGAAGATGGTTTAATTTTTTCCTTCCCTTTGTAGATAGAATTTCTTTCTTTGCAGGTGTAAATGACCTGAAGTGGTTGAACGCACCATAAACAAACCTATAATAATATAATAATATGACAATGGCAATATTGCCTTGTGGGTAGGTCTGTCTACTTTTAAATAAGTAAAAAAAAGAACCCCAACATTTAAGCTCGACAGCCAGAATAGCATTAAGTAGTGCAGTATAATCATTTGCAGACGCTTATTAGCTGAAATTTTGATTCCTGAATGGCTTCCTTACTAAATAATATATGAAATCAGTCTCTTTTTTTATTTCTATGAACTGAGAGCAGGAGATTTCGTCCCTCATTTTACTTTCTAAATAAAACTGGAGACAACGAAAACCAAAGAGTTGTCAAATGTACTTGCAAGTTTTCCTTATTATTTCTCTTATTACAAAAATCTTTGTAATATCAACTAATGATCATTAAACTGTTGATAACTACTATAGCAATTACACGGGCCTACTAAACATTAGCTAAAATATACATTACTTATATTTTACAAAATATCTCTTTCAGTCAAGAAAGCTTCCGAAAGTTTCGTTTCAATGACCTTTCAGTTTAAGAATTTACAATGGATCAACCAATCAATTGCTTCATAACGCAACCAACTAACTACGTTCAAACAAAAACAAAGGCAAAGCCCATTCCATTTCCGTGATAAGTGAATAATTTTGGGCTTAGGCTTTGGAGTATAGAAGACTTATTTTCTTTTATTATATGATTTAAGTTTTATTTTATTCGTGTACACCTTGATTGATTGTCGGGTTTACAAGTTTAAGTAACTTAGGCCTAGATTTAATTTTAAAAATGTTGACCTCTCTAGGCCTACGTACACCTAAGCCTACTATGAAATACTGGGCAGTCATTATATTATTTTATGTATCGGGTACGTAACCTCAAAGCAAAGTACATTTATTTAGTTTTGATAGTTCTAGGATAAGTACAATAGTTTGCCAAGCAGAGTTTATTAGGACTAGTTTGGTAACCCTCATTAATTAATTACCTTGAATTTACCTTGAAGCGCTTCTGTCTCAAGGGTGCGCTGCTCCCACGAAGTCTGCCCAAATACCAAACAACTAGGTGCATTGGTCAGTCAGACCCAGCATGAGTACTGCTGGGTAAATTTTTTTCTTGTTTGCTAATCAAAGGTTGAAGTAAACTAAACCTATAGTACTTTTGCCATTGTTACATTACAGGTACCACATTACATTTCA
This sequence comes from Bathynomus jamesi, assembly GCA_023014485.1. NCBI lineage: Eukaryota > Metazoa > Arthropoda > Malacostraca > Isopoda > Cirolanidae > Bathynomus > Bathynomus jamesi. The sequence continues at coordinate 817,358 of JAJOZX010001637.1, forward strand.
TTTGGAAAACATGAAGCTACTGGGGCCTATCCAGGTTATCAAAGTCATGAGCTAATAATAATAGAATCCTGCAAAACATCAATCTCATGTTGGCTAACTAATGTACAATATTGGTGCTCTTCCAATACTTGCTCTACCGTAAAATTTACATTCCAATATGTGCTAACTAACGAAAATATCACGCAACCTAACCAGTTGTCAAGGGCGTACAATTGACCTAACGATTGGTTAGGTTAGGTCGTGATATTTTCATTAGTTAGCACATATTGGAATGTACATTTTACGGTAGAGCACATATTGGAAGAGCACCACAATATTTACTACTATCAAAGTAGCCTACAAACTTAAGCTAAGAATATATAGTATTTACAATCTACATGGATAACAAAGACAGGGAGTATGTAATGGGCAAGCATGGTAAAGGAGTAATGAATAGAAATGGTAAATTATTTGTAGATTTTCTGTGGAGAGCAGGAGTTTGTGATTGGTGGTACCCTGTTCCTACATAAAGAGTATCATAAAATTACGTGGTTGTCACCTGATGGTAGGATGGAAAACCAGATTGATCATATAGCCATTAAGAAGTGGAGAAGATTGCTGATGGATGTGCAAAATAGAAGAGGAGCAGCTGTAGCAAGTGATCATCATCTGGTGATAGCTGAGGTGAAATTGAGACTGGTAAGAAGCCAAGGAAAGAGTAGAGAGAGAAGGAGATGGTTTGATATAAATAGGCTTGCAAGAAGGAAGGTCAAAGAGGAATACAAATTGACTGAATAATAGATTTGCTATTTGTTAGGATGAAGATGAGGAAGTCTTGACACATGAAGAAAATGAAGAGGATAGAGTAAAAAAGAGTGGAAAGTGGGTAAGATTTAGAGATGCCTTACAGAAATCTGTAGAGGAGACAATTGGTTTCAGAAAGGAGGAGAAAATAGAATGGATGACTGAGGATACACGGAATGTGGTAGAAGAAAGAAGGAAAGCAAAGAATAAATAGATTTGAAGACATGATAAACAGGCTAGAGTTGGGGGAGAATTGGCAATAACTGAATTGAGAGGTCAAAAGAAAGGCCAGAAATGATGAGAGAGAATTTGTGAATGAGATGGCGCAACAGGCAGACACAGCAGCATGGAGAGGAGATATGAGAGAATTATATAAGATAATGAAAACACTGACAGGGAGAAATTATAGAGAAAAGTAAAATCAAAGGATGAAACTATATTGACTATGGAGATGCAATAATTGGAAAGGTGGAAAGATCATTTTAAAGAAGTTTTGAATAGAAATACACCCAACGAGTTAATTCAAGAAGACGTGAGAGGGAACCAGGAGCTGAACAGATGTTAGATCACCAAGTAAGGCTGAAATCTGGAGGGCTATCACGAAGTTAAAAGGAGCCAAGGCACCAGGGATGGATGGTGTAGAGGCAGAACTATTGAAGGTGGACCAGGGATAATAGATGAATTATATGCTCTGGTATAAAATGGGAAACAGAAGTTTCTCAAGGAATGGAGACAGGGTTTGCTGGTGAAAATACCAAAGAAAGGAGATCTATTGCAATGTGACAACTAGAGAGGAATCACACTGTTGTTTATACCATACCTAGTAAGGTGCTGACCCATATTATTTTAGAAAGAGTAAGGAGGGAGGTGGATGCTAGGCTAAGAAGAGAACAGGCAAGATTTAGAGAGACCCGATCCTGTGCTGATCAGAACAATACACCGAGAATTATTATGGAGCAGAGCTTGGAATGGCAGTCCAGCCTGCATTTGGTGTTTGTAGACTTTGAGAAAGTTTTGGTAGTGTGGATAGAGGCTGTATGTGGATAGTGATGGAAAACTATGGAATACCAAAGAAGATTATTAATATTGTTAAAGAATCATACAGAGGATTTTTTTGCGAGTGGAACATAACAGGAAGTTTACAGGGCCTTTTGAGGTGACAATAGGAATGAGACAGGGTTGTTTGTTGTCACCAGTGATATTTTTGTTAACGCTGGATACTGTAATAAGGAGAGTGGTTGAGGGAGGTAGGAGGGGTATTGTGTGGGGATTGCTGGATGTTTTGGAGGACTTGGTCTATGCTGATGATTTGTGCCTTTTGTCACAGAGGCATGAGGATATGGTAGCGAAGCTGGAGGATCTAAGACAGTGAGATTAAATGGTAGAGATGGAGTATTCAGAGTTGGGGAGGTTGAGGTGGGAGAGGTTGATGAGTTTGTCTACTTGGTTAGTGTAATGGCAAAGGATGGAAGACTGGAGGAGGATGTTAGAAGGTTGACTAAGGCTGCAGGTGCTTTTGTGCTGCTAAACCAGTATGGAAATCAACCCAGTTAAGAATATTTAAGAATATTTAACAGTAATGTTAAATCAGTCACCCTGTATGGTACGTAGTGAATCATGGAAGGTAACAAAAGAATTGACAAAGAAGGTGCAAGTGTTTGTGAATTGATGCCTAAGAAGGATTATGGGAATTAGATGGGCAGATAGAATTTCAAATGAAAGACTATGGCAGATCACAAATCAGGAAAGGATAGAAGAGCAAATTAGGAGAAGGAAGTGGAGATGGGTTGGACATGCTTTGAGTAGAGAAGGGGGAGAAATAGCTAAGATGGCTTTGGAATAGAATCTGCAAGGGTAATTCCAGGTTAAATAATAGATAAACAACATGGTCATGTCTTCAATTTGCATAAAACTTGGTCTGGGGTGTTTTTTAATGAAAAAAACAAATTCCCAAATTTTTTTGAAAATTGGTCAAATAGGTTAAAATTTAGGGTCAGGTCAAATTTTGGCCAGATTGTGACCTAAGAATTTTTTAAATCCCTATATCTCGGCTTCTAATTGTCATAGCTTAATAAACTTTATATGGATGGAAGCAGAATGAGCTCTAGTTTCCAAAAATGGTACTTTCATTTGGATAATTTAATAAAAAAACACTTAATTTTGAAAAAACAGAAAATTCAGGATTTGACCTTGAAGGGATCAATTTTTAAAAAAATTTTATTGAAGAAAAAATGTTGCCTGAGCAAAGATATCTACCATAATCAGCAATAAAAAGTTAGCTTATAGGCCATTATATAGCTTAAAACTTAATTTTATTAATGCTGGCTTTCTTCATTTCTGCAAGTTTTTTTTTTATTAAATTATCCCAATGAAAGTACCATTTTTGGAAATGAGCTCATTCTGCTTCCATCCATATGAAGTTTATTAAGCTACGATAATTAGAAGCTGAGATAGGGATTTAAAAAATTCTTAGGTCACGATTTGGCCAAAATTTGACCTGACCCTAAATTTTGACCTCTTTGACAGATTTTCAAAAAAATTTGGGAATTTGTTGTTTTCACTAAAAAACATACTCAGACCAAGTTTCATGAATATTGAAGATGTATTAGTGTTATATCAGCCAGGGATGGGGAGTCGGCCAAAAACAACCGACTCTCGACTCCTGAGTCTGTATTTTTAAAAACGACTCCGACTCCCGACTCTTTCCTTATCATGCTGATCTACAACCTTATAAATATTGGGATGTTTGTTTCATAGATGGCGTTTCAAGTTTGAGGCTCTAGTTGGAGCATTAGCATGTTTCCCAGTGTAAGCACTAATTTTTGCATTACACTCTTTACCATCCTTTTCTACTTGACAAATAAAAATACTTTCATCCTCATTTAGCTTAAAATATTGAAAGACTGCTGATTTTCTACTAGGCCCACGACTCATTACTAATAGGGGCTAATTAAATTAATAATTAATATATTGCTAATTTTTATATGGTACCTAGTATCCTAAAATAGAAATATGAAATTCATTTGCTAAGATTTACCAGAACAATAAATCAAATGTGGAAATGTGAATCTATGTAGAATTAGTTCAGGAAGATATTTATTTAGGGCAGAGTAGTATTCTGGTAAATTGTTGGCATATAGAAATTGAATCAAAGAGTCGGGAGTCGGTCGTTTTTACCGACTCCCGACTCTGACTCCCGATTCTTCAAAAAAGCCCCGACTCCCGACTCCGACTCCCCACCTCTGATATCAGCATTTCTACCTGTCTATTTATCCTGGATTTACTCACAAGGAAGAAGGAAGAGGGATAGACTGGTGATGACTGGAGGGAGATCCTTACTGATGGAAACTAAGAGAATTGGAAGAACCTGGCCAGAAATTAAAGCCTTTGAAGCAGCCAACTGTACCTGATGGCAAAGCACAGTTGATGCCCTATGCTCCATGCCGGAGTGAAGAGGACATAACTAACAATCTACATACTATCTCTCATTCATGAAAGAGTAAGTTTTTCTTAAAATTAACTAATGAGCTACTGTTACACATCATATGACGAGTCATTCCAAAAATCTACTAGGTACACTATGACTGAAAAAGTATTTTCTTAGATCAAGTCTACAAGGCTGTTTTCTAATTTTCTTATATCCACGAGTTATCCCATCAGCCTCTAGTGAGAAAAAGTTATGTACATCTAAATTGTCCAAACCTGAAAACATTTTGAATATCTGTATCATATGTCCCCTCTTACAACATCTCTCAGAACTAAACATACTAGTTCCTTTATCTTTCCCTGTATTCCAATCTTCTTAGGTTAGGGATAAGCTTGGTTGCCCTATGTTGCACACCTTCAAGCATATCACTATCATGTCTAAGGTGAGGGGACCAAGCTTGAATGCAGTATTCTAAGTGAGGCCTAACATAAGAATTATATAATTTACAGATGACTTCCTTACTCTTGTAACTAACATTCCTCTTAATAATTTACCTAACATCTTTTTTGCTTTATTTCTAGCCTCTAAGCACTGCTTAGAAAATTTTAGATCACTACTAACTATAATGCAAAGATCTTGTCTGACATCCTCTAACCAGTTCCTTTGTATCTCATAACTAAAGTTTTCATTAATTTCTACCAATAAATAAGAAAAATGCTTTGTATAGGCACATTCTAATTGCTGTACATTTTGAAAGATTTTGTACTGTAATTTGTAGTCTATGTGCAGATTTTGTTAAAAATTGAAGGCAATTTATAGTTTAAGCAAATTTGTTGCTTAAAGGACCATAAATGTGGAATTTTGGTCTTTGTATAATGTAAGCTATATATTCTGAAAGTTTTCTTGTAATACCATAGATGTAATGTATGTATTCTCAGTGAATTTTGATTGCTTTCTAGTTTATTATATTCTATCCTGAAATTAGAAAAAGGAGACTAAGCACATTAGTTGTGGATCTTACTGTTATTAATATAGAAAATGCTTAAAAATTAAATGTTGTTTGAGTTTTATCACTTCATGGAAATGCTAGAATTAATCTGTCTTTGGATCTAGCACTAAAAACTGACTTCAGAATCTGCAAAGTTCTTGATACTACCATTTTTGGAAAATTTCTCATTAGTCTTGTATAGTCTGGAGAATTTGGCACTTTTCCATTATAGGGTACCTCTGCAGTTCTATAAGCCCCCAATGTCAATTGCCCTTGATGATTGGTTAGGTTTAGTCATGATGTTTTTGTTGTTTTCAATATACAGTAGAACCTCGGTTGTCGAGCACCTCGGAACTCGAGTTTTTCGGCATTCGAGTGTTTTCCAGAGCGAAAAATGCCATCGGAACTCGAGCATCCGCTCGGGTCACGAGCGAATGAACGAGCAAATGAATGAACCTGGACAAAGGGTTCTCGAGTCAGTTAGCGTCAGTTAGCGTGTGTATTTCGAGCTGTGAACATCTCTGCCGAACTTTCATCATTATCATTTTAGTCATTTTTGTGCTTTTTATTAGTGTTGCCGTGAAATAAGCCATCATGGGGCCTAAGAAGGATAGCAAGAGTAAGAGTAGCCCAAAGAAAAGGGTTATCACCAGAACCACAGTGAATTTAAGAAGGAAGTTATTGCAAAACATGAATAATGTGGAGGGCTAATGCTAAAGCATGGGTAACCAGACAAATATTCATTGAGTGGGTCAACGAAGTGTTTGGGCCAGCTGTGAAGAAATATTTACTGGCCAATAAGTTACCACTCAAGTGCCTCCTGGTAATGGACAATGCTCCTGTTCATCCTCCAGGCTTGGAGGACCAATTGTTGGAGGAGTTTAGCTTCATTACCATAAAGTTCTTGCCCCCTAACACGACTCCTCTCATCCAACCCATGGACCAGCAGGTCATCTCAAACTTCAAGAAACTGTACACCAAGGCACTCTTCCAGAGGTGTTTTGAGGTAACTAATGACACAGAGTTAACACTCAGAGAATTCTGGAGGAATCACTTCACCATTCTCAATTGTATTAACCTAATAGACAAAGCCTGGATGGAAGTGACTTCTAGGACCATGAACTCGGCCTGGAAGAAATTGTGGCCAGAATGCTACCTAGTAAAAGACTTTGAGGCTGAGCCAGTGCTGTGGTTGAGACCATTGTGTCTCTTGGGAAGTCCTTGGGGTTGGATGTGTCTGATGGTGATGTCGAGGAGTTGGTGGAGGACCATAGGGAAGAACTCACCACTAGGAACTCCAAGTCCTTCAGGAGGAGCAGCAACAGGTGGTAGCAGAAGAGATTGCTTCAGGGGAGGAGGGGAGAGGGGAGGATGTTCCTTCTTCAACCATTAAAGAAATGTGTGCAAAATGGGAAGAGGTACAGAGCTTTATAGAGAGACATCACCCTGACAAAGCTGTAGCAGGCCGAGTGATAAACATGTTCAATGACAATGCTGTCGCTCATTTTAGAAAGATCTTAAAACGCAGGCAAAAACAAACCTCTCTGGATAGGTTTTTCATAAGAAAAGCATCCAATGAGTCTAGTGAACTTTAAGTGCCTCTAAAAGGAGGAGAAGGGAACAAACCCCAGAGGAAGACTTGCTTCCTGAAGTCTTCATGGAGGGGGACTCCCCTTCCAAAAAGTAACACCTCTCATTCTCCCTCCCCTCACCGTCTTTCATACGCCAACAAAAGTCCTCTACAAAGGTAATGTGAAGTTAAATGCTCATTTATTCTATTTATTTGTCTTATATATTGAATGTTAATTTATTTTTATGTGTAAAACCATTAATATGACCAGAAATATGAATGTAAAAAAATATTTTTTGACGTCAGGAACGGATTAATTGCTTTTACATTATTTCTTATGGGAAAATTTGTCTCGGAACTCGAGCTTTTCACAACTCGAGCACTTTTCTGGAACGGATTATGCTCGTGATCTGAGGTACCACTGTGTATATATATATATATATATATATATACACACTATATGATCAAAAGTATTCGGACACCGCATGGTTTTGGGAAAAATGGTTTTATTATGGCATTTAGTAACCAGTAGGTCCACCCTTTGCTTTTATTACAGCGTCAACACGTCGAGGCATACTTTCCACCAGTTTTCGGTAAGTCTGTGCAGGAATGGCTCGCCATTCCTCTTGCAGAGCTGATGCAAGAGATGCAAGTGAAGCCGGGCGTGGTGTGTGGTTTCGTATCCGTCGCTCCAGTTCGTCCCACATGTGCTCGATTGGGTTGAGATTGGGGCTCTGAGCAGGCCAGTCTAACAAATCCACCTTATTTTCATGAAACCAGTCCTGCACACGCCTTGCAGTATGGCAGGGAGCTCAATCCTGTTGAAACAAACAATGGCCATCTCCGTAGTATTGCCACAGTGTAGGGAGGGCTGAATTGTCCAGAACGTAGAGATAAACGTCAGCGTTCATGGTAGTGGGTATAACAACCAACGGGCCGAGCCCTAGCCAGGAAAAACAACCCCATACCATGATGGACCCTCCACCGAACTTCACCGTTGGACGTACACAGTCAGGAAGAAGCCATTCTCCGGGCTGTCGCCACACCCAAACACGCCCATCAGACTGGAAGAGTGAATACCGCGACTCGTCGCTCCAAAGAACAGTTTTCCAGTCCTCCACGGTCCAGGAACGACGGGAGACACACCAGGCCAAACGACGCGTGGCATTAACTTTTGTAATCAGTGGCTTGTGTACAGCTGCTCTACCATAATAACCGAGTCTGTGCATCTCTCTGCGGATAGTTACAGTACTAACGGAGGTACCGGATGCTCTTCCTACCTCCTCAGCGATGGAAGCGGCAGAGGACGTGCGGGACTTCTTGACATGTCGTACCAGACTACTTCTATCACGTTCCGTCAGTTTGCGTGGTCGTCCGGAACGTTTTTTCGCGTTAGTTGCACCATCGTGCTTCCATCTCATGATAATATCCGCTACAGTCGACTTTGGTATATCCTGTTTGGCTGCAATGTTTCGTATAGAAACGTTACTTAAATAACATCCGATGACGAGTCCACGTTGGAACTCGGAGAGTTCACGTCCGCACGGCATGGCTTCACAACAGTTACTGATAACTTAACAGAACACCTCAGCATTATAGTTTCGTCACGCTTTTTCCCAGCATACCTTTCGGCGAAGGTGATATTTGCAGAAATGCGGATTTTATCGGGTGTCCGAATACTTTTGATCATTATATATATATATATATATATATATATAAATAAAATATATTGATGATTGGTTAGGTTAAGTTGTAATATTATTGTTAGTTTTAACAAAAATATCATAACTAAACCTAATCAATCATCAAGGGCAATTGACATTAGGGGCTTTAATCTTTGGTGTTTTCTGTTATACCCCAACATTGTATTGTATTCATATAGTAAATTGTATTGTATTCATACAGTAAATGTCCATAATAAATTTCTAAAAATATATTAATAAGTATTGTATTCATGTAGTAAAAACTTAACATTTGCAGGGGTATAACGGAAAAGTACCAAGAATTCTTGCTTATACTATTTCATACTCATGCTAATACCCTTTGGAGAAATTTTATTTTTGTCAAAACTTTAATTTTAGGTAAAAATTTTGGCCAATGCATCATTCTTTATGAAATAATAAAAACTAAAATAATAAAATTTAGCATGCAGATTGGTATATACAAGAAATACTGGCTGCCAGAATTTCAGACCTCTGTGAGGTATAGGGTTATAGAGGTCACCAAAATTTGACCTAACCTTCAAAGTTGGCTGTTTCCAAAATTCCGTAACTCAAGTTCTATTTGTCCTAGAATACAGTGGAACCTCAATATACGAACTTAATCCATTCCTGAGGGTTGTTCTGATATTGAATTGTTCGTATATTGAATCAATTTTTCCCATAAGAAATAATGTAAATTGGATTAATCCATTCCAGATCCCCAAAAGTTACCCCTTACGAAACATTTTTAAGTCAAAATATTGGTTAATTAAACCTGTAAAATAAGACTTACATGCATAAAATCATACATGAAACCTGTAACAACAATAAATAATGCAATATTATACAAATAAATGAAAATTTAACCTGAACTTTACCTTTGCTGAGGAGTGATGATGGCCTAAGTGGAAGCTGGAGAGTTTCACGGAGCTAAAAAAAAAAGCGATGCGCACTGAATGCTGGCTGGAGAGAAACTGACTGGCTTCTTTCGGTTTGGATATGAGGGAATGGTTCGTATACAAGGACAATTTTTTCTCAAAAAAGTTGTTCGTATACCAATTTGTTCGAATAGAGATGCGTTCGTATATTGAGGTTCCACTGTAATTACATGGGGTTAAATCAGGTGATCTGGCTGGCCACTCAATGGTATATCTCTGCCCAAGCCATCTTCCTTCAAGGTTGGTATCCAGAATTTCATAAGTAGCTGCAGAGTAATGTGGCAGTGCTCCATCATGTTGATAAAGCCAATTCCTGCCAATGCCATTAGTAAACTGTGGTGAAACTTTGTCTCTGTCTCAATACCTGGCAATAACATTTTCCATCCATTGTATCTCTCAATTTGTTAGAGGAAACAAGTTCTGAATGACCAACGCATGCCTAAACTGTTAGTGTAGCCATTTTAACAGGTTTACCCAATCATATTTTGGGATTTTTTTTCACCCAATAGGCTAGTGAATGTTTTGTTTCCTTTACTCATTAAACCAAAGACGCATTCATCTGAAAATTTGATCTTTCAAAGGAAATCTGTATCACTGTTGAACTTCTGTCTCATTGTTTCAGCAAACTGCAGCTGCTGTCAGAATCATCCTTGTATATGAGTGGAGAGTAAATGGGTTTGTAATTGTGGCAGCTACCACCTGTGATTTCTATTTTTGGTACTGAAAATTTGGAAATACAGGGAGTCCCTGCTTATGTAAGGGAGAACCTCATAGTGTGGACAATAGAAACCTGTGTATTAAGTTGGGGTTACATTCCTGGCTTGGGATCTTGGGGTACTTGGATTACTTATTTGAACTTACTAAGCACACAAAGTATATAATGCTATATATATATATATATATATACAGGAATACCTCACTTAACGACCATTCGCTTAACGTACATCCGCGTTAATGACCAAATTAAAAAACTTATAACAATATAAATTTAATAGTAAAATGTGCGAAATAAATGCTAAACATTCATTTTGATTGCTTTAAAAGCATCTAGAGTTCGAATAAGAACAGCACGTGTGAATGTTCGTTTGTTTGTCCATTGAAATGGAAGAACATTGTGAACAAGTTGAAGATGAACCAGTGGAAACTCCTGTTTATTCCTTCACTCTGAAAGGGCTCGAGGAAGCGTTTGCAAGCATGAAAAATATGATCGACATTTTCGAGTCCCAAGATTCTAATTTCGAACGAAGTAGAAAAGTTGCAGCAGATGTAAAGAAATCAATTGCTTGCTATCGTGAAATTTACAATGAAAAGAAAAAATGTCTTTTAAGCAAAAAAAACTTGATGAATTTTTCACAAAGAAAAAAGATACACCTACTCCATCTACTTCAAGTGAACTGAATGCAAGCAGGAAAGAAGCATCGAGTGACGAAAGTGAAACTGCAATGAGCAGCATATAATTTTTATTATTTGTACAAAATGCTTTGTAAAAGATATATTTTATATCTATGATTTATTTTATGCTTTATTTTATGCTTTATTTTATATCTATGATGTATTAAATCATTTCTTACGCCTATATATTGTTTTATTGTTATTCCCCTTATTTAACATTTTTAAATGTTTTTTATGTCAAATCTCATCAACGAGAACGTAACCACCGTTTATAACATTGCGTCTATGTAAATTAGTATCCCGCTTAACGACCATTTGCTTAACGACCAGACACTCGGAACCAATTGGGTCGTTAAGGTGAGGTATTGCTGTATATATATATATACAGGGTGTCCCAAAAGTCTCTATACATAGGGAAAATTAGCACTTTTTAGCAAAATGTAACTTTATTTACAAAACATTCTCTACATGATTGCCATTTCTTTGTAAACACACACGGATGCGTCTCTCCCACTCATGGTGAACTCGTGTTAACACATTTGGTGTTATGGATGTAATGTACCAGGAAAAGATACAGAACATGGATTGCCTAAAGGAACGCATTCAAAGTGCAATTACGTCCATAACACCAAATGTGTTAACACGAGTTCACCATGAGTGGGAGAGACGCATCTGTGTGTGTTTACAAAGAAATGGCAATCATGTAGAGAATGTTTTGTAAATAAAGTTACATTATATATATATATATAATATATATATATATAATGAAAATTATTTCACGAAAGTAACACGTGAAAAATATTTATGATGAATAAAACCACGAAGGAAAGGAAACACAGATGGTGCTCAAGCGCTTTTGTCTAATGACATCCTCAGGAACACTGAAGTACATAAAGAATTACAGCCTATATATAGGTTACAGAAAGAGAGAAAAAAAAAAAAATATATATACAATAAACAGAGAAACGAAATTAAAGGATTGTGGAAGGGGGCACACAAATTTATAAGGAAAAACTATCGATTTTTAGCACAAGATTAAGATTTGTTTCCAAACAATGTTATAGATAAAAAATAAAATAAAATAGTCATACCCCGCTTTACGTCGGTTCACTTTACGTCAAATTTGACTTTACGTCGGTTTTCAAGAGCAAGATTTTGTTCACACTACGTCGTTTTACTCGACTTTACATCGCTTTACGTCGTTTTTCGACTTACGTCAGGGACTCAGGGTCCTTGGAACCAATTACCGATGTTAGGCGTTTATTTATAGGCATTCACTGTATTTTACATTTGGTGTTTACATGGTCTTTCGGTACAGGTATACTAAGGCAATTTTCCCTTGTTGCGCTTTATACTTTTTTTTTATGTACAATAGGCTATTTTTACTTTTCATTTTCATATTTATTATCTATAGTATTGAAAACATAACCATAGTGTAAAAAATAGCCCTACCAATAATTCAGGCATTATCTATAAAATTGGTTGTAAACAATGTGATTCGTTTTACATAGGTCAGATGGAAAGGATTTGCGCACACGTATAAAACAGCATCAATATTCCGTTAGAACAGGACAATTGTCCAGTGCCCTTTTTGTCCATTTGTCAGAGTTATCCCACTGTATTGATTGGAATAATGCTTCAGTTTTATTCCACTCTAGCAACATTAATAGAAATATTCTTGAGTCTGCCATTATCCAACTAACAAATAACTTCAACATAAGCAAAGGTCTTTTTCAACTCGATCCTGTTGTTTTGAATTCCTTCAGAACAGATTTAGATAAGAAAGATAGAATGCTAAATCTTTGGTAAAATTTGTATGCCACCCTAATAACTTTTATTTTAAAAATTTTATATATAAAAAAATAGGGCAGTGTGCTAAAACCCGGGTAGATTTCCAGTATAAATTTGTATATATATATATATTTTTTTATCTATAACTGTTTGGAAACAAATCTTTTAATCTTGTGCTAAAAATCGATAATTGTTCAATTTTTATATAAAAAAAGAGCAGAGTGCTAAAACTTGGGCATATTTCCAGTATAAATTTGTATATACAGTATATATTTTATTTTTTTATTTTATTTTTTTTTTAATCTATAACATTGTTTGGAAACAAATCTTAATCTTGTGCTAAAAATTGATAGTTTTTCCTTATAAATTTGTGTGCCCCCTTCCACAATCCTTTAATTTCGTTTCTCTGTTTATTGTATATATATATATATATATATATATATATATATATATTTTCTCTTTCTGTAACCTATATATAGGCTGTAATTCTTTATGTACTTCAATGTTCCTGAGGATGTCATTAGATGAAAGCACTTGAGCACCATCTGTGTTTCCTTTCCTTCGTGGTTTTATTCATCATATATATATATATATACAGGGTGAGTCAAAAGTAGCGCCCGATTTCTGTCAGTTGATTGTTTGTTTGCCATTTGTATTAGTGTACAAGAAGGTAGAAATAAATGAATGACATGTTTATCTAACCATTTATTCGGGGGAAAATTATTACGGAACTGTACCAAGATGTTTTATTTGCAATTTTCAAAGTGCCCTTCCTCGTGATCGATGCACAATTGCAGCCGAGCAGGCACAGAGTGGCACACACGCCTGCAGAGTTCGATATCAATTTCCTCAAACTTTGCAGTGATTTGAGCCTTCAATTCCTGAATGGTACGAGGCTTTTCACGATAAACAAGGTCTTTCATGAGCCCCCAAAGAAAGAAATCTGGAGGTGTAAAGTCTGGGGAGCGTGCCGGCCACTCGATCGGACCGCGGCAGCCGATCCACTTTCCGGGAAAGTTTTCATCAAGCCACTGATGAACATGACGTCCATAATGAGGTGGAGCTCCATCTTGCTGGAAATAACAGTCCTGATCTTGTACCCTGGGCCAAAAGAAGGTTTGCAGCATATCTAGGTAAATTTCTGCAGTGACAGATCCCGCAAAGAAAAAGGGTCCAATTATCCCTAATGGAGATATGGCTGCCCAAACTGTCACACCAGGTAAATTTACCTCCTTCTCAACTGTCACTCTTGGGTTCTCCGCAGCCCAGTAGACACAATTGTGTCTGTTAATTGTGCCGTTAAGCTTAAAACATGCCTCATCTGACCACCAGATGTTGTCTAGCATTGTGTCCTCTTCGTCAAGTTTAGTTAAGAACTCCGCAAAATTGAAGATGGCAGTCATCATCTCCATCATGAAGGGCATGCAGTAAGCGTGGAATGTAAGGGTTCCATTTTTTCTGGTGAAGGATATGGATAACACTTGATTGGCTCACTTCCAACTCTCCAGATAAACAGCGAGTTGACTTTTGCGGACTTTGTTCCAGTCTCCTGATGGCTTCTTCAGCCTTAGCTACATTTGTTGCCGTTTTTGGACGACCGGACTTCTTTGCAGTGGCTACCGACCCTGTTGCTTCAAATTTCTTGACAATCAATTGTATGTTTCTTCCCTGGGGTGGGTTAATATTGAATTCCTGTGCCAAATGGTGTGCTGCCATCGTTGGTTGTTCATTACATTTGTAGTAATGTTTCACGGCCGCAATGCGTTGATTATTGAAAGGTAATTCATGGTTCAATTTGGTGCAAATTCAGTAACTTTCCAAACTCTCAGCAATAACCTGAAAAACAAAAATAAATAAACTAAGAAAATTAATAATCTGCAAGACAATTATTAACAACATGACTTCCCAGAAAGAATCTGACAGCCGAAAAAACAGAAATTGGGCGCTACTTTTGACTCACCCTGTATATATATATATATATATATATATATATAATAGTTATAATGTTTCAGACCAACAAAGACCCTAGGATCCACTCATGGCTGGTCTACCTAACTGTGTTCGTAATGTGTATTGTGTATGTCCTCCGTGGTGGCGGAGGGGACCTACAATTTTACGTGGGTTCCAAACCCCTCCCCGCGGGTGGTCTTTCTGGGGTGGATCGCCCGCGGGCTCCTGCCTCCATGTGGCGAGGGGGGTCAGCCGCGGCTGGGGGCCCTGCCGGGTCCCCGCCCGGTTGCGAAGTAGACTTTTAGCATACCCTGCTATCCTACAGCCCCCTCTTTCCTGTCTTCCCCTCTTTCCCTCTTCCTTGCCCCCTCTGTTTTCTGCTTCTCCGACACTTCGCGCGCCCCGTGGCTGCCGGGGCTGGTCGCTGGGGGTCTCGCCCCATGGCGGGGCCGGACTAAGTTGGCTGGTAGGGTGCCCAGGCCTGGGACCCTGGGGGGCCTTGGTCTTTGCTGCCGGGGGGGAGAACTTTCGACGCTGCAAGGGCCCCTTTTGAAACGGGGGTACCTACATGGGACGAGGCACCCATCCCCCGCCGGCATGCGCTTGGTCCCCTTGGGCCCCGGGTAATCGGTTCCCCGCGGCCCCGGGCGCGAAACAAAAATAAATTTTTTATGGAAACATTTACAAATCTAATGGACCTGTTGACGACCCGGCTTGTGCCTGACCTCCCTCTGACTACCTCTTTGGACCTGGGTCTGGTAAGGGCAGTCGGCAGCCCTCGCCCACCCCGTCTGCTCTTCTTGCCGACACCTCCTCTCCCTCTCTTCCCCAGGCTCGTGGCGCCGCTGCCCGACCCCCGCCAGGCGGATGGACCTGCAGTGGACCCCCCGACCCCTGGATCCCCCCATATTCCACGTCCCGATAGGGACCCACCTGCTTTTTGCCCTCATGGGAAGCCCGCGGCCCCGGTCGCCTCCCACTCCGGTCGGGCCTCATCGGCCCCTGGGGGACGTGGGACCCGACGTCGCCGTCCGCCTTTCTCGTCTTCCCGTCCCCTCGAAGTACCGGTGGTGTTTGGCCCGACGGCTTCGCTCGGCCTTAGGACGGTGGACAAGTTCCTCGTCCTCCGCCCCTCCTCCTCCAAGCCCCTCCCCACTAACCACGAACGCCTCTTTCGAGCGATCCATGGGGTGACGGGGACGGCTCGTTTTGACCTTCGGCCTCAGAGGGATGGCTCCATTCTGATAAGGTCGCGTTCCTCTGCCGAAACCTCCTCTCTGCTCGCTATCCCCAATGTCCTGGGCTGCGGGATCACGGTGTCCCCCCACCCCCGCCTCAATCAGTGCCAGGGCACAATCTACGCTGCTCGTCTTCTATCCCGGTGGAAGACCTC
Source organism: Bathynomus jamesi (assembly GCA_023014485.1). Classification (NCBI taxonomy): domain Eukaryota; kingdom Metazoa; phylum Arthropoda; class Malacostraca; order Isopoda; family Cirolanidae; genus Bathynomus; species Bathynomus jamesi. The sequence continues at coordinate 833,290 of JAJOZX010001637.1, forward strand.
CAGACTGACCTCGCCTCCCAGGGTGTTGTGAGAGTATATCGCGATGATCCCCATCCGCCCCTTCTCCTCGCCTGCTCCTCACTTTCGACTCACTGGTGCCCCCCGTTTCGGTATTCTGGGGCTTTGGTGAGAGACGAGCGTGCGAATTCTCGGTTCGACCATACGTGCCAGATCCTACGCGCTGTTTTCAGTGCAATAGGTTTGGCCACGTGAGCAGTTCTGCCTCAGCCAGCCCCGTTGTGTGTCCGCTGCGGCGGCCCTCCCCACCCTTGCCCTGTACTGCTCCGCCTTCCTGCACCAACTGCCATGGACCACACCCTGCTTCATCCCGCTCTTGCCCGTCCTTCCTCTTTGAGAGGGAGGTTCGGGCCCTCTGTTCATCAGAGTTTCTCAGCGCTCGGGAGGCGCGGGACCGGTTGCGTGGCGCGAGGCCCGGCGTGGTGCCTCGTACGCCGAGGCTCTCCGTTCCCGGCCGCCGCCGGCCCAGACCCCGTCCTCACCGGCGGTTCCCAACGCGCCTCCACCCACCGTGTCCGCTACTCCCTGTCCATCCTCTGCCGCCCAGCGGACTCCACCGCGGCTCCCCGTACTACCAGCGCGTCCCCACGTGCTCCCTCCGCGAACGCCGATGCTTCGTCGGCAACCCCCCCTGCCCCTTCTACGCCCTCTCCACCGGCGCCTTCGGCCACCCCCATTCCGGATGTGACCCGCCGTCACCCATGCGGGCCGCACGACGGAGGGGTAAGGGCCGCAAGCGCCGCGCCAGTAGTGACCCCGAAAGGTTCGAGGCCATAGGCCTCGCATCACCTTCCTCTCCCAAACACAAACGCCCCCTTCGCCCTACCGCCCCGGTGTCCTCACCGTCCCCACTGCGCAACCGTTATGCACGCTCCCCCTGGGGTCCCCGACGGCCCTCGTGGTGGGGGCTGAGATACACCCTCTGGCCCGGTCGATGGACCCACTGGAGGGGGAACTCGCCCGCCTGGTCGGCGTGGGTGGGACGTGCACGCCCCCGCGCTTGACCCGCCCCATCTCTCTCCTCGACCTGCCTATGTCCGGGTGAGGTATTATTTTCCACTCCCCCTCGTAGTCCTGCCTCCCCTGCACCTCCGGTGAAGGGAGGGGCCTTCTGGATACCCTCACATCCCCTTCTCTGCATCGCTCTCCCCGGACGTCCGGGAGACTCCTCTTCTGGAGGACTTGCCGGCGTCTGGTTCCACATCGCCCCCTCGTCGGGGTGACCTTCGCCCTCGTTCGGCGTCCCCCGTTGGACCCGGGGCTTTCCGTCCCCTTTTAATCTCGGGCCGCCCGATCGGCCCACCCACCCCATAACCATCCTTTCGCTGACTTTCCTACCCCTCCCTATACCTCGCTCCTGCAGTGGAACATCCGCGGGCTCCTGGTAGGCCTCGAGAGTCTCTCCTCTCTCCTGGCCTCCAGGTGTCCGGCGTGTTTCTGCCTTCAGGAGACGATTCTGGGATCCCGTTCCCTCCCTCGAGTGTCCGGCTACTGCGGGCTCCCTTCCCCGCCTCTCGATGGGGCGGGTAGGGGGGGCTCCGCGGTCTTCGTGCACCGCTCCGTCCCTTTCCGCCCCCTCCCGCTCCGTACAGTCCTGCAAGCTGTGGCCGTGCGCCTTTCTTTGGGGCGCCAGCTCACGGTCTGCTCTCTTTACCTCTCCCCTAACGTACGCCCTCCACCCGATTCTCTCCGTGACCTAATTCTTCAGCTTCCCCGCCCTTTCCTGATTCTCGGGGACTTCAACAGTCGGGACCCGGCCTGGGGGGACGTTTGCTCCACCTTTCTCTCCGGGACCCTTCTCTCCCTTATGGACGAGCTCGAGTTCACCTTTCTGAACGATGGCTCCCCAACCTGCCTTCACTCGGCCCACGACAGTTTCACCTGTATCGACCTTTCCCTGGTTTCCCTCGATATCGTGACGGAGTTCACCTGGGAGGTCCTGCCGGATTCTTCCGGCAGTGACCATTTCCCAGTGTGTCTTACCCCGACCCGTCTCCTCCCCCCCACCTCTGTTCGCCCGAGCAGACTGGGCCTCATACGCGAGGGGCACGGCGATCTCGCCATCAATTCCTGCCTTTCCCTCCGTTAGTGAGGCCCTCGCCTTCCTCGAGAGTAAGATCCTCTCGGCTGCCGCCAGTTGCATCCCCCGTACCTCTGGCTCCCCCAGGCCGCGAAGCGTCCCATGGTGGACCCCAGAGTGCTCCCATGCCGTTCAGGAGCGGCGCCGTGCCGGCCGCCGCTTCTACCGGACCCGCCAGCTGGAGCACAAGATAGCGTTTCAGCGCCTGAAGGCAGTGGCCCGTCGGGTCCTGAAACTAGCCCGGCGTACCTCCTGGCGGAGTTACGTGTCCGGGATCTCCTCCTCGACTGTTTGGCGCAAGGTGCGTAGTTTTGAGGGGACCCGTGTCCCCCCTCGACCCCCGGTGCTTCGGGTCGGGGACGACGAGTTCGTATCCGATCCGGAGGCCGTCGCGAACGCACTCGCGGCGCACTTCGCAGCCATCTCCAGTTCCGATTCCCCCCACTCCCGCCGCGACCCACCGGATTTTCCACCTCATAGGGATGACCCCTATAATCACCTCTTCCGCATGACGGAGCTTCGGGAGGCCCTCCGCCCCCGCCCCGATAATATCCCCTATGACTTGTTACGGCACCTCCACCCCTCTGCTCTCAGCTTTTACTGGACCTCTATAACCGGATTTGGTTGGAGGGTTCATTCCGGACCGGTGGCGTGAGTCCATCGTCGTCCCCATCCCGAAGCCCGATAAAGACCCCTCACTCCCGTCGAACTATCGCCCCATTTCCCTGACATGCTGCGCCTGCAAGGTTATGGAGGCGATGGTCGCCTCGCGGCTGTCCCTTACCTGGAGGCGAGTGACCAATACCCTGCTACCCAGGCTGGTTTCCGGCGCTTCCGGTCTACCACCGACCCCCTCCTCCTCCTTAGCCACGACGTGCAGGAGGCTTTCTCCCGGCGTCATTTGTACTCGCCGTCTTTTTCGACCTCCAGAAGGCCTACGATACTACCCGGCGGAGCGCGGTCTTTGACTGCTTACGCTCCCTGGGTTTCGTAGGCTTTCTCCCCTCCTTTATTTATAACTTCTTGTCCGCCCGTTCTTTCCGCGTCCGCATCGGTTCTACCCTCTCGACCGCTTTCCGTTGGAGGAGGGTGTCCCTCAGGGTAGTGTCCTTAGCGTCCTGTGTTTCTCACTAGTGATGAACACAGTCGCTACGGTCCTGCCTACTTCCGTTCGTAGCTCCCTCTATGCCGATGACCTGGCTATCTATTGCTCTGGCCGCCTCCCGTCTTTGGCTGAACGTCGACTCCAGCTAGCCATCAACGCGGTGGTTCGCTGGGCGTCCTCGGTTGGCTATGCTTTCTCACCCTCTAAGTCTTCCAGTATGCTTTTCCGTCCTCGGCGCCTCCGTCTGTCGCATACCTTCGCCCTTACCCTTGCCGGCACTCCTCTTCCCCTCGTCCCATCCGTTCGATTCCTGGGTATGACCCTCGACGAATTTTTCGGTTGGGTTCCACACCTTAGGCGGTTGCGGCAATCATCTCGCCGCACCCTCTCCCTTTTGAGTCACCTGTCCCACATGACCTGGGGGGCGGACAGGCGTACTCTGCTGCGCCTGTACACCTCCCTGGTGCAATCCCGCATCGACTACGGCTGTGGGTCTACAGCTCCGC